>BSBK01007967.1:562500-1113290 GCA_027943335.1 Chamaecyparis obtusa | reverse complement strand
ATAGATATATATAACATATACATATATATGATATATACACACACATATATATATATATACACACACACACATATATATATATACACATATATATACATATACATATATATACATATATACATATATATATACATATATACATATATATACATATATACATATATATATATATATACATATATATACATACATATATACATACATATATATATACATATATATATATATATATACATATATATATATATATAGATATCTATATAGATATCTATATCTATATATATATATAGATATCTATATCTATCTATATATATATATATATATATATAGATATCTATATAGATATATAGATATATATATTATATATATATATATATATATATATATATATATAATATATATATATATATATATATATATGTATGTATGTATGTATGTATGTATGTATGTATGTATGTAGAGAGAGAGAGAGGTATTTTGTTATTGAGGCTTTGCATGTTAATCGATATGTTGGCTATATATGAGTCCTATAGATTGTTTGGCCTTTTGAACATTATTAAAACATTCATGTATTCCTTCATTCCCCATGGTCTATTTTATATGTTATCTTTAGTGTATTTGATGTTAGAAAGATCAATCTATTTGCAACAGATTGACAATCATGTTTAGCCAAACTTGAAAAGGGATGTGTCCCATGGTTGCAAATTCATTCCTAGATCATGGGTGAAGACATTACTATTACCCGAATATTATTTTAAACAATTATTTTTTCATATACTTCTAAGTAATTGTAAATGGCTTCTTTAAAGTTTGATTAATGAAAAACTTGTCAATTATTTTAAACAATAAATGGGCGACATGTGGTTTTTCATGACAATTGGTTTTTTAGGTTTTTCTTAAGTATGAGTTTGTGGTGATTTTTTTCCATCATTTTAGTCTTATCCCTAGAGTACATATCTTATCTCAAGGTTGAATATTAGTGGATGGTGTAGTCAAGGAACATATGGGACCATCATACTTACTCATTTTGTTTAGTTGATTAAATTATATACTCTTGATCAAAGTATAATTTAATTTAAATAAATTTATGATGAAAGAAGATTAAAATTCCTTTTTGATTCATATGAAGATATAACATAGGAAGGAGAAGTAAAATAAATAATTTATCTTAAAAATTAAAAAATTGCATAAAAAGTCAATGATGGAACAAAGAAAATTAAGAATTCAAAAATATTTTTAAGTGAAGTTAAATAACATTTCTAACATTCAAAATACTATAAAAATAGTGATAAATTTAAATATTCAACTCTCATTGAGTTTCTAATATTTAAATTTTTAGATCTCCACTAAAGATTTAGAAAAATATTTTATATAAAAATAGTTTTAAAAATCAAAATTTTAAAAATAAAATAATATATAAACAATTTAATAGTTAATATATTGTAGTTATTTGGAGTAGAAAATCTAGCCTAAATATTTAAATATGGAGGGGGGGTTTTCATGGTACAAGTAGTCTTTTGCTCGTAGAATATCTTTCCTTAAGTTGTTAAAAATATATGCTAGCAATTGGTGTGCAAGGGGTGTGCCAAAGAGGTCTTGAAGGTTAATTAGGAAAAAAAATAATGTATTTCTTGCATACATTTGTGAGATACAAGAGCTCAATTGGAAGGCCATTTAGCAAATGATGTTTGTACAACAAGGCCTCAATAGAGAAGTGATAATTTGAAATCAACTATGCATCCTCTCATACCTAGATCAAAATGTAATTGAAACAAAACCTCTAAATGGGGAAGATAATCATACTCCATTACCAACACACTTATGTTGTTTTTGCAATAGACTAGGAGGAGAGAGAGGGATATGACATCTAACAAAATCTTCATCCATTTTGTTATGGTGGATGGCATACCATATTATAGAGCTCCTATTTTGATAAAATTAAAGAGAAGATAGGGAAAAAATTGGGACCCACTCTATACGTGTTGATTCAATTTGCTTGAAAGATTCCAAGAACATTTGAACAAATATGTTTTGTGCATATATTGTGTCACCCATTATTTATATTTTATACAATATACAATTTAAATATAAAATATAATATTAATTATTTTTAAAAAATGGAGCACTATAAAAATTACAGTCTGAGTGTGATGTTGTGAAAGCTAAGGAGACTCTCAACATTTCTAAACAATAGCATTTGGATGGGAGAAGACATCATGAAAATCCTACACAAGATAGTAATAGAGATCTTGCACGTGGGAATCGACAAGGTTAAACAAAGATGAATTCTAATACAAACATGGTACAAATGAGGATTTTAGAAATGTGAATTGCTAGTACTCTCCAAATGTATTATTTTTGTGAAGAAATTTTTTTTTTAAATCAACAAATGAAAAATAAAATTTGTAAAATTAGACCTAGTTGGTAGGTTTTGGGGGTTTTGGTTGAGCCTCTCAAAGTTGCACAATTGGATCACTAAGACATGGTGACCCATTTTAGAAGGAAATATATAGATTCACCCCTATTCTCAATGTTTTTGTGGTGATGTTTGACACTATTTAGGATTTAAAAATACAACATTTCATGATTACCAATGGAGTTTTGAGAAATATGTGCTTGTGTTTTTATTAGATTAGCATGGAAAGGACCCTGATCCCAATTACAAAATGAAAATGGAAACAAAAAAGATAGGAATACAAAAATCCTTTTAACTAGTCCAAAGAACAACATCTTATTAATTAAAAGCAACAAAAAACCTAGACAAAACTATCTTAGGCAAGTAGTTAGCATATAAGCACAATTGATTTCCAAGCTTGCAAACCCACCAAATGCAAGATTTGATATATCACAATTCATTGTAGTATAAACCCTAGATAAAATATAAAATCCTTTAGCATATGAGAAATTTAACTAGGTACATAGGCCCACCAAAAAAATTATTAATTGCAAGAAATTCAACAAAGAACTATTCATTTTGCTTTCAGACAAAGATGATATCCCAATTCTTCTTCAACTTACCCAATGTTTCTTTCCAACTCATCATTGTTGAATCCTTCATTCTAGCACCTCTGATCTCACGGCTCTTTCCTAACCTTTTCAACTGCTTCTTGATCTATGATTACCCCAGTAAAGTATCAATGATTGCCTTCTTCATAATATCATATGTAATCATTATGAGGGGCATTATAGCATTTTCTATAAATCTTTTGTTTTCTTAGAGAGTATATTTCCACAATCCATAAGATAAACTGTATGCTACTTCTAGATTTTATTTTGTGAGTGTTTTTGCATCAACATTTTAGATCACACTCTATAATCCATCAGTTTCTCCTTATGCTCTCTTTCATCCTGATGATGGATCACGAAGTTTGATATGAAATATTGATGCAAAAACACTCACAATCAAATCGAGAAGAAGCATACTATTCACTTTTGTTTTCTATTTCTTGGATATCTCCTCCATTTCAGTTCCACGATTTTAACCCTCATGTGAAGATCATTCATTTCAGCCTTCAATCTCCCCTTATCTTCTACTATATTAGGATTGTCCTTGGCTTCATTCACATTGTCCAGGGAGTATTCCATCTCCTCATTTCTAGAATATTCCTTTGAATCAATGGGTTCCTTCTAAAACTCAACAACTTCTTTGTCCTATTCTTCCTCTTCTTCCAACTCCACCTCCTCAATGTCTTCTTCATATGTGGGGCCATGCTTCTCCAAAAACAAATTCTCATCATCATTATCCAAAATTATGTTTTTACATTTTGAATGTGGAACCGAGGCCCTCTTTAGCGAGTCTTGTTGATCTACTGCCCCCAACAAAGACCTACCTTAGTCTTTTTGGATTTCTTTATTCTTTTCCTACTTTTATTCTTCATTATCTTTGATGAGAATGATCTTAAAACCTTTTTTTG
This sequence comes from Chamaecyparis obtusa, assembly GCA_027943335.1. Lineage (NCBI taxonomy): Eukaryota > Viridiplantae > Streptophyta > Pinopsida > Cupressales > Cupressaceae > Chamaecyparis > Chamaecyparis obtusa. The sequence goes on along the minus strand of BSBK01007967.1, from coordinate 1,109,376 downwards.
GCTTCCTTCTAGTTAGTTTTCCTCGGTTTTGAGGTTCTTGACAAATTGAAAGAGGGTTTATGCTTCTCTAGGGGTTAACCTTAAGGATTTCTTTCACCTTAAGGGAAGGGGGATGGATAGCCTTGGATTTAGTTTCCTTCTTCCCAAATGGATTATAATTATTTAGCAGGGGGAGAACATTCTCTGAGTTGAATTTAAACATGAAGGCACAACAATGAAAGCACTACGATTTGATCTACACTTCAATGTAATCAGATTTTCACAATCCATTTTAATTCAAAATATAAGCTTCTAGATTTGATTGTGTGAGTATTTTTTCATTCTAGTGATGGATCATAGAGTGTGGTCTGAAATGATGTTAAAAATACTCACATAGCCAAATCCAAAAGCTTATATTTTGAATTTGATCTATAATATCATAAGGTGATATTCTTATTCAAATGATAGGCTAATAGAAAAGGCATGCACGTACAGGTCAACTCTAGAATGGAATATAACTTTAGAAGTTTGAAAGAAAGTTCTTACATAAATTTGAAAGCTATTAGGAAAATTTCCTAAACAATTCGATGGTGCAACAACAAAAGCCGATGTTAGAATGATATAAGAGCATTGCTTCACTTTTAAGTATGATAATTTGTGCTCCAAAAGATTTACACCTTTTTGGAAAGTCCTATTCCCACATGTTGACTCTACCTCCTTACAAAAATAGCTACATCGCTCCACGGTTTTCAATACCCTAAATTGAAACACGGACATACAATGCTGTTTAATTAACAATTGCCTTGGTCATTTGAGCCTAAAGATGGCAATCATATAAAATTGGGTACATACAACGACAACTACTTCATATGTTCAATACGAAAAAGATACGATACAGTTTGTCCCGTAGGTTTAAAAAATCGTACCACATTGGAGAAAGTCAAAGAAGGGCAGAGCTGTCTCATTTACACCTTCATTATTCGTTACAGGCCCATTATGTATTTGTCATCTATTCACGTGGAGTTCCATCCCTATTCAACCAAGACGTCATCCCCAACGAATTGAAAACAATATTCTGGACATGGCGACTCACGAGAGTCCAAAACTTGATAAGAACAAAAACAAATCCTCGAATAAAATGGGCTTAGAAAATGAGAGGGAAGATACCACGACCATGGCAGAAATTTATGGCGTAAGCAATGAGCTTGTTCTACAGTAAAACCCTTGATTTTCCATATTTGAATCATCTCCAATATAAACATTGATTTCCTTATTTGAATAAAACTTTCACGAGTTGATGCATGCATAAGAAACTACCAAGTAATTTCAATTGAAAATTGAATACCCACCACGGCTATGCTCCAATGGACAGTATTAAATAACGCATCCCAGGACCATGAAGTCCATCAGTTCATCAAATTCTCACCCAATTTCTCAAACCTGTAGTGAAGAGATCAAAGAACAGTCTTTTCTTCTGAATCAAAGATTCCAAACTCTTGGGCATACCCAGTTAGTACTATGATGAAGATTCATATGAAAATGTGGGTACATCTCTTCTGTTTTCTTCTGATCGGATTGAATGCATGTGGTGCAGCGAGGATACTGGCAGAGAATAAAGAATTGCATATCAGCCCACCACAAAATTTGAAAGCTGAAGTGGGTTGTGCAGAGACAGGGGAGATGAAGCCCTGGATCGCATCTGGAAACATTGCCACAAAAGCTAAGGCCAATAATTTCCTGGAGTTCAGATTTAGGGAGAGTCGAACCGGGGGCGATGCAGAGGATGAATCTAGTGGGCTCAAAGTGCAGCGGCTGTCAATATCCAAACCCAGCCCAGGGGTGGGTCATATGCAGGTTTCTAGAGTACCCAAATCGAAAGAAAGAGGAGTAATGACCCACATGCAGGAGGAACGGGTCCTTGAATCGACTCCCAGTCCAGGAGTCGGTAATTAGCCCATCTTATTCATTTATGTTACAAGATAACAAAGGGAAACGACTGAGTTTCTTAGAATATTAAATGTATATGATGGCACTATCAAGTATATACATTTGTAGAAGATACCCAAGAGGAACAAGTCCCATCCATCATTAAGAAACACATGAGAAGATTAAAGATGTAGAAGGAAGAAGAGATTTAGTAAGTATGATATTTTGGGTCTTTTTGGGGGTTTCGTAGGTTTATCTATTGGCTGGCTATTTGTAGGTTCTATAGGTTGTTTGGCCTCGTTCTAAATATTCATTCATTTGTTCATTCCCTACAGTTTGTTCCATATGTTAGTCTTAGTGTATTGAACATCAAAAAGATCAATCAAACTGTAACGGATTGACAATCACGTTTGGTCGGACTCGGAAGGGGATGTGTCTCGCGACTGCAAATCCATTCCTAGATCATGGGTGAAGACATTACTAATACCCAAATATTATTTTATTTTTCAATACTTCTAAGTGATTGTAAACAATTTCTTTAAAGTTTTGTTGATCAAAAATTTGTCAATTATTTTAAACAAGAAATGGAGGACGGATGGTTTTTCACGACAATTTTTTTTTAGGTTTTTTCTTTCAAAAGTACAAGTTTATGGTGTTTTTTTCCCATCATTTTAGTCTCATCCCTTGTGTATATCTTATCTCAAGTTTGAATCTTAGTAGATAGTCAAGGAACATACCATCATTCTCACTCATTGTGTTCAATCAATTAAATTATAAACTCTTAATCAAAGTATAATTTAATTTATAAATTTGTGATCAAAGAAGATTATAATTATTTTGTGATTCATAAAGAGATATAATGTAGGAAGGAGAAGTAAAATAAAGAATTTGGCTTTAAAAAAAAAATTTGCATAAAAAAGTGAATGATGGAACCAAGAAAATTATGAGTTTAAAAAGATTTTTAAGTGAATTTAAATAACATTTCTAACATTCAAAATGGTATAAAATAGTGATAAATATATAACTCTCATTCAGTTTCTAATATTTAATTTTTTAGATCTCCACTAAAGATTTAGAAAAGTATTTTATGTAAAAAAATTAAGGAATCAAAATTTAAAAACTAAAATAATATAAAAATAACTTATAAAAAATTAATAATTAATTGATTGTAGTTATTTGGAGTGGAAAATTGAGCCTAAATATTTTAATATGAAAGGGAGATTCTCATGGTACAAGTAGTCTTGTGATCACAACATGTCTTTACTTAGTTAGAAAAAATATTTACTAGTACTTTGGTGTGCAATGGGTGTGTGCATGAAGAGCTCCGGAGGCTTAATTAGGAGAAAAAGAATACATTTTTTTATATGTATTTATGAAATACAAGAGCTTAATTGGTAGGCCATTTAGCAAATGATGTTTGTGCAACAAAGGCCTCAATAGAGAAGTGATAGTTTGAAATCAACTATGCACCTTTAAAATCAATTATGCATCCTCCTACAAGGATTGAAATGAAATTGAAACAAAACCTCTAATTGAGGAAGATAATCAGACTCCATTACCAATGTGCTTATGTTGCGTTTGCAATAGTGGGAGCAAAGAGAGGTAGAGATATAAAAGGGGGAGGGATAGAGAGTGGAAGAGCGAGAGAGGGGCTTAAGGAGATAGAGAAAAAATAGAGTGAGATGTAAAGAACAAAGACAGAGGACCTAATAAAGAGAGGGATATGACATCCAACAAAATCTCTATCCATTATGTTATGGTGGATGTCATACCATATAATAACGGTCCTATTTTTGGCACAATTAAAAAGAAGATGAGAAAAGTTTCTTGGGACCTATTTTATACATTTTGATTCAATTTGCTTGAGAGATTCCAAGGTCATCTCAAGAAATATATTTTATGCATATATTATATTATTTATTATATATTTTGTATATATTATAAAGTTTAAATATAAATATAATATAATAATTTTAAAGTTTTTTGGAGAGATGCCAAAAATGCAATTTGAGTGTGATGTTGTGAAAGCTAAGGACACTCAACATTTCTAAATAGTGGCATTTGGATGGGTGAATACATGAAATACTTGCACATGATGGTAACTGACGTAGCCAAGGGATGGTGGATCCAATTAAGGACAATCCAAACCTTGCAGCTTCAAAACAACATAGCAGAATAACACAACACAACAAGATATGTTTCAAAACTTATTTTCCATTAACATGCCCGATTGTAAGGCCTTCCGAGTTAGGGCCAATTACAATCAAGAAGTAATTATGCAAGATCATCAAGATCCAACACAACTCCAGCTAGTTCAATTTTGAAAACTATCAGCAACTAATGGAAACCCTAAGGCAGATATAAACTTGAGCTCGCAAGCCTCCAAGCAATCTCCTTCTCTCCAAGTATGCAAACCACTAGCTCTACTATTACAAACTATCAGATAACAATCTGATCTGCAAGATCACATAGGATCTTTTCCATAACTTCACTTATCTACTACCCTAGATTTGCTTTCATGATCTCTCTAAGTCATGCCTAAACAACTACCCCAAACATCCCTTAAATACTAATCATCAGCCACAAGTCGGTTGGATGAAACCATTAACTCCTCCTAACAAATATTAAATGCAATATAATTCATCTCTCAAATAGCCTTACAATAAATAAATTCAACATGTCCGCCTCCAGATCCTTATAGGAGAATGTGACATCAGCTACCAATAATAAATGTACCAAGTCAACCTCCCAATTCTCCAAGAACACTCGTCAGTGAGACAAACTACCAAGTGCCAAGAAACATACCAAGCAAGCACACCAACCGAGCTTCACAAGCATTACCAAGCACCAAAAATGTTGAGTCTCCTTTAATGACTGAGCTTCCTTCAGCGACCGAGAAATAGTCATCAACATCGAGACCCTGTCGATAACCGAGCACTGAGCAATAAAACACCAAGTCACTGAGTGACCATCATCAACCAAGCTCCACGAGAACTTCCAACTGAGAATCACCACCAAGATCACCGAGCTCCATCGGTGAAGCGAAACAAACTTCAACCGAGAACTATCACCCAAATAACTAAGTAAAAGTAGGTTTTTACCAAACTCATCCACCTCCTTGACTGAGTTCCAGGAAATCACAAGGAATTCATCAAGAAGCCAGGATGCTACTGCATCAAACTCCTAGGGTACAAAGAAAAGTGTGTCCCACACTTTCTCACCAAAGGGAACATCTAAACAACACCAACTCCACTTCATCTTCACCAAAGGTTTCCACTCCATCACAGGAAAGAGAACCAATATGAAACTCAACCAATCAGTATGTCCAACATCCTGAAAAAATTGAGCTTTCAACCCATCACCAAAGATCAAGGAAGAATCCCATCTCAGAATCTCATCACAAGACTTATCACTGTCAACCAGTGACTCAAGTCCACAACCAACAAACAACCTCTGCACCTCAACACCGAACAAAAGCAATTCGATAATACCATCATCACAAAGGTGTTCAACAATAGGTAACTCCTCATCAATAGTAGCTTGATTAAGCACAACCAGATGCTCCACAATTTCCATGTCAAGCACAACCGACTGAACATGAAAACCAATCTTCTCACCAGCTTCAACAAGGTCAACAACATCGTCAGTAAGCACGAGTATCTTAGCAACAGCCACAAGTTGCTCTGTAGGTTTCATGTCAGACTCCACCAACTGAACATCAAAACCAATCTCACATACCTCTGCATGTCTTCTCTCTCGGACCAGTCTTCTAACAGGCCAAACAACTTTCTTCTGGATTGGCATGTCCCAACTCCGGTAAGCTTTACAAAGCTCAACAACACTTTCCTTCACAAGGTTATCAACCCAGTTCTCCACACGGCTCAACAAATCCATTTCCCACTGAGAAAACCTCTCAAAAATCTTTGCTTCCACCACATCAGAAAGATCTACAATCGCACCAAGGTACAATCTTCTCGGAGGCATCCTTAAAGATAAGAAAACCCTCTGCAACAAAACCCTACACCGACCACCTAGTGACAATCTCCAAGTTGTATGCTAGTCAAATTGTAACCTGCCACCTCACACAAACAACTAGGGCAAGATTCCACAAGTTTAGTACCACAGATCTGCAACCCAGATCATACGATCTCTTCACCAACAATATTAACTTCGCAAGATTAGCCTTGCTAGGTCAACCTTTGTTCCACAAGATCAACTCAGCTCTAATACCACCTGATGTAGCCAAGGGATGGTGGATCCAATTAAGGACATTCCAAACCTTGCAACTTCATAACAACAGAGTGTAATAACATAGCACAACAAGATATGTTTCAAAACTTATTTTCCATTAGCATGCCCGACTCTAAGGCCTTCTAGGTTAGGGCCAATTACAATCAAGAAGTAATTCTACAAGATCATCAAGATCCAACACAACTCCAGCTAGTTCAGTTCTAAAAACTATTAGCAATTGATGGAAACCCTAAGGTAGATCTAAACTTGAGCTCGCAAGCCTCCAAGCAATCTCCTTGTCTCCAAGTATGAAAACCACTAGCTTTGTTATTACAAACTATCAGATAACAATCTAATCTGCAAGATAACGCAAGATCTTTTCCACAACTTCACTTATCTACTACCCTAGATCTGCTTTCATGATCTCTCTAAGTCATGCCTAAACAACTACCCCAAACATCCCTTAAATACTAATCATCAGCCACAAGTTGGCTAGATGAAACCATTAACTCCTCCTAACAAATATTAAATGCAATACAAGTCGGCTCTCAAATAGCCTTACAATAAATAAATTCAACATGTCAGCCTCCAGATCCGCATAGGAGAATGTGAAATCAGCTACCAATAATAAATGTGCCAATTCGGCCTCCCAATTCTCCAAGAACACATGTCGATAAGATAAACTACCGAGTGCTAGGAAACATACTGAGCAAGCACACCAACCGAGCTTCACAAGCATTACCGAGCACCAGAAATGTCGAGTCTCCTTCAATGACTGGGCTTCCTTTAGTGACCGAGCCACTTCAATGACCAAGCAACAGTCATCAACACCGAGACCCCATTGGTAACCAAGCACCGAGCAATAAAACACCAAGTAACCAAGTGCCCATCATCAACCGAGCTCCACCAAAACTTCCAACTGAGAATCACCACCAAGATCACCGAGCTCCATCGATGAAACAAAACAAACTTTGACCGAGAACTATCACCCAAATAACTGAGTAAAGGCAGGTTTTTACCGAACTCATCCACCTCCTTGACCAAGTGGTAGAAAATCACAAGGAACTGATCAAGAAGTTAGGATGCTACTGCATCAGTAACAAAGATCTTGCACATGGGTATCCAAAGGCTTAGGCAAAGATGAATTCTACTACAAACATGGTACAAATGGAGATTTTAAAATTTTGAATTGCCAGATTTCTCTCTAAATCAACTAAGTTCTCTCAAACTGCATAATTTTTGTGGAAAAATTTTAAAAATAAGTATCATGAGATGAAAAATATTTTGAAAAATAGGGCCTGGTTGATAGGTTTTGGGGTTTTGTTTGAGCCTCTTAGAGTTGCACAAATGGATCACAAAGACATGGCAACCAATTTTGCAAGGCAATATAGGAGAAGGTATGAGACGATGAAGAGTTCCTCCAAGACTAACACGTGTAGGATTGATCTTCTAAATGGATGTAGACATGATAGGTGGATTATAGTTAGACACATTAGGTAAGGATGTTGGAATAGGGATGGAATTTACAACATTGTTATTAGGATTGGTAAGATTAAGAGCTTTGGCACAAATTTTCATAGCCATAAGGTTACTTTTGAAAGTGCATGTTTTTTTTTGTATTTTACAATGGTGTTATTAGTTTATAGTGACTATGACTAGAAATTATACTTTCAAAATTTGACCTACATTAGCACTTGTAATAAATAGAACTTAGTTTGGCCTTTTGCAATAGTGATCTAAGTATATTATATCACGATTATGGAAATTGTAATAACTATAAAAGAAAGTCCAAGAAAGAAATAGAGAAAGAAAAAAAGGAAAAAATATTATATTTTTCTTTATTATTTAATAAAAAAATTTAGTAATAAAATATTTTTAAAAAAAAATTCATAAGTTTTTAAAAAGAAATAGTAAATAAAAATGTAAAATTGGGAACACAATTATTTTCTCAACCTAATACCTATTGCAACAATCCATCATCTAAATGGCAATTGGGGGTCGGTAGCTCCTATATTTTCTTGGCGCATCAGTCCAATTGAAGAGTATCATCAATGATCATTTGCAATCATCCTTTGGTGGTATCATTATCATTTTTTATCTTTGCATCTTTGTCATGTCATATTGTATCCTTTTGCATAAGCTATGTTGTACACACACTAATATAAAGTGTCATCTTTATTTGTACATTGTCATTAATGACATATTTGATGTAATCCTTCTATACTTTATAGATTTCATCATTTTGGACCATTCTTCTCAAGCCTCCAATCGATGGGATTGCCTCACTATTCGAATGTTGTTGAATTTTTTGATATTAAGGATTTTGAAAATTATTGACAAGCTTTTCCACTTGGCTAGGAGACACTCTTGTTAAGGAGTCATCCTCCTCATGTTAAGTATGAGAAGAATGATTCTCAACAATGTTAGCTATTTCATTTATAGGCATAGAGGTATCACCTACATTCCCATTAAAAATGGTAGTTTACTTGGGCTTTATACCCTTAAGGGAGGCCATAAGTCTAAACTTATTATCATGGGAGTTTTAGATGTAGAGCTCAAGGTCATCAAACTTGTGCACAAAAGAAATGTCTAAATAATGCAAAGTACTAATAAATTGATCATTTAAACATTTCATAAAAGAAAGCAAGTTTGAATCTCTAAATAGAAGACATAAGCATATAAGCATGATAATTCACATCTAGACATCCATATTAGAGGAAAAATGTAAAGGGTTGGGTTCACCAAAATGTAATGAAAGTGAACTAAATCTCTATAAAGAAAATGTCTAAAAATCAAATCTAAACATCCAAATTATAATTAAGATGTAGAGGAGTCACATTCACCAAAATGTAATGAAGGTTTTGAAAGGTGAAAATAAATGCAATAGGATTCACAATTTTATGCATGAAAATAAGGAATCTATCTCACGCTCATTCACCTTAACATTATTGCATTGGAAAGAAAATGGTCCACTAGGTTTCAAGGAGAAGAATCTATAGGGGGGTGTAGTAATCATGTATTGAATGCATGGATGTGTTAGGGAGTTATGAGTATACAAATGTAATTTAGAAATGTAAGATCAAAGGATACATAAAGAGAATGATGGTTTTTTGCATATATGGGGCAAATGAGAATCAATAGCCAAATTTATGAACCAAAGACTATAACTAACCTACAAACCAAATTTCAAGCCGAAAAAAAAAGGACAAGGGTGAATTACCTTTTTCCTAACACTTTTTTATGAAATCAATCAAGCATACTGTAGCTCTTCTCCTGATCTATTTTTGGATCATCCTACACATTCATCACATGTTTCTGTGAACAAAAAAATACATAAAAGGTTGAATAGAAAGGGATTTGCCTAAGTCAAAACCCAATTTAGGATTCAATCTTGAAATTGAAATTAAATATTCTTGAAAGGAAATCGTGTTGATGTATAGTAGAGGCATTATCTAAAAATAAAATGATTGTACCTTCATAAACCTTCTTGACATCCAAGTGCTCATGAAGATTCTTGGAGTTGTCTTTGATGTTGACTTTTAAGATAGGAAGATCATGAATGCCTTTACAAATGCTTAAATTTGCAAATTAATCCATGTCTTTCATTCTTGGAATGCTTGATCTCTTGAATTGAACTTGATGTTTTCTTGATTGCTTGCTTTGTGTCGAATGGAATTGGATGCTTCACTTGAACGCATTTTATTGCCTTTGATTGATGCTTACCGAAATGAGGGAGGTAGTCTTTTTTATATACCTCTCATAGCCATTTCAAGGTGAAAATCTCAAAGGAGGTTGACATGAATTTAGGAATCCCACAAAAATCATATAACCCTTGCATAAGATCTAAGTCTATAATATGTCAACCATATTATTTTAGGGTATATAAATTTTTGGTTAAAATATTTAACCTATAACTTGTCAATATATTGCAAAATAATAGTTAAACACTATTGGAAATGCCAAAGGAAAAAACCCCTTTGGTCTAGTAGAGTATCCTTATCATAGGTCACATGTGAGCCTCAATGTCATAGTCTTTAACTACAAAAAATTACATATTCTACTATTTATTGTGGGGTTTGAGCCAATAGTCTATGTCAATTGCACTTTTTATGGAAATGGAGAGTGAAGATTATTAAAATGTTCTTTTAGGAGATCCAACGAGTCTTTTTTTGGAGTCGTGTGAATAGATAGGAATTTATAAATTGAATTTATAGACAAGATCTTTCTTATGGATGAAATTTAATGAAATGACTCTTTTAAGACTTATAAAGAATGTGGCTATGTATGTGCAAGTCTTTTTTGGATTAATATGTAATATTAGACCTTGAGCAATATTTACCTTGATTAATCATGAGTTGGATCATGTGAACAACTAGTTTAAGTAATTGATTTTAGTCAATTGATTATTTTAGGTGAAAAAGAAGGGTTCAATAAATAGGTTATATTTATTTAATTTTTTAGAATAAGAATTGTGAGAATTTTTTCACCTTAAATAAATGTCGAAATCATTATTTTTAGGTTGTATACTAGAAAATAATTAATTAATTATAATTTATCTTGATTAGTTTAATTAAAATTACACAAAGAGTTAAATTGATTAATTAAAAGTATTTGGGTTCATCACTTAGTGTGTTGGTTAAGTGGTGGTGGTGGTGTTGTCCCCACCTAGGTTTAAACCCCTATTGGACCATTGTGATCGTGGGTGTGTGTCTTCATTGATCCAATGTGCTCACTAGCCTCAACTTCATAATAAGGGGATGAGGATTTACTTACCTTAATTTCTAGAAGAGGACAAGTGAACTTCAAATCTACAATTGACTAACGAAAACCTATCAGAACCAGAAACCATTCAGGGTCTAGGACTACCAAACATGTCACTTCTGATTATGCAATTTTAAAATCCAAAGGAACATTTCACAAAATTTGTCCTAGTCCCAAAAAGTTGGCCTATTATTGGAAGGTTGAAACTTAATGAATTCTATAAAGGATCAAGCCTTGGTTCTGAAATCCCAAAAATTCAGCTCTACAACTGCACACTTGTTCCTACACAAATGAAAAATGGGAAATTTATTGTGGAAAGGTGATTTCCTTGGTCAAGCTCCTGGATATAAATTAACCTTGAAATAAAATAAGTAAAGCATGTAAAATAAGACAAATGTAAGTATTCACCTTGCTTGTCAAACCCTCATGGATAGATATGGATTGATAAACCCATGAAGATGTATGCTTGGAATGTGTGTTATAGAATCAAGGATGTCTTCACAAATGCAATTAATCTTCACTTTCCAAATCCTTATATCTCATATGTATGTATGCTTGATCACTTCAGTGGAAGAGAGGAAGAAGAATGAGATAGATGATGGATCTTCTTTCTTGCTTGTAAATTCCTCTACTTAGCCACCATGGAAGAGAGAAACTTGCATCACTGAGAGAAGATTTTCTTTGAATGGATCTTGAATGCAAGGAAACTTGGAGATCTTGATTTGGAAGATTTTTCTTCAAATCTTGAATCCAAAAGAGCACTTGAAATCACCAATAATTGCTTGCACGTAGACTTGATTTCACATGAGAGAGATTTATTATTCATGGATGTGGATAATCATGGATGTCAAAATGAGAATCTTGAATTTCCTTTTATAGTGAATTCAGGATTTGAAATTGATAGGCTAACAACAAACAAGAGCAGGAAATGAAACAACCTCGCATTGGGCCCAAAGCCCAATAAAAAACAACCCCCAAGGACTAGGCCGACTTGACTCGACCTAGTCCAGGACTAAACTGAATTCAACCTAGTCCCGAAGAGGCACATTTTTCAATAAAATTTGAGATGTGGGAAGTGTTGAGAAAATAGAGGAAAAAGGACAGGTGAAAGAGGGAAATCAAGCATGAATACATCCATATCTAGTAAATCACTAAAATGGGGCCAAAAAGGTCCTAAAGGCATCCAGTAATGGTTGTTAACTTTTTAGGATGGAATATTTAGCCCCCACTTTAGCAAGATTATGAGACAAACTCATGATCGTAGTAAAGTAGATCAAATGTATAAGATGATCTTATCAAGGTTAAGGAGACAAGGAAACATCAAGCCCCTAAGTGACTTAAGTCCTCATCAAATCCAAAATTGAGAGAGAGAGATCACCTTAACCTAGTAAGATTGTGTGTCTTACTGTGAACCACAAAAGATGTCATTGAAAGTTCTAGCAGGTTTGTGTGCCATGTTACTCAATCCATAAAGGATATGTCCTTAAGGAAAGTGTATCCATAAGGGATTTGACAAAGGAAAGGTAAACTTCCTTAGGGGTCAACAAAGAAAAAGAAAGATCTTTCCTTAAGGAAAGCATATCCATAAGGGATCCAAAATAGTGATTTGTTCTGAGGGAAGGTAAGCTTCCTTAGGGATCAAAAAGAAAAAGGAGGATTTATCCTTAAGGAAAGTGTATCCATTAAGGGATCCAAAAGAGTGATCTGTCCTAAGGGAAGGTAAGCTTCCTTAGGGATCAAAAAGAAAAGGAGGATTTATCCTTAAGGAAAGTGTATCCATTAAGGGATCCAAATGCAAAGAAGCATTGAAACAATGTGTGTGTGCAAAATGTGAGTAGGGTGTATGCCCCCATGGTAAAGCAATTGCAAGCTCCATAATGGGATAAATTTCTTTAACATAGCATACATGCATCCACTAGAGACATTTCCACAGTTTCACCCTTGAGAAAGGACAAATCAAGAGAAATGAGCACATGACAGAAGAGAACACAAAAGGGATATACCAACTTTGGGGTCAGTATGATCACATGATAATATGTAAAATATTATATAAAAATAAAATGTCATAATCCCCCAAAGCAAGTAGAACTACAACACAATGGAAGATTTATTACATGTAAGAGTTACAAATAAGAGTCTTTTTGGACCGACATCACAAAGAGAAAAAAGAATCAACATCTACCATTTTGTATCATCCCAAGAAGAAAACACAAAGGCACATTTACAAATAGTGGCATAGGCACAACATAACATGTAATGACATGGTGATTCCTTTATCAACATAAATAGAAGAATATTTATGACATGGTGATTCCTTTATCAACATAAATAGGTTAATATTTATGACATGGTGATTCCTTTATCGCCTTGTGTCAATGGAGCAACAAGGGTCATTTAAATAAATCTAAATAAAACATGAAACAAACAACACATCACATGAGAAGTACATTATGTCAGGAAAATACAAAAAATATATTGCACAAGAGGAGCTAGTCAAGCTTATTTCCTACCCCCTATCTCGATCAATGGTGTTTAGGGAAGATGTGAAACTAGCAAGAGGAGAAACATCAAGCATGGTAGATGGAAAAATAGCCAGTTCCAAACAAGGACCATGTTGTGAAGATAGGTCACTGTGTTCATTACTAGGAGTGATAGATAAACTGTTGTGAAAGCATAACTAATAAATCATGATCAATATCAATAGTCTCGTAGCCATCAAAATCACTATCATGAATATCATTGTTAGTGTCATGAACATCATCATCAAGAGTATCTTCATGATCAATATTAATTGTAATAGAATATAAGATACAAATAGTATTGTCATCTTTTTTCATTTTTATTTGATTTAAATTCACTTCCTCCATAGGCTCAAGCATGAGCTAGTCAAAGGGAAGCGAAGTATGGGGAGGTGTATGAGGTGAAGAAATGTTTTGAGAAGCACATTGATGGGCTCTATCATGATGCTTGCAATGATATTCATGGGCATAATGGTTATGTTTGGTCTTGCTAGAAATTTGGTTTGGGATAGGATCAATCAACATCGGGTCCTTCTCTTCTTTAGGAGGAACAAGGGAAGGAACCACACTAGGTTGAGAGATGGGTTGAGATGCATGTAGATAAGATATAGTAAGAGGAGGTATAGGTAGTGTAAGAAGAAGTCCACATCCAAGATCATCCTTAGGTTCACTAAGTTCACAAATATTTTTAATCTTGGCAGCTTGGTATGCTCGAAAGAGATAGTCAAGATGAGTTTGAGTTGGTTGAGGCATGGAAGGCCAAAAGAAATCAAGTTCAACCGAGTCTCTAGGCACAAAAGGATGATAAAGACTATGATTAAAAATCATGATCTCTCCATTGTGAGGAAATTTAACACATTTATAAATAGGAGAAGCCATGACTTTTATGGAGGTAAGCCAAGGAAGATCAAGTTTGACTTGAAATTGATCAGAAGTGGAAATGACAATGAAAGTGGTGTCTAAGGTTTTACCACCAACTTACATAGGAAAAGAAATGGAACCATGGGAAGAATAAAGGAAACCATTTCAAGTTTGAATCAAGACATTAGATTTATCATAAAAAATATTTTTGCACTTTTTTACTAAAAATATGATCTTTGATTATCACATTCACCATGCAAGTGGGATCAATAAGGGTACCACAGGAAGGAATGTGATTAACCCTAGTGATAATGTAGAGAGGACCATCATGTGGTTTAATTATTTCAATGAGATCAAATGTAATGCATGATTGAGGAGGAGGTTGAGGTTTTGGTTGAAATTTAGATTGGACTTGTTCAACTTGGTTAACAACATGATTGGCTTCACCAAGTTTCTCATCATAGTTAATGCAGTGGGAAGAAGAAGGTTCTTCAATAGTATTGGTTGAATGAGATGGAAAAGGATTGGTGTATATTTGCAAATTTTGATTAAGAGGTACAACTGATTCATTTCTTTGATCATTAGTAGCATCAACATATATAGCATTGGAATCAATAAGGTCTTGAACAACACTTTTCAATTGAAAACACTTTTCAGTATCATGACCAGGTTGATGATGGTATTGATAGAAAGCTTTGGGATCAAATTATTTGGACTTAGGTTTTCATGGGTCAATTGGTTTGATAGGAGGAATTGTTAACATATTAGAATTCATAACTTCGTCATCACATTATGCAAATATTCAAAAAGATGATTACAAGTACAAGCAGGTCTAAAAATAGAAGACAAAGAAGCCACAGGTATAAGCAAACTATGTATGTATGTTGTATTGGTGAAAATAAGAAGAACTATACTACACTGTGAACTGTACCCTATGCATATGTTGATGCATATACACCAATTCAATTTTGTATATCTAGCCACCAATGCTAATTTTGTATCTAGATAGTAAGTCTAAACAAAAGTGAGCCACATTGGCAGTGAGCCACCCTATGTATTATATAACTGGTTGCACAATACATGAGAGATAACTCTCTCACATAGTTTTTCCCATTTTGGGTTTCAACAAAAAAAATTGTGTTATGTGTTGCAGTGTTTATCTTTCTGTTGAAATATGTTATGTAGTAAATTAGTCAAGTGCTTTAAGTTTTTCAAAGGTATACTAATTCACTCCTCCCCTCTTAGTATATTGGGGTTAAACAAAGATATATAAAGAGAGAGAAACTCAAAAGATAGAGAATCAATTATTAATAAAATATTAAAATATTTTAAATTAATGTTTAACACAGGTAAAATAATACTATGTTTAATTATTTTATTTATCCTTATAAGATTATAATAAGATTTAATGAAAATGGGGCATTTGTGTTAATTATTTAGGATAAATTTAGGAGATATATTGTTCTCTTAGAATATATATTGTACTTGACCTAAGTTGGCCTAGTGGTGGATAACTTGTGCTCTTGAAAGAGAGGTCACAAGTTCAAATCCCACAAGGGGTAATGCATGTATGCCTCATTTGGAGCATAGGTAGGTGCCTCCCACAAGGAAAATGTGGTAGTAACATATTACTATAAGCTATCTACAGACCTGTATACAAATCATACAGTATTGTGGACTATAAAAGAATATTTCTCTCTTTCAAATAATTTTATAATTAATATCTTATTAAGTTAAATTTTTGTAAATAAAATATATAATATTATGAGTGAATTGTGACATTTTAGTTATGCAAGTTAGTTAAATAAAAAAAATTTATCAAATGTAGAATTAATCTAAAATAGTTGAATGTCGGAAACATGAATTAGAAAAGTTATCTATTATTAGGAATTGACAAATTCAATGTAAAAGGACATAATCATGTAGTCTTTTAGGTTTAATGTTGAAGAATAAATTTGATTAATGTGGAGTTTTATTTGTTAAATATGTTTTCGTAGATTGATCTTGTCTACTATGAAAAATGATTTCATAAATTTTCTTATAGATGTATTGCCATGACTTTCTATGATGGTAAAATCTGCACAAAATGAATTTTTTGAAAAATCATTGGAAACTTTCAAGCAAATTGATTCAATATGTATAAAGAGGGTCCCAAAATACTTTTCCTATCTTCTCTTTAATTGTTCCAAAATAGGAGCTCTATAATAGGGTATGACATCTACCATAACATCATGGATGGATATTTTGTTAGATCTCATGTCTCTATATTTCTTAGGTCCTCTCTCTTTGTTCTTTATATTCACTATATTTTTTCCTTTATCTCCTTATTCCTCACTCTCACTCTTCCCCTCTCTATCTCTCCCTCTTTTTATCTCTCCTCCTCTCTCTCCCTCTATTGAAAGATCAAATAAGAATGTTGGTAGTGGAGTAAGATCATCTTCTTCATTTAGAGGTTTTGTTTCAATTATATTTTGATCCTTGTAAGAGGATGCATAGTTGATTTCAAACTATCAATTCTCTGTTGAGACATTGTAGCACACACATCATTTCCTAAATGGCCTATCAATTTGTAATGACCCTCACTAGTAGGATCACTAAAAACCCCAAATCTGATCCATGTAAATTCGTCAAACAGTTGGCATGCACTTGAATGGTCTTGTTTGCAATGATGTTTATTTGTTTTGGGCACCAAATGTTATTGAGATAACAATACCAATGTAGTAATGAAATACAATAGAGCAGCAATGAATCTCAAAGCAATGTAAAGAATTACTACAAGATTACAATGCAATGACCCTTACAATATCATGACAATATGATCAATGCCTTGCTTGCATACTAAACAAATAGAATCATTTATAGTAATATCTGAGAATGGTGGATAGAATACAAGGACTATTCTCTGAGCAAATGTATGGACTACTTACATAACAAAGATTATCCCCTTCCCAACTACAATATCTTGCAACTCAATCACAACTCAATTTCAATGCTAAGGACAGAGACTAATATGGACTGCTGTGACAGAGACCAATTTCTGAATATTACAATGTTAGTTACAGTGCACATAAATTGACCACAAGATATAGAAATGGAACCTGGAAAATGATGCCTTAGTTGATGACCAAAATGCTGAAGACCAATTGCCAATGATGGAATAGCAAACTGCCTCCAAACCATCCCCAATCTGCAGTTATATGCAGCACTGTACTGGGTCGTACCAGGCCGTACAGGTACGGCTGCTATAGTAAATTCTAGGCAGGGTGCTGGGGTTCCAAAATGGCATATACTGAATCACCTAGGGTATGTATACACCCTCTCCAAAGCATAAAATTTGATCCCAAGTAGATATGAAGTTATGAGTAAAACTTTGATTCTCAGACCTTGATATGAACTTCACGGAAAATGCACAAAATGATCTCCAACACTTATCAAACTGATTCACCAATTAAGTGATGAATTCCAAACCCTTATTCAACCAGTTACAAACCCTCAATATCAATTTTTCAGGTCTACTTTTTTGGACTACTTTTTTGGGTCTGCTTTTTCGGACTGCTTTTTCGGACTGCTTTTTTGGATTTGTTTTTTTGGACTATTTTTTCGGACCTGCTAAAAATGGCCACCTATAATTTCGGACTTGCTAAAAATTGCCTCCTATAATTTTAGCCCTACTAAAAAATGCCTCCTAAAATGTTGTTTCAATCACAAACAAACCCTTACATCAAATTCTCAATGAAGTACCAATGAGATGGCTGAGTACCAACTCCAAATTTGCAACCCTTCAGTAGATATTTCACTACCTCAGTTATGCCAATCCAAGGGAGTGATTCGTTCCCAAAGATTGAATAGAATTTGCAGACCAAAGACTACAAATTGCTTCACAATGAAGAAGTAGAAGAAAATCCAAATCCAAGCATGTCCAAATTAGAGGCCAAGCCCTCTATTTATTTACTTTTTCTAAGAAGTTACTAAGAACTTCTAGAAACATCCAATTATAATGCACTTTATAATAAAATAACATTATAATATAAAAGTGCTTTTCTCAACTCAAAATTATAACAATGTAGGCTCATAACTGAATGTAGGCCCAACTACAACCGAATGTAGGCTCAAGACTGAACGTAGGCTCTACTACAACTAGATGTAGGCTCAAACTGGATGTAGGCTCCACTACAACTGCATGTAGGCCCAAACTGGATGTAGGCTCTACCAAATGTAGGCTCTGTCAGCAATATGCAATCAAATGATCAACATAATGACCCTCTCTCCAAACCATTTTCCTACGAGAGTCGATGATAGGAAAATCCGTCATGCCAAATGATGTCAGCCAAAATGGGGACATGACAGTCCACCCTTCCTGAAATTGCTTGTCCCCAAGCAATGGCTAAACAAATAACCAATCAATCCACCTGGATCCCAAATGTAGTCATGATCTAAACTGTTGTCAATCAACACAAGCTCCTGCAATATTCTCTGAAATATAATCAAGAGGAATCCATAATCAAACTGGCAAATACAACTCAACCAAATTCTAACATCACAACTACCAGTGTTAAGAACCCCCAAGAAACAAACCCTCAAAATATCAGAACCCAAGTAGAGAGGACAACTCAAACTGCCAACATAGTAAATATCACCAACACATCCCACTGGCCTATATTGAGCGCACAATCCAACTCTACAACAATGGTGAACACTCCCGAATGAAACTGCGCTAAGTGTGGAAAATTCACACACTGAACAACTCTTGTAGTGAAAACAACTCTACAACTCATCGATCACTGTCTCATACCCATAACTCTTATGTACCGCTAATGGCGAAAAGATAGCACAAGATAGACAACAAGAAATAGAACCCACACCAAGTCTGTCTGCCATCAACTCCTCAACACATGGATCAAATGCAAACTGATGAACATATCCTGCAGTATGATGCTGATAAAAAGAACCAACCTCAGTCAATAGCTCACCATGCACAGGTAATACAACCCACTATGACTGATCACCAACAAAGTCAGGAGATGACATAGCCAAAGGAGTAGAATCAATAACAACTACTGAGTTATCACTCCCAAACTCCTACTCTAAGTCATGCACTATCAAGATATCAACTGCAGAACCTATCACCATGACATTCTCATCACAACTCTCATACCGTGGTGTAAAACCATCCCATAACTGATGACAAGCACTAGGGACCAAAGTATATCTACATAACATCATCTCATCAACATGGTCATCAAAGGTAAACTGATGAGCATACCTCACAGTGTAATGCTGATAGAATGCGCCAATCTCAGTCAGTGGCTCAGACTGCCATCCAAATGTAGCTAAATGCAACTGATCACTAACCAAGCCTGAACTAACCACTATCTCCGAAGACACCTCCAAAGGAGTAGTATCACTAATAGGAACCAAGTCAACTGCTGGCACACCAACATCACTCATGATCTCTAGTACAACATCACTAGTCTCCATGCCATCAGTAGTAGAGACCACCACCATGTCAAACATACAACAATGCTCAGCTGCAATGCCCAACTCAACTAAACCTGCCTCTAGTGGAAGAGAATAAGATATGCCACTACTAGTATCAAGAATAGATATATCTTCATCTCCACTGCCTCTATCAACCTCGACCATGGACATCCTCGGATCACTAGACACCACGGTCTGTGACTGTACAGAATCTGGTAAAGACTGAAGTCGCTCTAACTCCATGGTCACCTCAGCCAAATGAAACTGTGACTCCTTGAAAGCCAATCATGTACTCTTAAGAACCTCAGAAGTCACCTCAAGCTACTGAGTAAGCTCACTCACCTCCTCTTCCTTGACCAATAATGCATCGTACGCTGTACTGCCCCACTCTATAAGATGCTCTCTGTCGGCTACCAACTGCATATAATTCTGCTTCAGAACCCACATAGCCTCCCACAAAGAGTGGATCTCTGTCAAGGAAAGGTAACTACCTCCCTGCTCATCACTAGTAGGAGAACCCCATCCGTAAACTGCTAACAACTGATGAGCAGCATCAAAATGCTTGCAAGTGGCAGAAATGTCACACTCACTAACTCTCAGCTGACTAGACACACGGTGGCATTGGCTAGACTGTCTCCTACAATCCTCCTCTACCACACTATCCAAAGGAGTATCCTCAAAGTCACTAATTTCTGGAGTACTACCATCCACACTCTGCGAATCAACTCCAAGGCTCATATCAACATATGGAGTATCAAAAACTGTAGCATCGTTGTCCAACTCTACTGTACCGAAAGAATCCACCGAGGAAACCAAGTCCTCAAAACTAACCACTACATCCTCCTGGATGTCATCAATGTCAATACGATCTTGGGACTCATATGTAAACGCTAACACCTCAGATGTGCCTGAATCATCACAAACCCACTACACCCTGAGTGGTCGACTGGAAATGTACACAACTCCTAACATTGGTGTATAAAGACCAATACCAACATCTGACAAGCTGCTGGTATGAATGAGAACAACATTGTGTAATCTGCTAATCAAATCCATGATAGCACTCAAACAATTACTGCTATCAATAGGTGATAAGGATTTCTGGTCAACATAATC
The DNA here is from genome assembly GCA_027943335.1 of Chamaecyparis obtusa. Lineage (NCBI taxonomy): Eukaryota > Viridiplantae > Streptophyta > Pinopsida > Cupressales > Cupressaceae > Chamaecyparis > Chamaecyparis obtusa. The sequence continues at coordinate 1,088,506 of BSBK01007967.1, read as the reverse complement.
CCAAACACCAATATAACAATCCTGAATCCACATCTGTAAACTAGAATCAGCTGGTAACTCAAGAAAACTCCTCACCTGAGTAACAGGACTAATACCAACTAACTCCACATACCTGTCTGATACTATCCCTGAATCTTGGATGTGAAAGCAAGATGAGCTCACAACAATATCAACCACATGTGATCCGCCTGTCGTAGAAAGCTAAGTATCAAGTGTGCAAGATGAAGCTGAACTCAACTCCACGCCATACCCATCCACATGTCTCTCCACTGCATGACTCTGATCAACTATACTACAATCATCATCAGTGTCAATCACACAATCCGGTGTGCCTATGATATCTCCCTATATCAAATCAACATGTCTCTCAGAGTCCCGTGATGCCAAAGGAATACCAACCAAAGAAACTCAAGTATCCTCAAGCTCTCAAGAAAGCCTGTCAATCTCCTCCTCCTTCCTCCTCAAGGCATCTGAATAGACTCTGGCAAGGTTAAGAAGATGGTCACGATCTAAAAGAAGATGTGAATAACTCATCTTCATCGCTCCCATTCCTTCCCTGATCGCCTGTAAGTCAACACAAGAAGACTCTGCCTGAACTTCCTTATGTCTGCCCTGTAACTGAATCATCTGGATGTGATCCTCTATCATATCCTGCATCCTGTCATGATGAGATAATGAAGTCACAACATGGTCTACGCTCACCTTCAGCTGGCTAGACAAATCATGTGAAGTACTACCAGCCTCAACCTCATGTGACGAAGCATCTAATTGTGCCCAGTACTCTCTCTCAGCAAAGTCATGAATGCCCAATGTCTACTCATCTCTACCAGGTATCTCACCATCATGCACAACAGCATCCTCATAATCATCATCTAAACCCACTATGCTATAGTCACTGCCTGTCGTAACCAAACCAATTTGAGCACCTATGACATCGTCCTCAGGCAACCTGTATACAACTGTCTCAACTTGAGTACCAAGTTGACAGTTACTATCAACCTGCATAGTGTCCTTCACCACTTCCTCCTATGGCTCAGTAGAAACTGAAACATCTATCGAAATGCTTACTTGTTTCTCAAAATCCTCATGAAGGTTTCTGGTAACTATGTCAGCCGACCTTATGTTATCTCTCCTGCGAGAAGATCTACCAAATAAAAAACTTGACAACTTATTCACCTTGGCTGGGTCGGACAGTATATCATTCATCACACGGTGGTGCTTATTCCACTGTTTAGACAAGTTCTAGTCTATTCTCTTAAGTTCATCTCGAATGTCTGAATAACCATCATTTCTACTGTGTCTATCTGTTGCCCACGATCGTGTCCTCTAAAACTCTGCACTATTCCTGTCCATACTGAAATCAATCAAGTGCTGGTCACTCATGCAAAGATGGTTCTTACCCAACAGGATGGCATGAAAACCACTCTGATACCACTGTAATGACCCTCACTAGTAGGATCACTAAAAACCCCAAATCTGATCCGTGTAAATTCGTCAAACAGTTGGCATGCACTTGAATGGTCTTGTTTGCAATGATGTTTATTTGTTTTGGGCACCAAATGTTATTGAGATAACAATACCAATGTATTAATGAAATACAATAGAGCAGCAATGAATCTCAAAGCAATGTAAAGAATTACTACAAGATATCAAAAACTTCTCTAATTTTGATTGCATTTTCCAGAATTCATGCAACTATTACATCTAACACATATAAGAATTGTTTATGGACTATGTACAACATATTGACTTGGATATGAAACCAATGAATGAGCATAGTCCTATCAATGCACCCAATTTACAATGCAAAGTCTGAATTCAATGACTATTTGCAGATTACAATGCAATGACCCTTACAATATCATGACAATATGATCAATGCCTTGCTTGCATACTAAACAAATAGAATCATTTATAGTAATATCTAAGAATGGTGGACTGAATACAAGGACTATTCTCTGAGAAAATGTATGGATTGCTTACATAACAGAGATTATCCCCTTCCCAAATACAATATCTTGCAACTCAATCACAACTCAATTTCAATGCTAAGGACAGAGACTAATATGGACTACTGTGACAGAGACCAATTTCTGAATATTACAATGTCAGTTACAGTGCACATAAATTGACCACAAGATATAGAAATGGAACTTGGAAAATGATGCCTCAGTTGATGACCAAAATGTTGAAGACCAATTGCCAATGATGGCATAGCAAACTACCTCCAAACCGTCCCCAATCTGCAGTTATATGCAGCACTGTACTGGGTCGTACCAAGCCGTACAAGTATAGCTACTGTAGTAAATTCTAGGCAGGGTGCTGGGGTCCCAAAATGGCATATACTAAATCACCTAGGGTATGTATACACCCTCTCCAAAGCATAAAATTTGATCCCAAGTAGATATGAAGTTATGAGTAAAACTTTGATTCTCAGACCCTGATATGAACTTCACTGAAAATGTACAAAATGATCTCCAACACTTATCAAACTGATTCACCAATTAAGTGATGAATTCCAAACCCTTATTCAACCAGTTACAAACTCTCAATATCAATTTTTCAGGTCTTCTTTTTCGGACTACTTTTTTGGGTCTTCTTTTTCGGACTGCTTTTTCGGATTTGCTTTTTCAGACTGCTTTTTTGGACCTGCTAAAAACGGCTACCTATAATTTCAGACCTGCTAAAAATTGCCTCCTATAATTTTGGCCCTACTAAAAAATGCCTCCTGAAATGTTGTTTCAATCACAAACAAACCCTTACATCAAATTCTCAATGAAGTACCAATGAGATGGCTGAGTACCAACTCCAAATTTGCAACCCTTCAGTAGATATTTCACTACCTCAGTTATGCCAATCCAAGGGAGTTATTCGTTCCCAAAGATCGAATAGAATTTGCAGACCAAAGACTACAAATTGCTTCACAATGAAGAAGTAGAAGAAAATCCAAATCCAAGCATGTCCAAATGAGAGGCCAAGCCCTCTATTTATTTACTTTTTCTAAGAAGATACTAAGAACTTCTAGAAACATCCAATTATAATGCACTTTATAATAAAATAACATTATAATATAAAAGTTATTTTCTCAACTCAAAATTATAACAATGTAGGCTCATAACTGAATGTAGGCCCAACTACAACCGAATGTAGGCTCAAGACTGAACGTAGGCTCTACTACAACTGGATGTAGGCTCAAACTAGATGTAGGCTCCACTACAACTGTGTGTAGGCCCAAACTGGATGTAGGCTCTACCGAATGTAGGCTCTGTCAGCAATATGCAATCAAATGATCAACATAATGACCCTCTCTCCAAACCATTTGCCTACGAGAGTCGATGATAGGCAAATCCGTCATGCCAAATGATGTCAGCCAAAATGGGGACATGACACAATTGAGCTCATATATTTCACAAATGTAAGGAAAAAATAAATCATTTTTTTTCCTAATTAACCTCACAGACCTGTTCGCCATACCCATTGCACAACAAGATGTTGAATTACTAGTATATATTTTTAACAATTAAATAAAGACATGTTGCGATCAAAACACTACCTATTTCCTTAAAACCTCTCTTAATATTTCAATATATAGGCTATATTTTCCGCTCCAATTAACTATGATATATTAACTATTGAATTTTGTTTATAATTATTTTTTATATTATTTTGATTTTTAATTTTTATTGTAAAAAAATTCTTACATAAAATATTTTTATAAATCTTTAGTGAAGATTTTTAAGTATTATAAATTTCATGAATATTATATATTTATATTTATCACCATTTTTATACTATTTTGAATGTCTGCAATGTTTTTTAAACTCTTCTAATTTTTTTATTGAGTTCATATTTTTCCTTGTTGCATCATTCATTTTGTATGCAGTATATTTTTGAGATAGATTATTTTAATCTGCTTGTCCTCCCTACATTATACATATTTCAATGACAAAATAATTATAATCTTCTTTGATCATGAATATATAAATTAAATTATACTTTGACATGGAGTTTATAGTTTAATTGATTGAACACAATGAGTGAGGGTGATGATATGTTCCTTGATTCACCATCCGATAAGATTCAAACTTGAGAAATGATATACACAAGGGTTAAGACCAAAATGAAAATGAAAAAAATTAGCATATATTGTACTTTCTTGGAAAAATACCCATAAAAAATTATCATGTTCAAATCCACCTCAACAATATTCCATTTATTGTTTAGAACAATTGACAATTTTTTTATCAATTGAACTTTAAATAAGTTGTAAGATATAGCTATGAAGATAGTCACCCAAGATCTAGAGGCAACGAAAATCACAATAACAAGAGAGAATGAATATGGAAAGAATAAACTATATTCCTATCAAGAATGCAATAGAATGAATTGACTTAATTGGAATCAACTTGAATTTTGGATAATAGTACATAGGAGATCCCTTGGTTATATAGCCAAGGTGAATACAAATAAGTGAATGAGACAAGAACAAGTGTCATTATCTCATTACATGATAATCAAGAGACAACTAATCACCCATCTATGGTAGAATCACATATTCACCAGAGGTGGATCATCCTCCAATGTGTATTAAAGTACGTGCAACAAAGGTGGAGAGTGATAAAGTAATAAATGCACTAAAGGTGGAGTCAACACATAAAGTAGAATGCATAACATGATAACACAACCTAAAGAGGAAATGCTCCTAAAATCTCCTATGTGGTTCCTAAGTAATCTTACCTAGGCGTGAACTAACTAAGGTAAAATACCTTAATTAAACCATACACCCCCTTAAGTACAACTTAGGGAGAATGTACAAAAACTAAAAGTGCAAAATGGGTCCCGACTACTAGGCCATCTTAGGTACCCATGTAAAAATGCAATACAATCTCTCCCAAATAAATAAAGTGAGAAAACCACATGGGAGAAAAATCCACATGTCTCCTGCTATTGCAGTTGTTTTATTTTATTTTTCTTCTTTGTCGAATGTCAAAGAGTGACAAAACTAGGTACCAATGTCAATGAGGAACTAGTGATGAATCACCCACTACAATATGATAGAGATTAGGCATGGACACACCTACTTGAGAATCAATTGGACACTCACCAATAACATATTGGTACATTCTAAGTCTTGATTAGAGCCATGCACCAAATCTCAATAGATACTTCCTAATCTAATTAGTACAAAAGTATTACATCAAATATGTCATTAATGACAAAGTACAAAGAAGTATGACACTTTATCTTAGTGCATTTACAACATATCTCATGCAAGAGAATGCAAAAAAGATGCAAAGCTTAAAATTAACAATGATGCCACCAAGAATTCCCTAAAGAAGATCATATAAGATGCCTTCGGTTGGAATTTTAGCAAGAAAAAATAGAGCACAACTCCCCCCCCCCCCTTGGCTATCATTTGGAAGACCCTACAAGCATGTATGTAGGTGGATGAAAAAAGTGTTCCCAAATTTACTTATTTATTAAAATTTGAAGTTTTCAAAAATATTTTAAATTACTTAAAAACTTTATTAAAAAATAAAGGAAAATTTCTTTATTTTTATTTTTTCTTTCATGGACTTTCCATTTTGAAATAATTATAATTACCACAATTAGGCTATAATAGACTTAGATCACTATGAAAAATACCAAACTAAGGTCTATGCATTATAATTTAAAAAATAAGTCAAAATTTGAATGTACAATTTTTTTATCACAGTCACTTAACACCACTGTAAATACAAACAAAATATGCACTTTCAAAAAAAATTGCACCTAAAAAGGAGTCTGTATAAACCTGAATGAGGCCTTGGAAGTTGCAAAACTGAGATTGTGCATTTTTTTGAAAATTTCAAGCACAAAGATCAAAAACCACCTGCACCACTATGTAGAGTACAAAATTACATCTCAAATAAAAAGAATAATAATAAAAAAGAAGTTTGTATGACTAAGATATCATTATTTAAAAATCACATGCATAATTATGACGCTTGAATTGCCACCACACCTCCAAATTTCAAATGGGTATAGATTTGGCCTCCACTATCTATTTTGGATGAAACAAAAGTTGATCTTGGGATTTTTAGACCTCCTCAATGTGATGCCAACCTTTGATTTGTACCAACAAGCTCCAATTTTCTCTGCACTAGAGAGCCACAAAGAGGACCCCCCCAAAATCCATGATAATACTCTCAGATGGAAAACCAATGAAACTCTATGGGCTTTCATACCATGTAAGGTTTAGCTTCTATATCTTTGGTAGCTATCTCTATAGCCAAATCTTACAAAAGCCATTCATAATCACTTTGAATTTTTTAAAAATAAACACCTATTTAAAAGAATATTTGGGTAGCAGTACCATCATATACATAATGTTCTAATAAATCTATCATTTCCTTTTGTAATTATGTAATAGGAATGAATACAATGGGTTGATTGTTTACTTTGAGACTACAAGTTAATTCAAGAACCTATTCCTTGTGCATGTGGCCTATTCCTCCTCTTTTCCCTAATTCAGGGACTCTAGAAGCTTGCATATTACCCATCCCTAGGCTAGGTTTTGATGTGGAATCTTCACTTGATTCAAAACTATATCACAATCCAAATGATTAGAATCAACCTTATTAATTTCCATGCCGATAGAAAGAGGCTCCAAGCTTGGCTTAAATGGGCCCTATGCAAAACTTGGAAAACCTACATGACATCCATTCACTACATAATTCTTTTGGGAAAAAGTTGGTGAAGTTTCCTCTTTTGATCTCTGTCTTTCTCTATTGAATAGTGATGGGGAGAGACATCTTTCCACAATGAAGTTTGACACTCTTCTTTTTTCATTTTACAATGTGCAACAATGTGACCCATGTTGAACCGTCTCTCACAATGAAAGGAAAACATATTTCAGCCAAGAGATCTTTATAAATATGCAATTCTTCTGTAATGCAGGTAAAGGTGGTGTGGAAATAATTTGAAGAGCCCTCATCCATCCCCAACATTCTTTCCAATGAGTTTCTAATTACTTCAAAATAGGAATCAAACCAAAATTATAAAGGAAGATGGGGGAGTCTTACCCATTCTAGAGTAGCATTGAAAGATTCAATAGTAGGAATAGATAAAGGGTGTCATGGTTTAAAAATAAGAAAATGTTTTATAAAAAACTTTGGCTTCTCCACAAATAGGTCACAAAGGAAACTTAATTGAGAGTTGCACAAAAATCCTTAGTTGCTTAAATAATAATAAAGAAAAAGTGATGGCTTCCTGAAAGAGCATAAAATTGCTAAGGATATGGGCTTTCCAAAGGTCATTGTGGAAGGGGATTCAAAGTTAATTGTAGATATCCTTAGTGGAGATGGGAAAGGACCTTAGGAAATAAGAGACCTAATGGAAGATGATAAAAAGATGCTCCAAAGCTTTCTTTAGTCCAAATTCTAGCATATCTACAAGGAGGGAAATGAAGTTGCATACCTAATTCCAAGTGAAGGTTTGCATTTTCAAACTTGAAAATGCTATAATAATAGGAATGTCTTACCAAATATTAAAAAAATAATTAAAAATAATAATGTGCTTTAAGAGACATGACATAATGCTGATTTGTATGCATGTGGAACACATTTTCAAATATTTTGAGTATTAATTATGGTGACATACAGATTATTGGAGATACCTCTTCTATAGTTGATAAGACTATTATAAGTCAAGTCATAATTGGTGAATTATTATGTTGATAAATAGAAACCTTTAAAAACTTATTCTTCATGTGTTTCTAATGCAGAGGAATGGGTGGTGGACTGATAAACAGGGTAAGAGATTACAAGTTTGTTTCACAAATGACATTATTTCCCACACTGCTCAATTGCTCTTAAGTGACTCAACCCAACCAAGACTTCTCCCAATGCAAACCAATGATATATTTGATGTCTTTAAGGTGTATAAGGGTAAATTAAAGTGCTTTTAAGCTTTCAAGTGTTAACCCACACTCCCAATGGCTAAATAACTTCAGACTATTCCAAAGACCTAATGACTCTACCTTATAGCCCTGCAGAGACCTTCTTGGTCTTTAAACTCTTCACTTTCACAAAACACTAATGACACTAAACATATATTTTGATACCCTTTTGTCCATACATGAACATACCAAAGGCTTAGGTATGGTTATTTTGGAACAAATTGCAGTACCCTGATTGTACCCCTGCAAGTGCACTAGAAAAATAGTGGATTTACAAAGAAACTACAACTTAGAAAGATTCCCAATGTCTCAACTCTTGGACAATGTCTTCAAATGTCTCAAAACCTATAAATCTAAGAGGAATTAAACCCAAACCATAGGGAACCCCAAAAGCCCCAAATTAGTTACAACAAACCCTTGAATCTAGGGCTTTGACAATCTCGACCTTCCAAACACTACCAGGATCAATTGGTGATTGATTCACCATACATACAATAATATAAGACCACTCCAATCATAAAACCACCATGTTATTCAGCCCGAACTCCCACTGATATACTTGTGCCATGAAATTCAATGAACAAACTCCCTGTTTCAACCAGTAATCACTTCCTTCTTCAAATCTTTGCAAGTTCAATCATTAGGAAACTATAGTACATTGTTAGTAAGAAACATTCCATGGACTCTAGGCCTTTGAATCCATGGAATGACTAATGGATGCTAAAAAGACTTCAAACTGCCAATAATAATGTACAAGAACAATGATCTTCTAAACCAGTGAAGGAACGGTGATGGCAATTGTTCTTCAAAACATTCAAAGTATTTTGGTTATTGTCCTCCTAGATCCCTGATTGTTTTTGGACTCATTCCTAACCAAAGATCACATAGAAAACATTATAAAAACCTCAAAACAATAAGGACACAATCCTCTTTTGCAAACACAGTCACTGTTATACCAGCATTCACACTTGGAACGGTGACTCCAGAATTCTCAAATCATTCAATGGATGGAAATGAATGTATGAGGTTGTTCCTTATTGCATTATTGAAAATTAAATCCAACAAAACTATCAACACCTTTCCAAGATCACAAATTGCAAATAAAACTTGTTTCTTATTCAATTCATTGTTCCTCTCCGTACACCAGGCCTCCTCTGCCTGTACAATAGACTTCTTCAAGTAATATAGAACCTCCAATAACCATATCAACCAACTTTTGATGTTTAGTTGAATGGTTAAGGCTTAAAACATAACAAAATACTATTTCCCTCTAAACTCCTATGTAACCGTTACTTTTTAAATATTTGAATTTTCAAACTATGAAAATGCTTTTAAAACCTTATTAATAGGAAATTAAGAACTCCAAAGGTTTCCAAACACCTAGAAGACTTAATTGCTTCATTCCTATAATCCTAATTACCCAAAGACACTCTTGGACACTAATGGTCAATATTACATCCAAATGACCCTTACAAATTTATAGTTGAAATCCATACATTAGAATGCCATTTCATGGCATTAAAACATTATAGGTGCCAATACATGATAATTAATGTGATTTACATCATTTAGAGTCCCTTTGACCTCCTTTTCCCTTTGATCCTCATTAGGTGTCTTCAATGTCTTGAATGTCTTCATAGCTTTCTTGTTGATCCTTGGTGCTCCTGCACCATACTCCCCACCACCAATGAAACTCTTGTCCCAAGAGTTGTGTGGATTGAAGGATATCTTAAATGTAGGGGTTAAGTAATCCCCCAAGGTAATCTCCTTTCTCCTAGAAGACCCTACATTCAAACACAAATTGTTAAAATAAAAACCTATATTTGTTGATTGTCCTTGTGAAGGACAATGAGAAGGTTGTAAGGCCTTCATCTCTGATCCATTGCATGGATGATATCCCTGAGTCAACATCTCTTCCCCCTTGCTATGCTTTGACTACATTATAGGACACTTTATGGTCCCAATTTTTACAAAGGCTAGATCCCATAGCTCCCCACCTTTAGGACTGTCATCATAGCCTCTTGATTGTACCTTCTTGTTCCTGTGCCATCTAGTATCATATTGTACCTTCTTTGCTATCTCCTACCCAAAACACGAGTATTTTCTCCTCTTGGGTTCTCAATAAGGGCTGAAACTCATACCTCTTGCCTTCATGCTGAACTAAGTACTTATTGGTGAAGCCATCATGGATAACCTTCTTAGACCACTGCCAAGATCTTCCCAAGATCAAGTTCCCACAATTCATATCTAGAACATCACACAACACCCTATCTCTATACTTTCCAACTGAAAACTCAATCATGACCTGAGTAATAACCAAAACATTCTGATCCACATTCACCCAAGTAGCATAATATGGCTTAGGATGTGAAATTTTTTTCAAATTTAACTTCCTAACAACCTCATGAGACACACCATTATGACTTGATCCTAAGTCTATAATGAGTCTACATACTTTACCTTGGATCAAACAATTTGATTTGAAAATGCTTGGATTGTATGGTGTTTGGTTCCTTCCCATGAATAAGTACTCTCCCTCTTCTGGTAGTGCCAGGATAGGTTCTTGCTTGTCTCTTCTTCCACCAAATTCACCCTTCTTTCTTTTCCTCTGTCTTCAATCCACTTGGGACACCTAAAATATTGATGACCCACTTCATTACAATGGAAGCACCTGCCTGTGAACACTCCATTGCCTCTTCCTCCACTTCTTCCACCTCTATACCCTCCTCTTATATCAGATGATTAGGGCTTGTCCTTGTCTATCTCACCATGATTCTAAAAATTAGTGTTGCCTCTACCTCCTCTTCCCCTCATGGAAGATCCTCCTCTTGTACTACCTTGTCTCTCTTGTCTTCTTTTAATCTTTTCCTTAGCCTTGATGGCCAATTTATAGCATTCTTCAACTGATCTAGGGGTAGAAATACTAATTTTATCTTGAATATTGAGCCTAAGTCCTCACATGTACCTAGTAATCTTCTCCTCAACATCTTCATCATGACTCACTCTTATGTCCAATTTATGAAACTCTTCAGTATACCTTTGTACCTCCATGTATTTTTTCTTAAGACTTTGCATCTTCTTGTACAGTTGTACCCTATAGTCATTGGGAAAAAAAATTTCCTTCATATTATCCATCATAGTGTACCAAGATGTAATCTTGGACTTTCCATTCTTCCATCTCTTTGCTTGAACACAATCCCACCATAGCAGAGCATGTCCTTTCAGTTTGGACTTTGCAACCTTCAACTTCTAACTCTCTTCCACATCCTCACACTCAAAGAAATTATCCATGTCACTGAACCAATCTATCAATTCCTCATCATCCATCTTCCCTCTATACATAGGCAAATCATCTCTTGCCCTTGTATCACCACTCTTGATAACCTTAGAAAACCTAGCCATCCTTAGATCTTCAGGATATAATGGTTCTTCCTCTTGGGATTCCTCTTCTTCTTCCTCATCTTCAACTTCTTCATCTTGTCTGATGCTTTTGTCTCTCCTCTCTAATGGAAATATCCTTTCCATCATGATTCTCATCTCCTTATCCTTCTCAGCTTTCTCCTTCTTTTCTTGCTCAAGGACTGCCTTCAACTTCTTATTATCCACCAACTGATCTTTAACTATCCTTGCTAACTCCATGTTGGTCATCCTTGAAGGTAGATATCCTTCCTCTCCTTCAGTCTCTTGATCTACTTGGCAAATGAATCAACTCAGGGCTGCACCTTAAAGGATGTTTCAACTCTAAGGGCTTAACTAAGGATTCAAGAAACCAACTTCACAAGACCACTACAAGCTTTCCACAAGACCTTTTTGTTAGAAAGTAAAGTCCACCAAGATAACTGAGAGGGGGGGGGGGGGGGTGAATCAGTTATCAGATAATTATAACTTTTATCATCTTCAACAACATTTAACCATGTAAGCAATGCAATTACTAACCATACAAAGATATTCATACACAATGACACAATAACACAAGATATGTTGACTAGGGAACCTCTTGATCAAAGAGTTAACCCCGGTGGGAATGATGCCCACAAAAGATGCACTAATATGAATATTTCTTGTGAGAGGATGGACTTTGTTAGGAGTCTTATGAAATACATTCAGTACATATAAATCCCTATTAGGAGATTTTGAATCCCTGTTAAAAGATTCTAACCCTGTTAAGAGTTATGGAAGATAGAAGGACCCACTGCCCAAACAGCTTTAGGGTAAGATCACTAAACACACTGTCCAAATAACCTTAATATTATTCAGCAGAATAATATGAAATATGTTACCTCCTTACTATGCCAAACCACACTCACTACTACACTAGATCTCAACTCCAAATCTCTGTACTTCGCATGTCTTCCTTCACAATTTTGCTTTCACAATCTCTTAGGCTCTTTTCTTCACTTCATGCTTACATTCGCATGCAACCAAACCATGCTCACACTTCTTTCATATTTCAACTACATATAATAAGGAAAAACATTCCTTCCTTTATACCACACTCAAATAATTACAAATGAGTCGGCACACAATTACAAAATAAAAGTTTCCATACGCTACATCAAAATTACACAAAACTGTCGGCTTCCAGATGCAATATCTCTTCACGTGTGTGACCTCAAAGTTTGTGTTGTGAACTACGTCACCATCAATGTGTCTCAAACTTCCCTTTAACTGTGCAAAACTAGATTCCATCCCGATTAGGAGATATCATCCGATTTCCACAAACCACTACTCAGGAACACTGCCTAAATACTGCTTTTACCAAAATGCTCATAACTTTCATGAATCAATGAATTACTGTATGTGCTCTTAACCATAGACATATAACATATCAAAGAGTATAACCTCAACATTGCATAGCTCCAACTGCAATATCCCACGTGTGCTAATCAAAACATTGTCTACTTCTCTGCTAGTCTCCAGAAGATCACTATGTTAACATCAATGACAATCATAGTCATGAATGCAACAACAACTGCTACAGAATGACTGCCAACATCCAGCATTCATTCCTAACAATCTCCCCCATTGGCATTGATGGCAACATAGATGAAAAACATCCAATGTTCCAAAAATCCAATACTACAACACTGTTGCACTGATGCTCTGAAAATTCTTCAAATCCTCTTCATCAATCAAATCTTGCTTCATTATCCTATTAAGTTCTCTCCAACAGATGGTACACAGGGTTTTTCATGTACACTTCTCCCCCATTGACATCAATGACAAAAATTTCATCACTATGTCAACAACAACTCAATGTCAAAAGACATTATTTCAAAAAATACATTCACAAGAGTCCTCATGACTTAGCTCAGATACACATACTCCTCCATAGAGGAAGTACCAACATCCAATCTAGAAAAAAATAGGGCTCATATACCACTGGACGGATGCAATCAACTGCATCATTACTCAAAAGTAGGCTGGGGCATAACCCCAAGCATACCTCTCAAATACTCAAATGTATCCTTAGGCAAAGGCTTTGTAAATATGTCTGCTATATGTTCCTTTGTGCTTATGTACTCCATTCTGACTTCTTTCTCAGCAACTTTCTCTCTTACAACATGATACTTGATCTCTATATGCTTAGTTTTATAATGCAATACAAGATTCTTAGACATACTAACTGTGTTGGTGTTGTCACAATGTATGACAACGGGCTCAACAAACTTAATTCCAATATCCTTTAGCATCTGCTTCATCCAAATTATCTAGTTACAATTGTTTGCTGCTGCTACATATTCTACTTCTGCTGTACTCTATGAAATACAATTATGCTTCTTGCTCAACCAGGAAACTAATCTTCCTCCAAGAAAAAAGGCTCCACCACTAGTGCTTTTCTTATCATCAACACTACCTCCCCAACCAACATTTGTATATGCACATAGGGTAAAATCATCAGATTTTTCATACCACAATCCATAGTCCATTATGCCTCTTAAATATCTCAATATTCTCTTTACTGCTGCATAATGTGACTCTCTAGGTTCAGCTTGAAATCTTGCTACCATTCCAACTGAATGTTGTATATCTGGTCTAGTGTGTGTTAAGTACTGCAATCCTCTAATCATGGATTTGTATTTCTTCTGCTCAACTACTAGTGTTTCATCTTTGCTTGATAGTTTGTGTCCTATAACCATAGGTGTTCCAACTGGTTTACAATTCTCCATTCTACATCTTTTCAGCAAATCATTCAAGTACTATGTCTGGCTAACAAAGATACCATCATTGTTTTGTGTTATCTGTAATCCCAAAAAGTATTTCATCTCACCAATCATGCTCATTTCAAATTCAGTCTTCATTTCATCAGCAAATTTTCCACTAGCTTCATCTTCTCCTCCAAAGATAATGTCATCAACAAAAATAACTATAACTAACAATCCATTTTCAATTTCTTTTGTGTACAAATTACTATATGTTGTTCCTTTAGTAAATCCCAATTTCAACAAATACTTATCCAATCTAGCATACCAAGTTCTAGGTGCTTGCTTTAGTCCATATAATGCTTTCTTCAGTTTACATACCATATGTCCTTCTTGAGTCAAAGGAAAACCTTCAGGCTACTCAATGTAGACTTCTTCTTCCAATTCACCATTTAGAAATGTGGACTTCACATCCATCTGATACACTTTGAATTTCTTAAAAGCTGCATAAGCCAAAAACATTCTTACTGCTTCAAGTCTTGCTACTGGTGTAAAGGTTTCTTCATAGTCAATTCCTTCTTGTTGCGAGTATCCCTTACATACTAATCTTGCTTTGTTTATTACTACTTCTCCTTGTTCATTCATCTTGTTTCTGAATACCCATTTAGTTCCAATCACATTCTTGTCTTTAGGTCTAGGAACCAATTCCCATGTCTTGTTCTTTTCAATTTGATCTAGTTCTTCTTTCATAGCATTAATCCAATGTTCATCTTCACAAGCTTCATTAGTAGATTTAGGTTCAATTTGAGAAATCAAACATAAAGGTACCTTATTTCTAGTCATAACTCCTCTGTCCAAACTTCCAATAACTTGTTCAATAGGATGATGTCTAGATAGATACCTATTCGGTGTCATAGTCACAGATCTTGCTTCAACTATAGATTCTTCTTTAGATTCTTCTCTGGTTTCTTCTCTGGTTTCTTCTGCAGTATGATTCTCATTCAATAATTCACTGTCAGTCTCATAGAATAATTCAGTAGTTTCAATGTTAGGCTGAGGATTAGCTTCTTCATTAGATTCATAATCAAGCATTCTTTCCTGAATTTTAAACTTCTCATCAACTTTAACATTTGTGCTCTCAACAATAGTTTTAGTTCTCTTATTGTAACATCTATATGCTTTGCTCTTCAAAGAATATCCAAGAAAAATACCTTCATCACTTCTAGGATCAAACTTTCCAATATCATCATCTCTCTTTATATAAAATTTGCTTCCAAAAATTCTAAAATACTTAACTGAGGGTGCATGTCCAAACCATAGTTCATAAGGTGTCTTATCTATGTCTTCTCTGATTTGTACTTTGTTTATTGTATATACTGTTGTATTCACTACTTCTCTCCAAAATGTCTTCGCCAAGTCATTCTCAAATAACATAGCTCTTGTTGCTTCAGTTACTAACCTGTTTCTTCTTTCTGCAATACCATTTTGTTCAGGTGTTCTAGGGGCTGAAAACTGTCTCTTAATACCATTCACTTCACAAAAAGTGTTAAACTCTCTAGAAGTAAGTTCTCCACCTCTATCAGATCTCAAACATTTAATCTTCATTCCAGATTCATTCTCAACTTTATTCTTAATGATCTTAAACTTATCAAATGCTTCAGATTTTTCTTTCAAAAATGCAATCCACATCATTCTTGTAAAATCATCAACAAGAATCATAAAATACCTTTCTCCATAGAATCCTCTAATCCTAGTAGGACCGCTCAAGTTTGTATGAACAATCTCCAACTTCTCTGCCAATGTGAACTTCTTACTAGGAAATGAACTTCTCTTCTGCTTAGCCATCACACATTCTTTGCAAATCATGTTAGTAGGCTTCATAATTTTAGGCAAATCCCTTACTGCAAGTGTAGTACTCACTTTCACAATGTTATCAAAGTTTATATGACAAAACCTTCTATGCCATAACCAACTGTCATCAATTTTAGTAATCAAGCATGTCATCTCAGTAGGATTCAACTAAAATACATTACCTCTGGTTCTAGATCTAGTTCCAATTAGATTTCCATCTTTATCCTTTATCACAGAAGTTTTCTCAGTAAACCAAACTTGATATCCCTTATCCACTAACTGTCCAACACTCAAAAGATTATGTTTCAATCCATCAATAAAGTAAACATCATCAGTATTAGTCTTTCCATCAAGAGTAATAGATCCTATACCTTTAATCAAACAAGGTGCATTATTACCAGCTCTAACAACTCCTCCATCATAATTGTTAAACTTTATGAACTTCTTCATATCTCCAGTCATATGATGTGAACAACTACTATCTATAATCCAATCAGCTTTCTTTTCAACTTGGGAAACTAATGCTTTTTCTTCTTTAACATCAGATTCATAATTTTCTTCTTTAATTTCTACAAATCCTATTTCATCATTATTCTCAGTATCACTTTCACTCAAAGTTCTTTCTATACTAGCTTCAAGATCTTCATCATTAGCATAATAACATTCCTTAGATCTTCTAGGCTTGAAATTATTTATGTACTTCTTAACTCTCTTAGGACATTTAGATGCAAAATGACCATATTCTTGACAAGTCCAACATTTAAAAATTTTCTTACCGTCTGGTCTCTTTTCACAAGCAAGGCAATACCTTCTTCAATCTTCTTATCTTCTTCATTTCTAGATTTGTTGCTGCTGGCATAATCTCCACTCACACTAGTACTTCTTGACAAAGTAGGATGAATACTAAGAGCACTAAATGCTATCTCCATTCTAGGTAAGTCTCCTGATAACCTCAAGTTCATCTCTGCTGCTTCCAATCTTCCAAGAAGAGTCTCTCTTGTAAAGTTTGTAGTACAAGGTATAACTTGTTCAATCATCTATGTTGTCTGCTTAAATACAGGAGTCAATGTACTCAGAATTTTCCATATCACTTCATTCTCTATTTTTGATCCTCCACAAGATTTTATCCCTGCAACAATTTCTGACATTCTACCAATATAGCTTCTAACAGATTCATCTTCCATCATTCTAATATCTTCAAATGCACATATCCAATTATGTAATCTAGCTCTTTTTGCATGTTCATCACCTTCAAAAGTAGAGTGTAAAGCTTTCCAAATTTCATTAGATTTCTTAAAACATTTTACCTGACTGTATTCATTCTCGGGAAGTGCTGTCAAGAGTGCTTCTCTTGCAAGTATGTTACACATGAATAGATCTACCTCATCTTTAGAACTTGTTTCAAGACTGTCTTCTTTAATTATAGTCCTATAATTCTTTGTAATCAACCAATAGCCTAGTCCTAAACACAATAGATGTGTCTTCATCTTTTCCTTCTAGCTGTCAAAATTTACTCCATCAAACTTAGGGCTTTCTTTCCTAAAATTCACCATGGATCTCCTTAAGCTGTTAAACTTTCCTTTCAAGGACCTACTACTCTGATACCAATTGTTAGAAAGTAAAGTCCACCAAGATAATTGAGAGGGGGGGGGGGGTGAATCAGTTATCAGATAATTATAACTTTTATCATCTTCAACAACATTTAACCATGTAAGCAATGCAATTACTAACCATACAAAGATATTCATACACAATGACACAATAACACAAGATATGTTGACTAGGGAACCTCTTGATCAAAGAGTAAACCCCGGTGGGAATGATGGCCACAAAAGATGCACTAATATGAATATTCCTTGTGAGAGGATGGAATTTGTTAGGAGTCTTATGAAATACATTCAGTACATATAAATCCCTGTTAGGAGATTTTGAATCCCTATTAAAAGATTCTAACCCTGTTAAGAGTTATGAAAGATAGAAGGACCCACTGCCCAAACAACTTCAGGGTAAGATCACTGAACACACTATCCAAATAACCTTAATATTATTCAGCAGAATAATATGAAATATGTTACCTCCTTACTATGCCAAACCGTACTCACTACTACACCAGATCTCAATTCCAGATCTCTGTACTTCGCATGTCTTCCTTCACAATTTTGCTTTCACAATCTCTTAGGCTCTTTTCTTCACTTCATGCTTACATTCGCATGAAACCAAACCATGCTCACACTTCTTTCATATTTCAACTACATACAATAAGGAAAAACATTCCTTCCTTTATACCACACTCAAATAATTACAAATGAGTCGGCACACAATTACAAAATAAAAGTTTCCATATGCTACATCAAAATTACACAAAATTGTCAACTTCCAAATGAAATATCTCTTCACTCGTGTGACCTCAAAGTGTGTGCTATGAACCACATCACCATCAATGTGTCTCAAACTTCCCTTTAACTATGTAAAAATAGATTCCATCCTGATTAGGAGATATCATTTGATTTCCATAGACCGCTACTCAAGAACACTGCCTGAATACTGCTTTTACCAAAATGCTCATAACTTTCATGAATCAATGAATTACTATCTGTGCTCTTAAGCATAGACATATAACATATCAAAGAGTATAACCTCAACATCTCATAGCTCCAACTGCAATATCCCACATGTGCTAATCAAAACATTGTCTGCTTCTTTGCTAGTCTCCAGAAGATCATTGTGTTGACATCAATGACAATCATAGTCATGAATACAATAACAACTGCTACAGAATGACCTCCAACATCTAGCATTAATTCCTAACACTTTCCCTAAGCTCTGATACCACTTGATGCAGAGGAAAGGGTGGTGGATTGATAAACAAGGTAAAAGATTACAAGTTTGTTTCACAAATGAAATTATTTTCCACAATGCTCAATTGCTCTTAAGTGACTCAACCCAACCAAGACTTCTCCCAATGTAAATAAATGATATATTTGATGTCTTTAAGGTGTATAAGGGTAAATTAAAGTGGTTTTAAGTTTTCAAGAGTTAACCCACACTCCCAATGGCTAAATAACTTCAGTTTGTTCCAGAGACCTAATGACTCTGCCTTGTAGCCCTGCAGAGACCTTCTTGGTCTTTAAAATCTTCACTTTCCCAAAACACTAATGAAACTAAACACATATTCTGATACCCTTTTGGCCATACATGAACATACCAAAGGCTTAGGTATGGTTATTTTGGAACAAATTGTAGTACCCTAACTGTACCCCTACAAGTGCATTAGAAAAATAGTGGATTTACAAAGAAAATAAAACTTAGAAAGATTAACAAGGTCTCAACTCTTTGGAAGTGTCTTCAAATGTCTCAAAACCTACAAATCTAAGAGGAATTAAACCCAAACCATAGGGAACCCCAAAAGCCTCAAATTAGTTACTCCAAACCCTTGAATCTAGGGCTTTGTCAATCTCAACCTTCCAAGCACTACCACGATCAATTGGTGATTGATTCACAATAAATACAACAATATAAGACTACTCCAATCACAAAATCACCATGCTATTCAGCCTGAACTCCCACTGCTATACTTGTGCCATGAAATTCAATGAACAAACTCCCTGTTTCAGCCGGTAATCACTTCCTTCTTCAAATCTCTACAAGTTCAATCATTAGGAAACTATAGTACATTGTTAGTAAGAAAAATTCCATGGACTCTAGGCCTTTGAATCCATGGAATGACTAATGGATGCTAAAAGGACTTCAAACTGCCAATAATAATGTACAGGAATAGTGATCTAAACCAGTGAAGGAACAGTCATGGCAATTAGTCTTCAAAACATTCAAAGTATTTTGGTTATTGTCCTCCTAGATACCTAATTGTTTTTGGACTTGTTCTTAACCAAAGATCACATAGAAAACATTATGAAAACCTCAAAACAATAAGGACACAGTCCTCTTTTGTAGACACAGTCACTATTATACCAACATTCACGCTTGGGACAGTGATTCCATAATCATCAAATCATTCAATGGATGGAAATGAATGTATGAGGTTGTTCCTTATTGCATTATTGAAAATTAAATCCAACAAAACTATCAACACCTTTCCAAGATCACAAATTGCAAATAAAACTTGTTTCTTATTCAATTCACTATTCTTCTCCGTACACTAGGCCTCCTTTGCCCATACAATAGACTTCTTCAAGTAATATAGAACCTCCAATAACCACATCAACCAACTTTTGACGTTTAGTTGAATGGTTAAGGCTTAAAACATAACAAAATACTATTTCCCTCCCAACTCCTATGTAACCATTACTTTTTAAATATTTGAATTTTCAAACTATGAAAATGCTTTTAAAACCTTATTAATATGAAATTAAGAACTCCAAAGGTTTCCAAACACCTAGGAGACTTAATTGATTCATTATTATAATCCTAATTACCCGAAGACACCCTTGGACACTAATGGTCCATATTACATCCAAATGACCCTTACAAATTTATAGTTGAAATCCATACATTTGAATGCCATTTAATGGCATTAAAACATTATAGGTGCCAATACATGATAATTAATGTGATTTACATCATTTAGAATCCCTTTGACCTCCTTTTCCCTTTGATCCTTATTAGGTGTCTTCAATGTCTTGAATGTCTTCATAGCTTTCTTGTTGATCCTTGGTGCCCCTGCACCAGTTTCAATGGCATCTCATGTTTGGAGTGATTGTGGTAATGTTTTGCCATAGATTTATGATTTGTCTCATAAAAGGAAATATTTTAAAGAAAATATGAAAATATCCAATCCCTCAAGGAAGCATGAAAAGATAATAATGAAATTTTCTATCGACTACAACAATTGGATTAATACCTCTTTTCATCATATGTCATATCTCAAAAGCTCATTTGTGCATCTATTGTTATCTGTAGTATTTGATCTAATTAGTATTTTTTAGGAAAATAGATTAAACTAGGTGGCCCTCACAAGCTCTTGGAGTTTGTAAGTTGTGAATCTTTGATGAAAAATGTTGATGCATGTGACTTATTTGTTTAGTTAGGTCTTTCTTCATTCTTCATGGTTATGCAAGGCTATAGTGACTCCTTGAGCTCCAAATTCACAAACTCCTAGACTAATGGCTATGTTACTATTGGGAGTCCATGGTTTACAATGATGCCCTAGATGATAGCTGAAGCCACATGGTTAAAAAATGGAAAAATCAATATAGTCAAGAAAAGCATGGGAAATGGCAGACCTTCATCAACAAGTTCTTGGAGGAAGGGGAACACTTGGAAAGGTTTAGAAATGGGTATGATTGTATGAATCTTCCTCCCCCTTATGCCCTAGTTAGTCTTCACACAATGCAACATTTTACTTTGGAAGAAATATATATGATGGTACATAGACACCATTTTCCTATGCTTAATCATGTTAGGAATAGGGAGAAAGTTAACATTCAATTTTATTTGTTCTCTTACCTTTAGCAAAAGCTAGAAAAAAGGTGCTTCTCCCCCGCTCCATCAAGGGCTTGTAATGGCTCTTTGGAAGCATGCCTTGGATCTAAACCCCCATAAAATCCTTATGTATCTTGGTGAAAACAACCTATATGCTACCCCCAAGCTCCTAGAAGATGTTCTCCACCTACCAAATATTGGTAATTAATTTAGGAAGAAGACATCTAAATCCAAGGCTATCCATGTACCCCTTCCCCTCAAGTGAAAGCGCTCCTTAAGGTTATCTTCGAAAAGATAGGATCATCATCATCATGTAAAATACTATCAAATAGAACTTCTACAAATATTTCTATCATTTTATTGTGTAAGAAAATTTTATTGAATTCTTTTTGACACTTAGTTTTACCTATTATTTTCATTACAATGACCAAGGACTATTTAGATATTTTCTATACATTGTAACTATCTTATTATTTCAGTTTGTAATATCAAGGGTGTTTCAGATTGATCAAATAATTTTTTATCTTTAAATAATTGTTTTGCTTGACTCTCTCAAGGAGAGATTAAATACTTGTGGAACGATTATTGTAATAAGGATAAACCACTAAGTATAAGGAAATGAAAAATTGACAGACTCATATTAGGTGTGAGGTTAAAAAATGTCTAATAGGGAAACCTAAGGATTGTCACAAGGAACCAACTTGACTCCATTGCCCAAATAGAAGGAAGGCACTTGTCTATTAAACACATGCATAAAAAATATTTTCCTTTTTCTTTCAAGTATTGGATTAGGATTAGAAGAGCCCACGCTAGTATATTAATATATCTCAAACATTAAGTTAATCAAACCATAATTTACCTCAATTAGTTTCCATGTGTACCTGCCTAGGCCAGACAAAGCCTAAAGTGCAAGTGAATCTTTGAAGATCTTTTCAGTTGGCCAAATTCCATTACCAAGCTTGATCATAGGATTTGGCTCACCCTTAGAGTTTGGTAACCAGTGATTTTGAGCCCCAACAGTCCCGACTCTGATAAAGGAGTGAAATGTAAAATTAGATTTATAAGATTGTGAGGATTAAGGTGTAGATCCTTATTTTCTTGCTAGCATTGCAAAAATTTAAGCTTTAGGAAGTTTTCTATATTGATGAAGTGATTGAACACTCTGATTTTACTCTAATGTTTCAGTATCATGAAATTTAACACACACACACACACACACACACATGTATATATGTACATATATGTGGATGTATGTATTTACGCGCACACACACATATGAGAAAGAAGTGGTTTTAGCTTACACGCACACATACATGTATATGTATATGTATACATATATATGTACATACATACATACATACATATAAAAGTGAAAAACATTTCTTTCTCATACGATTTTATAACAAAATTTTGTTGTGAATCTAATTCTATCAAAATAATTACTAAATAAAATAAGATTAAATTTTAATATTTTTTTATTTTATTTTAAAGAATATTTTTTTTTTTTAAATTTAAATTAAATTAATCAATTTATATATTTTTCACAATTATATATTGATGAAATATATTTATATTATTATAAAAACTAATTATAATTCTCTTAAAAAAGGTCAATTTATTACAATCTCTTCATAGAATAGATGTTTCTATCTTTATTTACATGTCAAATTTATTTAACTCTTATTAGTACTTGCCAGTAAGGCATAATACTATTGTAATGAATTTTGGATTTTACTAGTTAACTAGTTATTAAAAACAATCATATGAACAAGTTGTTTTTTTATTTTCAAATTTATTTTATTATTCTAAAGTTTACATGCATGTTATTTAAGTTTTTAAATTCTAAAAAATATTTTTCCTCATTATGAATTGGTTAATAGATTTGAGGTGTTATACACAAATTTTTAGGAATGATTGTAGAATATGAACAATTCTTTCTCCACTTTTTAAGCCATATTAACATGAAGACGTGCTCCATGTTGGAAATAAATGTTAGGGTTTTAAATGGTCTTGGAAACATTTTTTTTGCCCATAATTGTTATGATATAAGTATTAAAATTAATGTTTTTAAATAGTAAACATAGACATCTATATAATATCTATTTGATGTATTTTTAAAAAATAAAAGAATAGAAGAGTATGTTATATTGTATTGTAGTTTATTTTAATTTATTTTTTTGTAAATTAATTATAATTTTTTATTATAATTATATTAATTTTCTTATTATAATTTTTTATTATTAAAATAATAGTTAATATCAAATTATATATTATTATTTTATATTTTTATATTTTAATATCAAATATATAAAATATATAAAATTAAGTCAATTATATTACCTCTTTATTATTCAAAATATAATAATAATCCAGGGTTTCCCTCCAAGAAATTATTGATGCCATTACTGTGCTTAAAGATAATAAAGCCCCTGGCCTGGATGGCCTTCCTGCTGAATTTTATAAGGCTAATATTGACTAGGTTGCTAAAGATCTTTATGACCTCTACTTTGAAGCCTTTGACTTGGGTACCCTTGGAAGTTCCATCAATATGGGCATTGTTAAGCTTGTCCCAAAAGATGGGGATAAAGTTCTCATTAAAAATTGGTGCCCTATTACGCTCCTCAATGTCTCCTATAAAATTCTTGCTAAAGTCCTTGCTTCTCGTCTTGTGAATATCCTCCCCAAGTTTATTTGTTCCACTCAAACCATCTTCATCAAGGGTAGATACATCTTGGAGAACCTCATTACTAGTTGGGAAACTATGGAATGGGCCAAATCCTCCAACCAGGATGTTGCCATGTTTCTCCTAGATTTTGAGAAAGCTTACGATAGAGTGGAATGGGATTTCATCCTCACTATGCTCAACGCGTTTGGATTCCCTGATGAATTTTACAGATATGTCAAAGTCCTCCTTAAAGATGTCTCTGCCCTAGTTGAGGTTAATGTGAATCTCTCTCATCCTATCCCCCTTTCCTGTTCCATTAGGAAGGGGTGCCCTCTTGCCCCTACCCTCTTTGTGATTGCCTCTGATGCCTTGTTTTACCTTCTCAGAGATGATACTCTGTCTCATAAAGTTCAGGGCATTACTCTTCCTGATGATTCTAAGTTACTTAATATTTAGTTTGTTGATGACACATTGCTCTTTCTTGAACTTTCTGGTCATAATATTCATTGCCTTACTCAAAAGATTGATATTTTTGGGAAAGCTTCAGGTGCTCGCATTTCCAACTCCAAATCCATTCTTCTTGGTTGGAATGAGGAACCCCCTGATTGGCTTCATCAATTTGGATTCTCCTAGGGAGGACCTAATAAAATTGTTAGATACTTGGGTATTCCCTTCTCTATCTCCCCCTCCCTTAAAGATATGTGGTTAAGGAAAGGATTAATAAGAAACTCAATAAATGGGATAATAGAGTGCTCTCCCTTGCTGGGGGGATCCAAGTCTGTCAAAAGATCCTCTCTTCTTACAGCATATATTACTCCTCTACTTGGATGTTTAGTAATTACCAAGTTTTTGAAATCCAAAAGTCTATCAAAAGGTTCTTGTGGTCTGATGGGAAGGGTAAAAGGAAGGCCCACACTGTCAAATGGAGCTAGTGCCATATTGATAAGAAGGTTGGAGGGCTAGGTCTGAAGGATCTCAGGCAGCAAGGGATTTCCCTTTCTGGTAAATGGATCTTCTAGACCCTTGATGGTCAAGAACCCTGGAAGGTGTTGATAAGGAATAATATTCAAAATGGTGTTCCCAAACATGCCAAATCTTGGAAAAAGCTCCCTTTTTGTGATCTTGTGGCTGGCTCCTTTCATGTCTCTATCCAGGCCACTTGGGTCTTCAAGTCTATATGGAGAGCTTGGGAGCATGTGCGTGGATTTATTTATAATTCTAGATTTGATAATAGTAACACTTTGCATGGAGAACGTTCGATTTGGTGGAACCTCCTCCACAATGGTAAGCCTCTTGCTTTAACCCAAGGATGTTCTGCTAGATACTGGCATAATAAAGGGATTAAGTGTTTTATGGACATCCTAGAAAATAACAATCTTATCAGCTGGAAAACTCTTAGTAATAACTTTGACCTCCCCGACTCTCACAAAAGAACTTTCAACATGGTTAAGAATGCATGTGCCTCCCTTAATCTTCCCCGTAGTATTGATGTGGACTCCCATAGGTACCTCTCCTTCTAATGGGATGATGGATCCCTCCTCCCTAAAGTTAAAGCTAAGGACATTTATAAGGTTCTTAATGACAACTCCTCGATCTTGGACCACCTCAATTCCATCTAGTATGTTCATGTTAAACCCCCTGATTGGCAGAAAACTTTAGGAAAATTCTGCAAGTCTCCCATACCCCCTAAGATTAAATGCTTCAAATGGTAGCTCATGCTTGATAGACTACCTATTAGAACTCAACTTGGTGGCTCTAACACTTGTCTTGTTTGTAAGATGCCTGAGACTATGAGACACATCTTCTTTGACTATTCCTTTGCCAGGGAAGTGTGGATGCTATTTGGAATCTCTATCACTGAACATGCTTGTACTTTTGATATTATTACTGGATTTATTCTTGGTCTTAAAAAAGATGCTAACCTATTCTGGAAAATCCTTTCTTCTTACATCCTTTGGTTTATATGGAAATTTAGAAATGAGGATAAGTTTCAAGGTAATGGCAGAGTTCTTACTAGTTTTCTTAGAAAACTCATACGTTTTAAAATTATTTCACAGGTTTGTTGTGTAATGAGGCTTGAGAAGGAGAAGTTGCTGAGATTTCTCCAAGATGGTCACGCCACCATGTTTATCTACAAAATGAAAAATGGCTTTGAATGGGCCAGTATTGCGGACAATCAATCGGCCTTTGATGATGCTCTTAATAAGTTGATTAAGGAAATCAAGGGTACCAGAGGGCCCTATTTTGATAAACTTGAAATATTCTCTCATATCTTGGAGAGGAAGAAAGTGGTTTGGATGGAGGGTGCTCAAGGGTGGACCTCTTGGGTTGAAGACTATAATGATATTTTGCTCTGAGTGTACCTGGATCCTTTTGGTGTTTATACTCTCGGAAACTGTCAAATACTTTGATGTTCTATACTACTTTGTAATGTTTTATCTTACTGTGAACTTGGTGGGTTGAGGCTCTGCCTCCCCGCTCCTCGTCTTGTAATTCTCCCTTTTTGATCAATCGATATATAATTCAAAAAAAATAAAATAATAATAATATTATATTTATGAATTCATTCATTTATTATATTTATATTTTAAACTAAAGTAAATATATATTCTTTGATGGTAATGTGCAATATTGAAATATTTAAGAGAGATTTACAATAATTATAAAAAAAAATTAATTAGTTGGCGAGCTCAATGCAAATCAATATATGTCATTCTATTTTGGATGGTTATCATCTAAATTATATATTTTATAATTAATTAAAATATATTTATAATTCTAGGAAATTTATTAAAATTTGAATTAAATAGACATTTAATATTAAAATTATAATTATGACAAAACTAAAAATGTCAAAAAATTATTTTACATATAAATTAAAGTTTGAATTAATTATATTTCTAATTGAAATTTAACATAACTATAAACTAAATATTTAATCTAACCTAATAATATATTAAATAAATTTAAATAATTATTTAGTTAATTTTTTTAAAATTATATGTTAAGTCAATTGTGAATTGGTCGCCTAGTGAAGTTCAATGGTTCTCATTGAGCCCACCAGGGTTCAAATCTCGTAAAGACATCTGATAAGGGATGAGGCTGGGATCATGCCCCGGGCGAATTTGGCGGAATGGAAACCCCTTAGTCCTTGGCTCTTAGCCAAAAAGAACGAACTATTCTCAAAAAAATAAAAAATAAAAATTATATGTTAATATAATTAAAACTACAACTAAAGGCAAGTAGTAGCCACTACGTGGCACTTGTTTGATTCCCATTATATATACTACGGTTCTAATATATAACACTTATATATACTATGTTATAAGCGTCAAATTAAATCTATTCTTGAATGAAAAGAAAATGTAGTTTTCTTTTTATTGCATTTTTTCAATTTCCTCAACTTTTTTGGTTCTTTGAAATTTGAACCCATTCTATACCAATATTTGACTTACTACCTTGTGGAATATGGTTTTCCTAATATCAAATTTAAACAAAATAAATTGTTATACTCATGATTTGAGATTAGAATTTTAGATTCTCTTACTAAATAGTAAACATATGAGATAAACATAAACTGTTAAACATCATAAACCATTAAACATGAAAAGGATACACACTCATCTATTTGAAGAGATGCGAATCTCAATGGTTAACTTTACAAGGATTGCATATTGAGTTGATTTGCATTGAATGAGCTAATTAGATTAATATATAAAATTGAAGTTTCATATATCTAATTGCTAAATTTGTTAAAAACAAATTGACTTAATTTTATATGTTGAATGGGTAAATTGTATAGTGAAAAATAATAGTATCCAATAATAACAACTTGCACAAAAATAAAGTAGAACGGTTAAAAACAAATATAATGATAATCAAATATCATAAAAATAACTTATTTAAATAATCAAAATAACTAGTAAGGATTCGACTGCTAACCCACATAATCCTAAAGCAGCTAAACAGGATAAAAGCCCTAAAAATTTTCCCACCTCATCCTTGAGTCCTGGATCTAAATCTGATATAATGATCCCAACTGTGACTGTCAACACAATTGGAGTCATTAAGCCATGTAGTCTTAACTATATTTCCAACCAAAACCCTATGGAATCAAGCTCTAATGGTTTCCAAATGGTCAGAAATAGGAAATGTAGACATAAGAATGCTCAACAACTTGCCTTGGAACAAATTCAGGCTGTTAATCAAAACACTAACCAATTTTCGGTCCTGAATAATCACCCTACTCTAATGATTGAAGATGTGCCAACTGAAACCCAAACTATGAGCAATTATGTGATTTTAAACTAGGATGGAAATGATGGTAGTAGGGTTGGGGTTGGTGATATTACCATGAGGGATGACCCTGCAGAAAAGATTAGCAAATCTATGATTCCCAAAAGCCCTGATCCTAATCATTCTACAGGGCATTCCTTGATGATATCGTCACCAACCCCCGACCTCTATGCTTATTGAAATAGATCTGATAATCTAGTTATTGAAGTTAT
This sequence comes from Chamaecyparis obtusa, assembly GCA_027943335.1. Taxonomy (NCBI): domain Eukaryota; kingdom Viridiplantae; phylum Streptophyta; class Pinopsida; order Cupressales; family Cupressaceae; genus Chamaecyparis; species Chamaecyparis obtusa. Next base: position 1,059,961 of record BSBK01007967.1, on the reverse strand, counting down.
TTATGCTAATAAAGGACCTAAAAACATGAAATCTGACCCTCTACTCCCTGGCTTTCCAGAAACCCATGTGTCTAGATATAACATAAAAAAAAATCCTGAATTTAAGTTTGACCAAACTAATAAAAGTGAGGATGATGATGATCTCATGAAGGGGTGTCCCACAACTAAGAAAAAAGGTAGGCCTATCGGTTCCAAGAATAAGAAGAAGATTGGATATCATAATGCTCTCCCTACCAACCCTCTTAACCCTCTTTCCCCATGAAATTCATCTCATGAAATATTAGAGGCCTTGAGTCTCCTGATAGGAAGTTTATTGTTAAGAGATTTTGAATTGTCATAGTAATACTGATTTTCTGATGCTTCAAGAACTTAAAGATGTTGGATTCTCTCTTAATATTGCTCTTGACTATATATGGAAAGCTGCAATCAAAATCTATACTAATCATCCTAAAGGAAAGGGTGGAGTTGCTTTGCTCATTAACCCTAGCTGGGTGAGATATATTAAAGATAAGGGCACTTCCCCATGTAACAAAGTGGCCTGGGCTATCCTAGATATTAGAAGTTCTTCCTTTGGTGTGTCCTCCTTATATGCTCTCAATGACTTTAAGGAGAGGATCTCCCTCTGGGATTGGTTGAATGTCCTCCCACATATCCCTTGGATTGTTGCTGGACACTTTAATATGATTGAGAATTAGGATGATAAGGTTGGGGGTATCCCTTTTGAGTGGAAAATCACTGAGAAATCTCATTGGGATTATTTTAAACAACAATTACAATTATTTGACCCCCTCGATGGCCTCAAATCTGAAACTTCTGCCCTCTGGTATACCTGGTGCAACTTCCAACAAGGGCCTAACCGGATATACTCTAGACTTGATAGGTTCTATGTCAATAAGAATCAATTCTCCTTTTCTCCTAACCATCTAGGGAATTCAGTCTCTATCATCCCTGCTACTCTCTCTGATCACTATCCCATCATAGCTAATATTGATACAAGGGATTCCATCACCATCAATAACCCTTGTAAGAAGAATTTTATCCTCAATTCCTCCCCGTTAAAAGATCAGGACGTTCTAACTGCCATAAGAATGGTTAGAATTTTTAACATGCATAATCAGTTTCCCTCTCACACTTCTAGATGGAATATGAATGTTTCCTCTTGGCAAAAAACTTTTCAAACCCTTGGCTAGAAGAAGGCCAAGGAATATAGATACTAGGAAAACATTCTCACTGAACGTCTCCACTTTGTCGAACGGGAAATCCAATCGAATCCTTCCTCCCCTACCCTCGTTGAACAAGTTTCTCAAGCTAGAGATTCCCTTAGGAAATACCAACAAATTAAAATTAGGAGTACCTTCATCAGAGCCCGAAACCACTGGCTCCAATATGGAGACAAAGGCTCCAAAATTTTCTTCAACCTGTTGAAGCATAAATGGAACAGAGAAAGAATTGACATAATTATAGTGGATGATAAGGAGCTCTTGAACATCAATGATATCATAGATGCTTTTGAAATGTTCTATATGACTATTTTTACCTCAGAAGATAGTGAGACTTCGAAGGATATTAGGAATAAATGTAAAAATATCATCCCCAACATGATCTCTGACACTAATTCCCTCCTTCTCAAAACCAAAGTTTCCCTCCAAGAAATTACTAATGCCATTAACGCGCTCAAAGACAACAAAGCCCATGGCCCTGATGGGCTTCCCGTTGAATTCTATAAAGCTAATATTAACTAGATAACTAAAGACCTCCATGACTTATACTCGGAAGCTTTTGAATCTAGTACCCTTGGGGAGTCCATTAATATGGGCATTGTGAAACTTATCTCAAAAGATGGGGATAAAGCCCTTATTAAAAATTAGTGACCAATTACTCTCCTCAATGTCTCCTATAAAATCCTTGCCAAAATCCTTGCCTCTCGTCTTGAAAATATCCTTCCCAAATTCATTTGTTCCACCCAAACTGGCTTCATTAAGGGCATGTATATATCTTGGAAAACCTTGTCACTAGCTAGGAGTCTATGGAATGGGCCAAATCTTCTAATCAAGATGCTGCTATGTTCCTTGTTGATTTTGAGAAAGCTTACGATAGGGTGGAATGGGATTTCATCCTCATGATGCTTAGTACTTTTGGCTTCCCTAGCAAGTTTTGTAGATATGTTCAAGTCCTCCTCAAAGATGCTTCTTCCCTGATTGAGGTTAATGGGAATCTTTCTCATCCTATCCCGCTTACTAGATCCATTAGACAGGGCTGCCCTCTCGCCCCTTCTCTATTTGTTATTGCCTCAGATGCTCTGTTTTACCTCCTCAAAGATGATACCTTATCTCCAAGAGTGCATGGTATTAAGCTACCAGGCGAGTCTGAATTACTTAATATTCAGTTTGTTGATGATACTTCGCTATTCCTAGAACTCTCTAGACACAACATTGAATGCCTCACCCAAAAACTAGATATCTTTGGAAAAGCCTTAGGTGCCCGTATCTCCAGTTCCAAATCTATCTTGCTTGGGTGGAAAGAGGAACCCCCATACTGGCTTCAACAATTTGGCTTTTCTTGGGGAGGACCTAATAAAATTGTTAGATATCTTGGTATCCCATTCTATGTTTCTCCCTCCCTTAAGGATATGTGGCTCTGGGTTAAAGAGAAGATTGATAAGAAACTCAATAAGTGGAATAGTAGGGTGCTCTCCCTTGCCGGTAGGGTCCAAGTTTGCTAAAAGATCCTCTCCTCCTACAACATATACTATTCCTCTGCTTGGATGTTTAGCAATTATCAAATTTTTGAAATTCAAAAGTCCATCAGATGTTTCCTTTAGTCTGATGGCAAGGGTAAAAGGAAGGCCCACATAGTCAAATGGAGCTGGTGCCACATTGACAAGAAGCTTGGAGGGCTGGGTCTTAAGGATATTAGGTTGCAAGGAATGTCCCTTGCTGCCAAATGGATCTTCCATGCCCTGGAAGGCCAAGAACCCTGGAAGGTTTTGATAAGAAATAATATTCAAAATGGTGTCCCTAAGTTTGCCAAGTCTTGGAAGGTGCTCCCATTTTGTGATTTAGTGGCTGGTTCTTTCTCTGTGTCTGTCCAAGGCACTTGGGTTTTTAAATCCATATGGAAAGCTTGGGAGCATGAGCGAGGATTTATAGATAACTCTAATTTTGACTATAATTACACTCTGCATGGGGAATGTTCGATATGGTGGAATCTCTACCACAACACTAAACCCCTAGCCTTAACTCAAGGCTACTCTGCTAGACATTGGTATAATAAGGGCATTAAATGTATTATGGACATCTTGGAGAATAATAACCTTATCAGCTGGGAAACTCTTAACAATAACTATGGCCTTCCTGAATCTCACAAGAGAACCTACACCATGATTAAGAATGCTTGTGCTCCCCTTAACCTTCCTCAAAATACTGATGTTGATTCCCACAGATTCCTCTGCTTCCGCTGGAAAGATGGATCCCTCCTCCCTAAAGTTAAAGCTAAAGACATCTATAGGCTGCTCAACCATGACACCTCAGTTACTGATCACATCAATTCCCTTTGGTATATTGACACTAATCCCTTTGATTGGTGGAAAACCTTTGAAAACCTTTGGAAATCTCCCATCCCCCTGAAAATTAAGTGCTTTAGGTGGCAACTCATGCTTGATACATTGCCTATTAGAAGCCATCTTGCGAACTATGACACTTGCTCAGTTTATAGGATGCCTGAGACTATGAGACACATTTTCTTTGACTGTATCTTTGCTAGGGAAGTTTGGTTGATGTTTGGGATATCTCTTACTGAACATGTTTGTACTCTTGATATTATTACTAGTTTCATGCATGGGCTCAAAAAAGATGCTAATCTGTTTTGGCAAATCCTTTCATCTTTCATCCTTTGGTTTATATGGAAATATAGAAATGAGGAAAAATTTCAAGGTAATGGTAGAGCTCTTACTAGTTTTCTTAGAAAACTCATTCGTTTTAAAATTGCTGCGCAAGTGTGCTGTGTGATGAATTTGGAAAGGGAAAAGCTGCTGAGGTTCCTCAGAGACGGACATGCCACTATGTTCATCTATGAAATGAAATATGGCTTTGAATGGGCTAGCATTGCGGAAAACCAGACTACTTTTGATGATGCTCTCAAGAAGTTGATCAAGGAAATCAAGGAAAACAGAGGTCCCTACTTTGACAAGCTTGAGATGTTTACCCATATCCTGGAGCGAAAGATGGTGGTTTGGATGGAGGGCTCTCAAGGATGGACTACCTGGGTGGAAAATTATGATGACGTTCTTCAATAAGAGAACTCTTCTTGCTGGCTCCTTTTTTTTTTATGATTGTCTTCACGAGAACTATTATCTACTTTGTTAATTTTGTGACTCTTTCTGTGGGTTTACGCTTTTCTTATCTGCTGTAATGTATTGATTCGTTGTGGTACTTTTGTGGGTTGAGGCGCTGCCTCCCCCTTCTTGCTGTATAGACTCTTTTTGATCCCTCAATATTTAATACTAAAAAAATAACTAGTAAGAAGAAGCACAAATTAAAATAATTTTTTTAATTTTAAAAAATCAAAATGTTTATGTTTCTAAAATTTAAAATTAAAATATAATATTTTTATTTTAAAAAATGAAAACTACACAATTATTTTAAAAATAATACATTTAAATAGACAAAGAAAGTTCTTATTATTAGTACTTGCTGATAGGCTAAGCAAGTACTATTGTATCATTTTATGGAATTCCTCTCTTAACTAGTGATTAAAAAATTTCATTTCTACCAATTAAAATCCATTAGTTTTTTATGCTTTCCAGAACTTTTTAGCTTATACATTTCACTTTTTTCTCATATGATTTTGTTTTCCAAATTTTGACCTAGATTTATTAATTAAGCAGAATGAATATTATATTTAAATTATTAATTATAATAATAGATAAATAATGTTAATATTATTTATCTATTATAGAAATAATATTGTATATATAATTATATTATATTTAAATAATTAATCAAAAATATATATTATTATAATTTTTTAATAAGAAATTGATAAAAATAGAACAATTTAGATTTAACTTATGTGACTAATTTTTAATTATTTATATTAATATTATTGTAATTTAATTTAAATAAATCAATTAATCTAACATTTTTTACAATTAATTAATAATAAATATTCAACTAAAATAGATGAATATTAAATCAAAACTATTCAAACCTACTTTAATGGAAGCTTAGAACTCATGTATGTGAGCCACTTTCAAAATTCTCACTTCTATTTCTCAATGTAAATTAGGTAAAATAAAACATAATAGTGACAAGACTTTTAATTTAAATATAAATCAAATAAATTTATTTTTTAATAATATCTAAATAATTCACAAATTTAATATTTAAATCTGATTTTGTTGATTTATTGTTCTTTATTATTATGTTTATATTTTATTATAATTAGTGCACATATAATTTAATTAGTATATTAAATTATATTACATTATGTTATAATATATTTAGGTTCTAGATACATGAAATTTATGGTAATCTATCATACTCTCTCCAACTTAAATTCCACTAATTAATCAAACTATGAAACTTAAAATCAACTATTAGTCAAATATCAAACTTAAAATCAATCAAATATATTTATTTATGACAAAATCAAGTATGACTATGCTTCTAAATGTCTATTATAAAATTTAAAATCAACTAATTCATGAATTATCTACATATCAATTATTTGACATTATCATAAAGCACTAACAACTATAATATTAAAATTGACAACAAATATTTTTACTAAAATATTACAAAGGAAGTAGTAACCACTAAGTAGCACTTGTTAAGATTTGTTTTCGACCTTTTATAATGGTGAAACTAGGTATCTAAGTAATAATTTTTTCTTATCTGATTGTCAATAACTTTCAATTTTGCTGTTTAACATTATTAGTTCCTGCTTACGGCAGGTAAACTTATGCAATCGTTCAGTTTCAATATTTCAATTTCTGTGGTCAACCAACCAATAGAATTTTAGATTTTTTAAAGATGTAAAGTATATTATATGGTTAGTAATTTATTCATATTTATAAAATTTAGAAATAACTACTTTTTTGAGTTCTTATTGGCTCTTCCGAAAAAAGGCAATGAATAAAATCAAATTTTGAAACAGAAATTACCCAAAAATCTGCACGCATTCAATTGTTCTCTCATTCTTATCTGTGCCACATTAAATGGGCATTAGCTGTCCGCTCCTCGTTCTTTGTGTTTTATGCCCATTTTTTTAATTCATGGCAACTGCTAGCATTAGGAGGAAGTCGGCAGAGTGTCAAGCAAAATTGAAAGCTTTGGTTCTGCCAAAATACCCAGATCAAGGACATTTTATTTAACCCCTTCCCGGTAAAATATTTTTTTTAAAACGTGGTTTGTGTAAGAAGGCGTTTACAAAGGGCAGCCGCTGTGAGCCACGAAAATATTATATTTTTTCATAATATATAATTTTTTTTTTGTATCTTTTTCTTTAATATTGCCTTGTTTTCTTCTAAAATTTTGAATCAATGTCTTAACTATTGACTAATCGTTAGATTATTCTTTTACCTATTTAATTTTACTATTATTCTAAACTTATAATTTATAATTATATTTTTTAACATTATTGTTGTGTTTTCTTATAACGATCTATATTATATATTATTTTAATTAGATTAAATTTATGATCATACAATTTAATAATATATCATTTTGATAATAAAATAAGAAATAAGGAAAATAATATTTTAGATAATATTACAATACATCTTATTAGTTATATTTCTAATAAACTATATAACTTCAAACTTATGATTTCATTTTCATAGAGCTTTACTAAAATAATAATAATAATCAATTAATTCAAACTACTTACGCAAATCTATGGACAAGTATTAAATTTTAAAGTAATAATTAACGACTTAACATTATATATTTTTTTATATTAACTAGTTAACATTATATTTTATACATAAACAAAATATAATTTCACTTCTATTTTTAAATTATGATAATTTATCATTATAAAAAATTATATTATAACCTTAGTTAAAACTAATTATTTTTTAAATTTATACTCATTTAAATTTTTTGATTATTATAATTAAAATAATTAATTATAACTTGAATTTTATATAATAATTAGATTATGATTATTACTAATTATTGTAGAATTTATATTAATAATATTAATATTATTTATCTTATAAATATGATTTCTACATAATACTACAAAGGCAAGTACTAGCCACTGCTTGGCACTTGTTTTACTATGATTCAATTATATTTGATATGAATAAATTGTCTAACTTTGCAATTTTTTATCAATTAGTTAAAAACCAACAATCACCTCCCCTCCGCATCAAGAACATAATATATTACTAAATATTGTTGGTATGTGTCTAAAGAGTTCATATTGGTCTTTCAAAAATCTTTAAAAAAAATCAAGCTATGTTTCAGATGCATGACTAACACGTTGAACCAAATTCTACATATGTGTCTACCTAGTTATAAAGAACTCAATGCACTAATAGCTTTGATCCTTCATATGTGTCTATCCACTTATAAAGAACTCAATGCACTAATAGCTTTGATCCTACCTATTAAATTATGGTCAAATTTTCTCACTCTACCAAAACACATCTTCCTAAAATCTATGTTGCTTAACCATATTTTCATTTCACCATATCTTACTATAAAATGCATCACACTATAGACAGGAACTTTGACGCTTGCGTCCCTTGTTCAATTTGTTCTTTAAACTCAAGGGAAGTATTTTTTTTAATTTGATTTAGGCGTGGATCTGCATTAAACATTTAACCTGTGACCTAAAGAATGAACACCAGTGGAAGACATGGCGGAAGACGGTTTTCTGGGAAACAGTTTTCAGAGGGGAAAATTTCGTCAGAAGAAGACAGAAAGCAAAAGAATAGCGGGGACGAGAAGCACGTAACAGATAGGGGAAATGCATATATTGATGGAGATGATGATATTGTTAGGGTTTATCATACGGGACATGGGAATGAGAGGGATCGCGGCAAAAGGCATCGAACAGAGAGTGTCAAATCCCATGCTGACATTAGAACAGAGGCAGAGATAGAACCCGCGAGCAGGAGGGGAAGCATGCTCGTAGGAGAAGTTTGTCAGGAAACAAGAGGGACCGGAAAGCTGTGGAAGTGAACATTTCTGGTGTTGTCTTAGGTCCATCTCAGGATGGGAATGGTGAAGGTTCTCTTAGAGGAACTGAGAAGGGCGCCGGAAGAAGTGGGGGTGTTTACATTCCCCCATTCAAGCTAGCCCAAATGATGAAAGATGTACAAGACAAGACCAGTGTGGAATAGCAGCGCATGACTTGGGATGCCCTTCGAAAGAGTATCGACGGGTTAGTAAACAAGGTGAATGCATTCAACATCAAGAACATCATTCCAGAGCTGTTCGCAGAGAATCTAATCCGTGGAAGGGGTCTATTTTGTAGGTCTTGTATGAAATCCCAAATGGTATCCCCTGGATTTACGGATGTTTTTGCTGCTTTGGTTGCTGTGGTAAATACAAAGTTTTCTGAAGTTGGCAATTTAATCTTGCGAAGAATTATTTTGCAGCTCAAAAGGGCATATAAACGCAACGATAAGCACACATTGATAGCAGCAGCAAAATTTATAGCTCATTTAGTGAATCAGCAAGTTGCACATGAGATCATTGCCTTGGAACTTCTCACCTTTTTGCTAGAGAATCCTACAGATGATAGTGTAGAGGTTGCTGTTGGGTTTGTGAAAGAGTGCGGGTCTTTGTTGCAAGACCTTTCATATGGGATCTTTGAACGATTCAGAGGTATGCTTCATGAGGGGGAAATTGACAAACGAGTACAGTTTTTGATTGAAGGTCGTTTTGCAATTCGCAAAGCTAAGTTTGAGGGTCATCAGTCTGTGCGTGCAGAATTGGACCTAGGAGAGCAAGAAGATCAGTTAAAACATGAAGTCTTTCTAGAAGACAAACTTGGTCAAGAAGCTGAACCAATATATACGTAATACAAACCCTTTCAAATTATTTGTCCCCCCTTGGTTTTCCTAACCCGTATTGACACGCCGCCGCTCAACAGGCGCCCCAGGTTGACATGCCGAGCGCCTTAGAAACGGCCAATCCGAATGGGGGGCGGGGCATGTTATGTATAGAATATGACCCCCCCTTTCTCGGGTTTACTACCCCGCCCGACCTGAAATTAGGATTTTCATGAGGAGGGGCACTAGCCAAAACAAAATGGACTCTGGGGAGGGTGGGGTCGTTGATTACCCTCCGTTTCCGCCCCTCCATTTCTTTCGGGGTCCATGGAAATCAGAAATGGGGGTTGGGCATGTTACGTGGATAATAGGACCCTGCACCCTTTCTAAGGTTTGCGACCCCGTCCTATCGAAATGATGATTTTCGCGAGGAGGGGCACTAGCTGAAAGAAAATCGACCCCTTTTGAAAATGGTGGCCTTGCGGGTCGGGCTCTTCTTGGGAGGATCCCTTCCCTTCGGGGTAGGCGGGATGGACAGAAGGAAGGAAGGCGGTTAATTATTCTTGTTAAAATTACTCCAAAAGCTCCCTCTCTTCGGAGTGCTAGCCGTTGCTCCTTAGGTCGCTCCGGATATCCCCCTCCTACGTTCGGAGATCGTTCATTGGTCGGGACTCTCTTGTCCTTAACTCCGTAGTTTGAGATGGCCCCCCTTCGCTTTGGGGCTACGGGGACCATCACTACTTGAAGTAGGCAGGACAATCCAAAAGCCAATTCACTTGCCCTTTATCGGGTATCCAGGAAGGGCCCCTCTTGGGAGGTTCCCTACTTGTATACCCTACGCATACTCACCTACCCTTACACACGGATAACCAATACCCTTTCAGGGAAAGGGTTAACAACTTTATATTAATCTTATTTTCTCTTGCCAGGTGAGTGCGCACTCTTTCCCACCCATTTTCTTTCTTGCTGGGTGCGTGCCCCCCACCCTTTTTATTGATTGCCCCACCCGATGTAGCACCTCCCTTATTTGTTAATATATGTATACTTCCCCCTGCTTCCCTTCTTCAGGTTCGGGCCCCTCTTGGGAGGTGCCCTTACCTTCATACGGGAAGCTTTCAGATAAAAAGGAAGGGAAGGTATAAAACCTAATAAGTTAGCCAAATATGCATAGCTCCTCCTGTTAGAAAGTAAAGATCCCCAAGATAACTGAGAGGGGGGGGGGGGGGGCGGGGGAGGGGTGAATCAGTTATCTGATAATTTAACCATTCAACTGCTTTAAACAATATAATCAATGTAGTAATCAACCATAGAAAGATAACCATACACAATTGCACAATAACACAAGATATGTTGACTAGGGAACCTCTTGAAAAGAGTAAACCCCGGTGGGAATGATGCCCACAAAATGATGCACTAAAATGAAAGTTCCTTGTTAGAGGATGGACCCTGTTAGGAGTCTTATGAAATACATTCAGTACATATAAATCCCTGTTAGGAGATTTTGAATCCCTGTTAAAAGATTCTAACCCGGTTAAGAGTTTATGGAAGACAGAAGGACCCACTGCCCAAACAGCTTCAAGGCAAGATCTCTGAACCCACTGTCCAAAAGATCTTAGAATTATTCAACAGAATAATATGAAATATATTATCTCCTTCACACTGTGCCAAAACCGCACTCTCTGCTACACAAGGTCACAATTCCAGATCTCTGTACTCACAAGTCTTCCTTCATCACTGAATTAGCTCTTTTTTTCACTTCATGCATATATTCGCATCTCAATTTTCACAATTCAATCCTCTCTACTCAATTCTCTTTTTCTCAATTCCCTTTTTCTCAATTCTTTTTTTTTCAAATTTCTTTACAACAAAGAAAACATTCCTTCTTATATACCAAGCTCAAATAATTACAATGAGTCGGTCCTCAATTACAAAATAATAATTTCTACACGCTACACACAAAATTCACATAAAACTGTCGGCTTCCAGATACTGTAACTTTCTCCAAACATATCCTCGAAGTTTGCGCTGTGAACCACGTCATCATCAATGAGTCTCAAACATCCTTTTAACTGCGCAAAATCAGATTCCATCCCAGCTAAGAGATATCCTCCGATTTTCGAAAATCGCTACACAGAAACACTGTCTAAACACTGCTTTCACCAAAATGCTCATAACTCTCATGAATGAATGAATTTTTTTTTTGTGCTGTTAACCATAGGTTAATAACACACTAAAGAACATACCATCAACTGCGCAAAAGCCAATCTGCAATACAACATGTGTGCAAAACAAAACTGTACCTGCTTTCCTGCTGATATTCAGAATATCACTGTGTTGACATCAATGACAATCCAAGTCATGAATGCAACAACAATTGCTACAGAATGACTGCCAAAATACTTTGCATTCATTCCTAACACCTCCCTTGATTTTGATTGGCCAAACAAATATGCAGAGCTCATCCCTTTATTTTAGCCAGATGAATATATGTATACTTCCCCTTCTTTCCCTTCTTTGGAAGAAGGGAAGATTTCAGAGTTCAAGGAAGGGAAGGTATAAAACCTAATTCAAAAGGGAGGGAAGGTGTAAACAAATAAGTTAGTTATTACAGTAATGCCAAAACTCACAAGTGGTATCTTGGGCTATCCGGCCTAGACAAATATATGTATACTTCCCCTCCCTTCCCTTCTTCAGATTCGGGCCCCTCGGAGGTGCCCTTACCTTGAGAAGGGAAGCTTTCAGATAAAAAGGAATGGAAGGTATAAAACCTAATTAGGGAAGGATCAATCAGAAGCAGGGAATAAGCGAAGGATAGCTCTATTCGAAGGCTAGTCGAAGGGTTTAACCGAACGAAGGATCTATGTTCTAAAAGGTGTGTGACATATAGATCGGTGGGGTTTCACCTTCATGATCAAAAATGAAGTCCGGGTTCAACTCCCGGCTGATCTGTGAATAGGCATGTGGCGAATGCGACTCCTTTGGACTTCCCAAGAGGATAGTCACATGTTGGCCTTTCTAAGCAGCAGCACATCCTCCTAGGGATAGAGAATCAATGTAGGATGCGCTAGGTATTGAATCTCGCTTAGAACAACTCTGGCTATACCCAGACCTGGTTTGGATGTTTTCATGCCAGATCCTGAGTTCTTAGAACATGAGACAGCCTATGAAAAACTAAAGAAAGATATCCTTGGAGATGCTTCTTCGGATGAACCAGAAGAGAATAATTCAGGATATGAATCGGATGATGATGATGATGAAGAAGAGGAAGTGGAGGAAGCACTTTGAATACAGGACGTGACAGACGAACTTGGTTAATTTTAAGGCGCACAATTTACTTGACAATCATGTCGAGTGTTGATTTTGAGGAAGCTGGTCATAAGCTTCTAAAGATCAAGCTTGAACCTGGTCAAGAGATGGAATTGTGCATCATGCTAGTAGAATGTTGCAGTCAAGAAAGAACATACCTTCGTTATTATGGTCTTCTTGGGCAAAGATTCTGTATGATAAACAAAATTTATCAGGAATTTTTTGTGAAGTGTTTTGTACAACAGTATTCTATGATCCATAGGCTTGAGACAAATAAGCTACGGAATGTAGCAAAAGTTTTTGCTCACTTGCTTGGCAAGGATGCTCTTCCATGGCATTGTCTTGCATATATATGTTTGACAGAGGAGGATACTACTTCATCTTCCTGTATCTTTATTAAGATTCTCTTCCAGGAGTTGGCAGAACAGCTTGGTATTTTGTTTTTTAATGAGAGGTTGAATGATCCGACAATGCAAGAGTCCTTTCATTCAATTTTCCCAAAGGACAATCCCAAAAATTCACGGTTTGCTATCAATTTCTTCACTTCCATTGGTCTTGGTGGTATCACTGAGAGTTTACTTGAGTACTTGAAGAACATGCCAAGGGTTATAATGCAGCAGCAAAAGTCAATCGCCGAGTCAGATGAATTGACCTCTAATGATGATTCTTCTAGTTCCTCAGGCTTGCTGAATTCTGATACATCAAACTCAGATTCTGAGAGCGAAACTGACAGTGAGAGGAGGAAGGAGCAAACAAGAAAGAAAAACAATTCAAAGCATAATAATAAGTATGAGAAAATAAGAAGAAAGAAAAGGGCTTGGACATCTGATTCAGAGAATGAAAGTGATAGTGACAGTGACAGACAAAAGGAAAACTAAAAGGAAACAAAAATCTTTCCTTTCATTAATTCAAAGGTGGCAGACACTTTTTTCTTGGACTGGAACATACAAAAGGAGCACTGCGATGCTGTCTTTATGCCCTTAATAGCCATGGCTTTCGGAATTATGTACCTGATAGGTAATGGATAAACAGCATTAGGAGGGAGAAAAGATCAAAGGCAGATTGTAATAATAATAGATCAATGAATACTGTTCTTATTGCAAAATTCTACAGTTCTTTTTTGAAAAATTCTTATTTTTCATGTCATGTGACGTGCCGTAATCAAACTGGAAATGTAAAATCAATAAAATGCTTTGTGCTTTGATATTACATTGCAATTGTCTTCTTATACTAGTAGCCTCTTGGCAATTATTTTGTTATTTAAGGGAGAGGACTGTATCTCCTTTATGAATCGATAAAGAGTAAATTTTTAGGAACATTTTGTGAGTAATATGGTTCTATAGAGTAGGATATGTTTGCTTCATATTGGAATAGTTTGTGTTGTTTTATTTTTTTGATACAATAGCTTGGGGTTTGCCTAGGGTATGCCCTTTGAATGACCCACAGGGAACCCGGGGAGGATCTGGCCAAGCCTAGGTGGACCTGACGGTATCCAAAAGAAAAAACAAAACAAAAATCATTTTAAAAACATTTTAATAAACAAAAAGTGCCAGATACCTTACATCACCCTTAAGTGATAAAATTGTGTGCGCTATAAAGGTTTGTGTAGTTTCAATGGCCTTAATTTGGGCTTTATGGCAAGGGCTCTGCCCCTTGACTTTGCCCTGGATTGCAACAAGGAATATGCTAGGGGCATTGCACTTAGACCAAACCAGAGCTGTTGCCCTTGATTGTGTTGGGGGTGCTGCCATTCAACCCCGTTGGGGTCTTTTTTTTCAAACCCCAACTAGATATTGGGATCTCTTGTCAGTGTGTCACACAAGAAGCTTGATTACAATGAAGGGGCGATGTAGAATTGGGATCTAACTCGTAAATGTGCTGACTTAGACATTTTTGTTGCACAACTTGCCAAAATCTCTTCAGATGAGGCAACTTCTACATGTGACATGGGTAGTGGAAGTGGCTTTGTAACTCATTGTGGTTCAAATGAAATTGAACCAAATGTTGACTTTGATTCTCTTGATGAAGAGTGATATGAAGATTATTGAATATTGACAGTAATTTGCATCATGTATTGACACTTAGACAAATCACTTATGAATTTATGAGTCTTTTCTTTTCTGCAAATTGTCAAGTATATAAATATTTGTTTACAATAATGAGTATCACTGTTTTAATAATTTTGATATGTATAAAAATTATAAATTATATGTAATATATACACATACCTATATCTGTACTTGGGGAAAACAAAATAATGCTGTACTGGTGTACCTGAACCTTTAACTCGTACCAGGACCAACAACTTATACTGAGGAATGGGTGCATGATTAATTATATGTCTGTGTATAAGTATTGGGGGGTTGTAGGAGGGGGAAGGGAATGGAGAGGGTAAGGCGTCATACAGTCAGGATCAAATAATGTAATAAATTTTCAAATGTGTAATGTTGAACTTGATTACAATTTCAATGCCATACATGTAAGGTGCACGTTCATACCACTGGTGGACTGCAGTAAATACACTGTCCTGTATAAAAGAATTGAATGAAATTTGAGCAATATGCATAATCTGAGACTCGTTTCTGCCTCTCTGCAATGCGTTTGGTGAGATTATTCCTTTGTCAGGTCACTTATTCCCCTGTTCCGCTGGAGCTCTGTATTTGCCCAAATTTTTACACTTTGCAGTAATTTCATATGCAAATAGCATTCTTTAAATTGTATTTTTTAATTTAATTAAGTGTTTTACCAGAAATATCCTGAGAGAATGATATTGGAAATACGGAGTTTGGATTTCAATGATTTGCCTTTGTAGTATATAGTTCTCTCATTTAAGTATTCTGGGTTTCAGGAGGATTCTGGCACAGTAGGGAGGATGCTAGAAATGGTTGTCAAGTCTGGCCTTACAACTGCCAATTGCATTAGCTTGAAATTTTTTAAAAACTTCAAAACCATTTGTCCGTATCCTACAATCATTGCAGTCCATCAGACCAACTCTCTTTGTGGCTTTCTGTCAAAAAAATCACATGTCTTGTCTATTCTTCCATATTTTACATTGTCCATATCCTGCAATCGTTGCAGTCCATCAGACCAACTCTCTTTGTGGCTTCTGTCAAAAAAATCACATGCCTTGTCTATTCTTCCATATTTACATTCATGTCTACTAGGAATGTTGTATTTACAACGTCTGACCAAATTTCTCTTTGTTATGCTTTGATAAATGTCCATACCTTGTTCCAAAGCTCCTATTTTGGCTCAAGCAGCAAGGATGCTGGCAATGGTTGTGGAATTTGGCTTTACACCTGCCAATTGCATTTGCTTGAAAGTTTCTTGTTCCTTTTCAACAATTCCATTTGTGCATATCCTGCAATCATAGCAGTCCGAGAGGAAACATCTCAGTGATGTATTCTGTTGAACAGCTCACATGGCTTGTCAATGCCTTCCACGTTTTGAATGCATGCCTACCAGGGCAGTTGCAGCTATAACTTCCGATAGAAATTCCCCTTCCTTTTTACTTTGATTGATGTCTATAGACCCCATACCCTGTCTGAAAGCTCCCATTTTGGCACAGGCAGGCAGGATGCAGGCAAAAGTTGAGGAATTTGGCTTTACAACTGTCAATTGCATTTGCTTCAAAGTTTGTAAAGCCTTTTTAAAAATCCATTTTGTGCATATCCTGAAATCATGGCATTCCATGAGACTGCTGTAATGTCCTCTTCTAGTATCACCTTATACTTTGCCTCAAATTCATAAATCCAAGTGAAGCAAATAGCAAAACATAGTTAGAGATATAATCCTTTCTCTTAAAAATAAGATGAGATAAACCTGTTCTGGAAACTGGCAACAAGATTAGATACTAGGGTAGATATAATTCATGAAATAAATCCAATTCTAGGGCTAGGAAATATACATATGAATCTACACAATGAATCTTAATGATTACATCGGAGCTCAACCATAATGAGGGTAGTATTGGAAGACATGATGTGGTGTCTCAAGTGTCCTCTACCCTAGGTCCAACACCAAGACCTTATCCTTTGTGGCCCCATGTGGTCCTTAACTATCATTGTAATGTCTCCATTTTGAGCGAGCATCTAAGTTAATAGATTTAGCCTATCACTGGGTCCTTGTAGGCTAATGCTGGTGATTAGAGGGCCCTGATGTGGGTTTTGGCCTGTTTTGAGGAACTTACTATTTATAGAAAGTCAATAGTTGGTTCCGATGAGCTCAGATGAATGAGAGGAATTAAATGATGCTCTCAGTTTTTATTTTCGACTTCCAATTTGGGCTCCAAGATTCTTGGAGGGAGCGTCTATTTTTAGAAAGTCACTTTGTCAGGTTTATTCATCGTCTTTCATCATCAAGATCATACTTGTGCTGTCAGATTTCGATTCTAATGCTTCTTCAGTCATTTTCACAAGATGGGTGAATTATGATTATTATTTAATTAGATTAGCTAAGGTTGCTATTTTTATTGGGATTGTATATTGGGCACCTTGGTGTTATAGCTCGTTGGAACCAGATTGAGAAGTTTTAAATCTTGAGCACATAAAACAAGGACCTTATGTGTCAGAATAGCATTATTTTAATGAAAGGGTCATTTTCATCATTAAAGTGGAGGGAAATATAATAGCTTATTATATTTCAAATGTGCAACCATAAAGCAAGTTGCTTTTAAGTGGAGGTGTGAAGGTGAAGTTAGTTGTTGGTGTAATTGGGAAGCTTTTACGCCAAATTCTCTATAAAAGCAGCAAAAAAGCTAAAAAAGTATTCATTCCATGTTATTGATAATTGCATTTGATGAAGAATTTGTTCTCCAAAGGGTTTCGTTTTTCTTCTCCAGGCTGGGAGGATTTCCCATGATGGTGTTTAGCACTTTGAACCATATTTATAATGGTGAATTGTTCATTTTCATACTGCGATGAATATCAGAGCTGGGACGGCATTATAAAGGAAGCAAAGATCTCTATAGAAGCTGCAATCACATGTTTAATGGTCTGTGATTAGTGTTTGAGGAGCTGTGATTTCTTCTACGGTGCATCAATTGTCTTTCTTGGTGACTGCGTACACTTATATAGGGCTGCGATTCCCTTCTCCAGGAAGCGATTCAATCTCCAAGGGCTGCATTTTGTTTCCTCAACAACAACGATTTACATGTATTGGAAAAAGGTGCACAAATTTAGTTGGTGTTGAAATTGAATTTGCATTTCCTATCAGCATTGTATATATTTGCAAAATTGAATAAATTTGCAAATAAGATTTTAGTATTGAGTTGTGCATTTTCAGTTTATGTGTTTGTTTTTGTCAATTCCATATATCATTGAAAACACAAAAAAAAAATATATCACAAAAAAACAAAAAAAAGCATATCTTCAGCATCAAGTGAATTGAGAGCCAGCAGGGCTCACTACAGTGGTATCAGAGCTTGCATGTGAAGTGTTTGACTAAATTTCAAACATTCAAAATTGACAACCAAAATCAGAATTAAGGCAATATCCTAGTGGGATATGTTGTGAGGTTTTCACACCATCGCCCCATTCTATGGGGACCCCGTTTTAAAATTTTGAACTTAGATTTTTGCCTTGCCTTGCCTCCTGACTCAGTTGTGATTGCATGGATTCCGATGATTGAGTGATTTTGATTTGCAATGAGGGTATGATTTCGAAAATATTGATGAAATGATGAATTTTTCGCAAAGCATGGAATTTTGTTGTTAATAGTATTTTGCTAATGATGGGATTTCGATTTTGTTTGAATTGGCAAGTTGAGTGCTGAGAGTTCTTTGCTCAAATCTGAAATTGGTTGTGCTTGAAGGTTCGAAATTTTGAAAGAGCAATTAAGATAATAACGATTTCATGGCATTATCAATTTTCTTTGAATTTTCAATTTTGGGTGGAACTAACAATTTCTAAAAACTGATTATCCAAATTCGAGGCATTCATCAAATCAAAATCTCATTAGAATCTAATAGATCATTTTCAGTATCTTGAGGATTTTCGATTTTGTTTTTAATTGCTATTTGGAATTAATTTTCAAAAATCAGATTGCTTGTTTGCCAATTCTTTGCATCAAATTGAAATTTTCATTGGGCAAAGCATTAGAATCAATTTGCAAATGTTAGTGGCAATTTTTAATCTCAATGAATGATTGGATATTATAATGTTTGAGAAGTTTTAAATCGAGAAATGCTTTTCATATTTTCGATTTTCAAATAATTCCTTGGCATTTTCGATTTTGGCATTGGGCCTTGTTTTAAATAAAATTGGATGTTGTGTCAAGGAAATCGAAATAGAGTTTTAATTTGAAATAGGTCCCAACTTTTAATTAATTTCGAAACTATTTTAATAACCTTTTCTTTAAAATTCGAAATTAATTGTCTTTTTGCAAGGTCGGCCCTCATTTTTTGCAATAATTAATTGTTTGTTTTGCCAAACGTATGGCAGGTCGGCCCTAGAATAGGCCCTAACGGCGAGTATAAATGAAGAGACTCCTCCTTCATTTCTCTCACATTCATTTTCGATCTTTCCTCTCTGCTATAAGGGAGCGAAAATAGAGATTCTTGGCAGCGACTTTTTCATCTATTTTCGGCAATCCTAGTCATTCTTTGGGCAGCGATCTCAGTGTTGGAGTGGCGTCTTTGCTTTGGGAAGCAGGCCTGGGCGTAGAAGGTGCATGTGGAGGTGTTCGTAGGGCAGTTCCAGGCCTTAAAATCAGTATTTTGGCAAGGATTAGGAGCAGAGATTTGTTGTGGATGCATTGAGGGCCTTTTTCCCACACTTTCCATCCCCTAATTTCGATTTTTGAAGGCAATTTTCCAGAATTTTTGGGCAAATCCGAAAATCAGAGATATCATTTCCAGAATTCAACAAAGGTGGATTAATTGATTAGACATAGTCATTTCCAGAATTTTGAGGAGGTGTTTGGAAGGAGGATTGGATCCATATTTGAAGGCCTTATTCTCAGAATTTTTTGACAAGTAAGGGATTGTGGTTTGAAGTTTGGATTTTTGGCAAGGTTGGGGACATCAGATTTTGTTTGACAAGGCAATTGCATCAAGATAACATTCAGAATTTCATAGAGGGTTCAAGTCCGGAAAATTCAAGAGGAAGAGTTATCAAGTCAAAGGCATCTACATTCGGTTTTCTTTTCATAACCAGTGAGTGGCTTATCTTACCCTTTCTTCTTAGTTGTTTTCACTTCATTGGTACTATTGCTAAGTGTTGAAGATTAGTTTCAAAAGTAGAGTTAGAAGTTTGGTTAGTAGGTTGATTACTCGATTGTCTTGATTAGCTTTTTTTTTCTCAAGTTTTTGCTTGCATTCCATCATTTCATCATCATTACGAAGAAGTTTGGAGTGATAAGTGTAGTCCATCTCATAAGTAATGGCGGGGAGTGATAAGTGGTAGTCCCACCCCTAGGAAGAAGATTGGAGTGATAAGTGTAGTCCATCTCATAGGTAACGGCGGGGAGTGATGAGTGTAGTCTTCATCATCATCACTAGGAAGAAGATTGGAGTGATAAGTGTAGTCCATCTCATAAGCAACGGCGAGGAGTGATAAGTGTAATCTTCATCATCATCACTAGGAAGAAGATTGGAGTGATAAGTGTAGTCCATCTCATAAGCAACGGCGGGGAGTGATAAGTGTAGTTTCCATCTCATTAGGAGGAAGTTTGGAGTGATAAGTGTAGACCCACCATCATTGTAGAAAGGCGGGGAGTGATAAGGGTTTAGGATGGTGGATGCCAATGCAAGCAAGCGACCCAAAGGAACTAATGCTAAAATAGGAGACAAGGAAGTCATGATACCCAATTCCAACTTCCGCTCGAAACTGAGATACGTTGGAGACACCAACATTGGTACCCTTGATATGATTCAATTAAGAGATAGTTTGAGAGACAACTAGTCCCCTGTGGCAAAGAAGATCAATAAGTATGGATTTGTGCAAGGAAGTATTCAGTCTACCCCAGCAGCGGACATGATACAGCAGAATTGGTTACACCAAGTTATCGGGGCTCACCCGATTAGATTAGCAAGTCAAAGTGCAGCGACCTCATTGTACTTCTCAATCGGATCCCGGGCTTTTCTCTAGGTACACAGTTTGATCCTTGGTTGTACTATTTTATTGAAAGTATTGAAAATGGAAAAGAAAGTTTGATTGGGCTATTAGCATGAATTTAGAGTTGCAACTTAGGATAGTGCAAAATCGGAGGCAAGTCTACATGGGGTCCTACTTCAATTCGAATGCAAGACTACTAGTGATGCTTTGCCAGTCGAACCAAATCCAATTGGGGAGATGCACTGCACCACTATGGTTGAGGCAAGAGCTTATGCCAAAGGGCAAGGTTGTGGCAATTTGAACAGTTGAAGGCATCCAAGGGTTAACCAAGGAGGGAGGCTACGAATGTGGAGGCAGTTGATGAACTTAATGATTATTTCAAATCAAGTAGTAGGTGGATTGTGGAACGATCAAAGAGATATGGCCAGGGTAGGTGCCATAAAACTCAAGAGTATTCAAGCAGAAAGGGTGCAGGCAAATCGAATTCAAGTAGACAGGTTGGAAGGACCATGGAAGGTTAAAGGAGGGCAAGGATAATGAAAGAGGAAAGCGAGGTGAAAGGTTTTGGGAGGTCAAGTTTGATTTCAAGGCGGTGGCCAAGAGCAAGGCTCTCAAATTGCAAGAAGGTTCACATCCAGGCAAGCCACCAAGGTCAAGGCAAGATTACCCCAAGTGCATGGAGACCTCACCCTTTCGAGGTCAGGACATCAAGTACAAGCAAGTTCAAGTGGTGGTGAGAAAATTTCTAAGGACAAGCTCAAGCATCCAAGGCTTCACCTCATCTCAAGGATTAAAGAACTTTATAAGACAAGGTTGATAAGGTGGCAATTTCATGTGCATGCAATCAAATCATGCCAAGTGTCCTATGTTCTCATTGGTTGACAAATTATTGTAATTTTCTCATTGGCCCACAAAGTTGGTGCCTTTTTGTAATTGGTTTAAAATTGGTAACCCTAATTAGGGTTTTGTAAGGTTTAATCTTGGCCCTTGATTTTGCCTCTTAATCTTGGCTAGTCGTTGTAATTTTGAGCCTCTATATAAGGCCATTTGCTTTTATTTGTAAAGGGTTGAAGAAAATTGTTGCTAATATAATACCAAAATTGCTTCTCTTGTCATTGTTGTGTCTTGCATGGTGATAAAGAACACTTGGTGTTATTGCATGATTTCTACTTCCAATAGTTAAAGTTAGATTTCATTGAGTTGTTAGAGTAAATTTTCATTTTCAAGCAAGTGTTAGAAGTAAGAGTAGAGATAGATGGCTAGTTGTATGGTGATGTTGGTAAATGTTTGATAGGGATCTTTATACTAGGCCACTAACATCTTGGCGGTTTGTTGAGGAGCTTTGTGTGGTAATCTAGTCTTGTTTCCCTTTGAATCATTGCATCTATGGAGGTAACGCCGCTAGCAAGTCTTCATTAGGTTGATCCCCGTCCATTTGCCAATCTTTCCATTCCATAGGAGTAGTAGTAAAGCAGTCAGTAGTTTAGTAGTTAGAGTTTGAAGAGCAAAGTTGGAAGTGATATAAATTGGAAAATCATTGACTATACATTGCAAAGCTAAATTTCATCATAGCGAGAGTTTGACATTCCTCAAGTGAACAACGTAAGCCCGCCGAAGTGATTACCAGCAAATCACATTTTTATAACTGAGTTAGTATCCACAGGTGTAAGGAACCTTGGAGTATCCTCGTACACTTTTCAAGAGAGGGTTGAGTGTTTGGTACGCTGTATCAAGTATTCAATTGCTATGTTATGTAGTGGTACAAAACTGACATCAACATGATACTACAATCATCATGAGGTGGCATCCCTAATGAGGGCTTTAGGTTGTTCTCCTCCCTCATGTCAACCTCTCACCTCTTACGATTGATTCACTTCAACAATTCATCAATCTGGGGGCTAGTAGGGGAGCTGCAATAGGGTGTCTTTGACCCTCAACTCTAGGCCCTTAACTATCATGAGGTGCCCTCGTGGTCCTTAGCCATCTTTTCAAGGCGCCATACCTAGTGGGAATCCTTCGCAGTTCTCCCTCCGTGCACTCCCTTCCCTCAACAAGACCAATTATTGCAAATTTCATATCGATAATATATGGACATAAATTCAAGTATTCATTAATTGTATTTAATAAGAAATAGACATTATGTATTCCATCTATATATGGCTGTAACTGCATATGCGAAACTATCCTTTCATACCACAACAATAAGAGGACATAGATAAGTCCTTCGGCTGTATGTGCTATTGTATCTGCTTATTATTGAAGTGTTTCTATTGTTTGATCGATGCACAGGAGGGACATGTCTCTTCTTGCAGTTATGTTCTTGGAGAGTGGTGCCTTTCATTATCATTTTTATTTCTTTACTAATTGCCTCCAAACAGATTGCTGTTTGTAAACAACGGTTATTTTCTTGATAAGATCACCCCTTAACAACCTTAATCTTAGTAAATGAGATTGCTGCTCTAAAGGGTTCTACCTTCAAACAAATCACTGCTTTATTTCCGAGTCTATTGGGCATTACATATCACACGGGCCATATCAATCACGGGAATGATTAATTCCTTAGGTTGGATACTTACAAAATTGTGAAGTCTTATTTGATAAGACAATTTTCTAGTATATTAAATATCTTGTTTAACTATCATGGTGGGGATATGACAGTCTGCCCTGACCAAGATTGCTTGTCCTCAAGTGATTTAAGGTTTGGATGTTCAAATTGCATCCTCCATAGGTAGACCCTTCCATTTAACTAGGTACTTCTCGATAGTTTTGTTTCTTAACCTCTTTTCTAGCACATTAAGAATGGTTTCTGGTTCCACAATTAGCTTCCTGTCATCATTCAGTGGTGGCAACTTTGGACATGGGGTAATGTGTTGCCCACACCTTTTTGAGGTGGGACACATATAATATCTTGTGAATTTTTCTATTTACGGGGAGCTCCAACTCATAAGCTACTTCCCCTATTTTCCTTATTATTTTGTATGGCCCACAAAATCTTGGCTTAAGTTTCCTGGCTTCATTTGCTTTGATGGAGGATTGTTTATTAGGTTGTAGCCTTAAGAAGACCAAATCCTCGACCTTGAATGTTCGTTCGGTTCTTTTCTTGTCCACATGCACTTTTTGCTGATTTTGTGCATGGTGTAAGTTGTCCCTGAGTGTATTCATGATATCCACATTTTGTTGTATGAAGTCCCTTGCTTCTAGCATTGGACTTTTTGATTGGATCAAGTCCTCGAAAGATGTTGCCTTGTATTTGTACAATGCTTGAAAGGGGCTCATTCCTATAAACATATGGTGGATAGTGTTGTAGCAATACTCGGCTAGGTGTAGCCATTTTACCCATCCATTTTGTTGCCTAGTAACGTAGTTTCTTAAATATCCTTCCAACCATTTATTGACGATCTTGTTTTACCATCTATTTGTGGGTAGTAACTAGTAGTGGGGGTTGCATCTGTTCCCGCTAATTTGAATAGTTCTTGCCAAAATATGCTAAGGAAGTGTTGTCTTGGTCACTTACAATGTTTTGTGGTAGGCCATGCTATCTGAAGACTTCCTTGAAGAAGATTTCTGCTACTTGAGGGGCTCTAAGGTCTGTTGATATGGCCATGAAGAGTGTGCATTTGGTCAGATGGTCTACCACTACATAGATATGATCTTTGCCTTGTGCTTTGGGTAATCCTGTTATAAAGTCCATTGAAATGCTTTCCTATTTTTGATTGGGTATGGGCAGGGGTTGAAGAACTCTTGCAAGAAATAGATGTTGTTCTTTATTTCTTTGGCGCAACATGCATTCCCTAGCTTGTTTGAGTACAACCCCCTTGAAGCCTTTCCATGAGAATCATTCATTGATTTGTTTGTAGCTCTTGAAGTATCCTTGATGCCTGGAGAGTGGGTTGTCATGGTAGTTTCTCAAAATTTCTTTCTTTAGTTTTGACCTCGGAATGATGAATATCCTATCTTTGTTCT
This sequence comes from Chamaecyparis obtusa, assembly GCA_027943335.1. Lineage (NCBI taxonomy): Eukaryota > Viridiplantae > Streptophyta > Pinopsida > Cupressales > Cupressaceae > Chamaecyparis > Chamaecyparis obtusa. The sequence continues at coordinate 1,035,631 of BSBK01007967.1, read as the reverse complement.
TGTATCTTCCCCTCTATGAGGTCACTTGAGAATTTGTCCTTAGCATATTTTGTGAGTAAGGTTGCCTTCCATTTTGTGGATATTGCTGTCATGGAGCCAAGGTAGGGTCTTCATGATAGGGCGTTAGCTTCCACATTTTTTTGCCCTTCATGTATTCAATGTCAAAGTCATATGGTTGTATTTTGCTCACCCATTTTTGCTGTTGATCATAAGAGGCGAGAGGTTGACATGAGGGAGGAGAATAGTATAAAGCCCTCACTAGGTATGCCACTTAATGATGACGGTGAAGGACCACAGGAGAACATAGAGGATAAGGTCCTACTATTGGGCCTAGGGTAGAGGACACTTGGGACACCTCATCAGGTCTTCCAATAAAACCCTCGTTATGGTTGAGCTCCCATGTAATCATTAAGATTTGTTGTGTAGATTCATATGTATAGTTGCTAACCCTGGAATTGGATGTATCTCATGAATTATATCTACACTATTATCTAATCTGGTTGCAGGTTTCCAAAACAGGCCTATCTCATGTTACTTTTGAGAGAAAGGATTATATCTCTAACTATGATTTTCTATTTGCTTCACTTGGATTTGTGAATTTAGAGCAGAGTATAAGGTGATACTAGAAGGGGACATTGCAATCACATTTATTTTAGGCATCCTGTCAAATGGTTCATGTGCCTTGTGTATGCTTCAACATTTTGTATGCATGTCTACCAGAGCATGTCCTACTATAATATCTGACAAAAATCTCCCTTCTGCTATGTTTGATGTATGCCCATACCCTCTTCCAAAGTACCCATTTAGCACAGCTTGGAGGACGCTGCATAAGATTATTAAATTTGGTTAATACCTGCCAGTACAATTGCTTGAGAGTTTCAAAATCCTTGTCAAGTTATCTACAAATCCATTTTGTGCATATCTTGCAAGCATTGCATTCCATGAGACAAGATCTCTTTGAATCATTATTTCAAACAATTCTTATGCCTTGTCTATCTTTCCACGTTTTTGCCTACCGGGGCAGTTGCAGGCTGCAGCTGCAACATCTGACTAAAATCCCCCATCCACTGTACTTTATTGGATGCCCATACCCTATTTCAAATCTCCCATTTTGGCACATGCAGGGAGAATGCTGGCAAAGGTTGCTAAGTCTGGATTTACACCCGCCAACCACATTGGCTTGCAAATTTCTAGAGGCTATTTAACTAATCCATTTTGTGCATATTCTGCAACCATTGCAGTCCATAAGACCACATCTCTTTGAGGCATTCTGTCTAATAATTCATGTACCTTGTCTATGCATCCACATTTTGCATGCATGTCTACAAGGGCAGTTGTAACCACAACGTCTTATTTAATTTCTCTATCCTTTATGCTCTAGAAACTTCCATTTTGGCAGAAACAGGGAGGATGTTGGCAAAGGTTGTAGAATTTGGGTTTACACCTGCCAATTGCATTTGCTCGAAAGTTTTGAAATACGTTCAAACAAATCCATTTTGTGCATATTGACACATTTCTTTGAGGCATTCCGTGTTGACGTGCCTTGTCTATGCTTTCACATTTTTCATATATGCGTCTGCCTCAGAGGGCGGTTACAACTATAACAATTGACAAAAATCTATGTTCCTTTATGCTTTGATGGATGTCCATACCCTGTCCTGAAGCTCCCATTTTGGCACAGACAGTCGGGATGTTGGCAAAATTGTGGAATTTATCCATTGACCTGCCAATTGCATTTGCTTGAAAGTTTGTAAGCCTTTTTAAAAAAATTCTATTTTGTGCTCATACTGTGATCATTGCATTCCACAAGACCACATTTCTTTGAGGCATTTAATCAAACAGCTCATGTGCCCTGTGTATACTGCCACATTTTTCCTGACAGCATGTATATCTGTCAGAACATTTCCAACTATAACATTTGACATAACTTCCGCTTCCATTATGCTTTGATGGATATCCGTATCGTATTCCAAAGTGTCGCCAGCTTGAGCATAAGTAGGGAGGATGCTAGAAAAAGCTTATTGAATTTGGCTTTTAATCTGCCAATTGCATTTGCTTAAAAGTTTCTAAAGCCTTATCAAGTTATTTACAAATCCATTTTGTGCATATCTTATAATCATTCCATTTCATGAGATGACATGTCTTTGAGGCATTATTTAAAACAGTTCATGTGCCTTATCTATGTTTCCACATTTTGCATACAAGCCTACCAGGGCAGTTTTAGCTATAACATCTGATAAAAATTTCCCTTAATTACACTTTGATGGATGCCATACCCTATTCCAAAGCTCCCATCTTCACATAGGCAGGGAGGGTGCTGGGAAAGGTTGAGTCTGGTTTGACAACTGCCAATAGCATTTACTTGAAAGTTTCAAAAGACCAGCAAATCCATTTGTGCATATCCTTAAATTGTTGCAGTCCATGAGACCACATCTCTTTTGAGGCATTCTGTCAAACAGTTCACATGTCTTGTTTATGCATCTATATTTGGCATATACTTCTACCAGGGTGGTTGTAACTATGACATCTAATAAAATTTCTTTATTCTCTATGCCTCAAAGCTGCCATTTTGCACAGGCAGCGAAGATGGTGGCAAACTTTGTGAAATTTGGCTTAACATCTGTCAGTTGCATTTTCTTGAAAGTTTCTAAAGCCTTTTTAACAAGTCCATTCTGTGCATATTCTGCATTTATTACAGTGTATGGAGACATATCTCTTTGAGGCATTCTGTTAAATTTATGTGCCTTATCTATGCTTCCACATTTTGCATACAGGTCTAGCAGGGCAGTTTCAAACATAACATCAGACTTTGATGGATGTCCATGCCGTTTTCAACTATCTTAAATGAAAGGGCACTACACAAACTTGTGGATGTTAGTTTTACATATGATTGGAAATGGAGCTGGCTGTTCTGAATCTACCATATTTCCATTTTAAGTTTTACATTCATTTCATTTTACTTTTTTTTTTCCATTAGACTGTAGGAATTGGGTATAGCACCCCCCTATAAACTGCAGTGTGCTGGGTAAACATTTTAATGTGACCAGTGACACTGGTGCGACATGTCCTCTGGTACCACGTGGACTGGGGGGAGACTAGACCTTGTGACCTCGTGTTTTACCGTAGGAAGCTCTCGCCAATTGATCCAGGTTCCAGCCCTCATTTTACTTTTGTTGAATTCAATCGAAAAAAATATATTCTTTTTGCAGTTTCTATTTTGAATATTGGCATATAGTCTTATTAGAACTAAATTTGACTTAACTTTGACCAATAGAGGTTTGACATTTTTGTTATCTCAAATTGTGATTTATGGTAATATAAACTTAGTAGGAGATGCCTAAGATTCAATTTTTACTCTTGGAAAGCTATTATAATTGAACATTCACTTTTACGTGTTAATCTATTATAGTTTTCATGAATGTGAAGAACTTATTCTTATCTTTTCATTATTGTGTTTTTTGCAGGTTCTTGGTCAAAAGAGATTTTTCACTATTTGGCTGGCTGCATATATTTGACAAGTGGCGAGTTTATATGGAAAAATTGTTCAGGAAACTCCAGGACACAAACTGAAATTCCATCCGCTTACCCACATCGTTGGGTGGGTATATCATTATCCTTATTAACGTATACACGCTAATTTGAAATGGTGTTGCCATAGTTGTAACCTCATGTCATCGGGTGTCTGTTTTTTTCTTTTCCTTTTTGGCTAAACCAATTGAAGGGTAAGGGCCCTCTCCATGTTTATTCATTTTGAAAGATTTTACATTCACATTCCTACCTTGAGGATGAGTAGTAAGATTGTTAGAAAGTCTTCCCTATTACAAAATGGATAAATGAGCAAGGCATGGGCATTTATTTCTTTTTTCTTCATCTTAGCATACAAAATTTTCCTTAGTTGTTCTCTTGACTTTTTTGAGTTTGGCCCACCCTTTTCCTTAAATAGTAAAAGATAGCTCCTTCATGCTTTCTCATTCTTTTTCCATTTCACACTTTCATGTGATTCAAACTTTGAGAGTGAAATCCTTTGCTACATATTAGGCTGCAGTCAAATCATGTTCTGAGAATAATCAAGAACATTCAAGATAAAACTAGCAAAGATGGAGTTCAATCTTGAGAAAACCAATAAGAAGAGACAGAGAGCTTGCATGGGCCCTTTCAATTAGCTGGTAATACTTTGAAATGAATGATGTGATGTCTCTTCTAGTTCCAAGGTTATTTTATTGGATGGCAGGTCAAACTGTAAGAAAACATTTCTAAATTTTCATCAATTATATCTTTTAATTGAATTTCTAGTATAGTTGTAGTAGAAGAAAAGCTGTTTTGTTAACTTAGATGTGTCAAGGGTTTACATCTAATTGACACTACACTATCTAGAAAAGATCAAACGAAATGAAATGTTTTTGGACTTTTGTTTTACGATTTAGTCTGTTGCTACACTAACGGAATATAAAGCAAAATCTTATTTAGAATAAATTCTCTTGACTACTTAAGCTATGTTAGAGGAAAGGAGAAAGAATTGGGATATGAAAAAGCCAATTACAGATTTGATCAACAGAGATGAAAAATCAAACTCATAGCATTGAAAATAAATTATAGATGTGCCAGACAGACAAGCTAAGTAGTCCACTATCTTGGACGCTGGTGCAATGCATTGTTGTACCAGGAAGTTGCAAAATTAAATTATATCTCCTGGTTCCAATTTCTCTGCACAACAGGAAACAAGGATTATACCATCAGCAAATAAGAAAAATAGTAGAATGCAAATAAATGATAAAAGTAATCTAAACTAGCCAAATCAAACAAAATGTTGAAATGAATGAGGAAAAGAAGAAATACAAGCAAATCTGTGTATTTGAATTTTGAATAACTTGAAGACATGTAGCTGGGACAGGAGAAAGGCTTGGGATTGCTTGGGACTTTGCCATAGATAGTCAAGCCCCTATTTAGCCTTTTAGCTTCTTCATGTAGTCAATGAAGAAGGAAACAAGGAGTGTGTGCACTTTGCCTACATGTGTCTAGGACTAAGAACATCAAAACAAATCTATGAAATACAAAATCTTAGGTCTACAAGGATTGATAAACTGGTGTGTAGGAGAACCTTTCTAGTGCCGACAACACAACAAGAGTTCAAAAATACAATAAGGGAAATGAGAACAAAAGAAAGTTTCAAACACAATCACCTCATGTACCAAGATGGAGATGAAACCTACAAAGATCACAAGCATAATGTTCTCAAGAGTAGAATGAAGCCAAGAATATAGCATGCTCAAGAAACCTTTAGAGTGTTGGAAAGTATGCTTCACAATCACATCAATAATTTCAAAACATGCAAGAAGAGTGTAAAGAGCTTGGATACTTACAGGAATAATTGAGTGAGTGAGTCCAAAATTGGAGTTAGAATGGACGATGAAGAGGCATAGAACTTGAATTAGTCCCTAGGGTTCATCTAAGGGTAGTTGCCATGAATGCACAGCTGAAGCAAGGTGGCAAGATTTAAAGAAAGAAAATGGTTTCTGCAATGTTAGTGAATGTGTGCGCCACATAGAGGTTTGTGCATTGTGCTGACATCGAAGCAGAACAAGCCAAATGAATGTGGGCTGATAGCATGGCACAAGACAAATATACAAATTACATTGGCTAACACAAAAAGGCTAAAGAGACAAAAATGACAAGACTCAATAGGCATCAAGGGTGGGATAAGGCTAAGCCTAGGACTAAATGAACCTAAAAACAACACTAAAGTTTACAGATGCAAAAGCGAGCCCAAAATGTAACTTGATAATTTCAGGGTATGCAATTTTTGCATTACGTTTTCTGCTCTTTTTGATGTGTTGATGACACTAGGTGATAAGTTATACCAAGTTATAGAGAAGCAATAACATAATAAAGAATATATCCAAAAAGATATTGTAAAGGAAATGTGGCAGTTCTCCAAGCAAGGGAATCATGTCCACAATCTAGCAACAAAATATTCCACAAGAAGCGATGTTAGAATAATATAAAACTTGCAACATAAAGACATTGCAAACTTATAACTTGCAGAAGAATAGCATTAAAAAATCATATATAATCTAATACACACAAAACTTACATAAAAGAGCACTGTTGGCAGGGAAAGAGCAGTTAGATAGAGTTTCAAAGATCATGCCTCATCCTATTGAATCAAACCTGCAGAACCTAAGAGTTGGAACATAGCATGTAGATTAGGGACACTAAGTACGTGTCATGTCCAATCTCATAGATACAAATATATTGTAAGGTGTGATCACTAGTGGTAAGGGATATGGTAGAGATATAGCAAAATGATATATGTGTGAGAGAGAATAAGAGAGGAATGTATAGAGGAATATAAGGAGTTATAAGGATGTATATGATGTACTAAATGAATTTAAATGATACAAATTATTTTGGATCTCAGTATGATGTGTTATGTATGTTCTTGATATTTTTTTAAATAGATAATCTCCTATCCGGATGTAATTCGTTGTTACCATAATAGGACTTAGTCCAGGTTATAAGACTATAACACTAGAAAGTCATTGGGGTTCATAATTTCATCTGTGTGCCCAGATTTCTTGCTAACATTGGTTCTGTTACTGGGACCCTGCTCAGCTCTTGTTGAGGACAACATGGAAATTTTCAAAATTCAAAACATTAATCCAGATAAAGGAGAGAAGGAGATGAAAGGAATATGAAAATATGCAATATTGTCCTTTTGACATCTAGCCTATGAGAGGGGGTTAGGTGCCAAGGGAATGGGGAATGGAAATGGGGAAGATTCCTGGAAAGGACTTATGAAAAGATGTGACCAATGAGAAAAGATATTGGATAATTACCATGGAGAAGAATAAAGTAGTAATGTAATCCCAAACTTAACACATCCATGGCAAAAGGACACAAGAAGAACACAAAAGAGATTAAGGAATGGATTGCATTTGCAAAGAAAGTGACAATGGCCAACCCAAACAATGAAGAGAGAAGATAACATCAGATTGAGGAAAGAGAAGAAATACATTGCAGGAGAATGGAAAATGCAGAGCAGAAGAGAATTGAGTGCGTTAATAAGGGTATTGCTGAGCATGCCAATGTGGGTGTTGCTGGGAACAAAGAAGATGAGAACTTATCCTTGCATAGGAGAAAATAGATTCATGTTTGGAGAAAGCAGAAGAGACCATAACCAGAAAAGGACAGGGTATTGATAGCTATGAACAATCAAGACAATTTTTGTTACGAGAATGTACTAGCAAGGAAGCTCCTAACCTACCACAACGTTCCAAAACCCCTAAAACTAAATTGGATCTGTCATGCATAACAATCAAACTAAATGATAGATTCATGGAAAATTTACAAAATCTGGATGTCTTACTATAAATGAAGATTTGGAAGAGTTAGTTAATAAAAGCATAAGAAAATTAAGAAAGGAAATAGACAAGGAAGAGCAAGTTAAATAAAATTTGCGCGAAGAGTTGAGGTCATAAACCAATCAGATGTCTTTTACAAATAAAAAGATGAAACATTGTTTTGAGAATTCACAACCCCATAATTAGGATCCATCCCATCAGCCATATAAGAGTAGAAGGATTTTGATAGAAGAGGTACCACAAAAAAGAGAAGAAGAAAAGAGAGAAGCAAAAGAAGAGCAAGAAGTTGTTGTGGATGAAATATTGGGAAGTGAGTTCTTTGATATCAAGTTGAAAAGATATAAGGGCAGAGAAGAAAAGCTCCACATAGTTCAAAGTGTAAATAAGAAGAAAAAGGAAAGTCCAAAAGTCCAGATTCCTAAACCGGTAAAAAGTGTGCAAAGGATGACAGATCAATGGAAATACCAGTCTTCAAGCAGGATACCAATGAGGTTGTAGAGCATGTTTTTGTATTTAGATCCCTTTGGGAAAGAAAAGAAGTAGAAGAAGATACAAATTATTGGATTTTGTGTCCTTAAGAAAGGATGTGTGAAATTGGTATATGAAGACCTATCCTCAATACGGAAGCAGTTGGGATGAGGTTAAGAATGATTTCTTGGTAAATTTTTGTACTTCAGCCATCCCTACCGGAAGTGTCAGAACAATGAGGATATTGGTACAAAAGGAGAATGAATCAGTCAAGGCTTATGATAAAAGATTTAAAGAGGTATGCTGCAAGTTAGAAGAAACCCCCCTCTGAGAAACAAAAAATTGAATGATTTGTAGAAAGAAATAAGGGTAGCTTTGGATGGAAGAGTGTTTGACTTATACAATGGCCTATTGAATTGAAGCACAACCTTGGAGGAAACTAGAAGAGGATGAAACCAAAGAAGCTCTTAAAGAACTACAGTTACAAATTCAAAAACTAATCATTCAAAATGAAATCATAGCAAAAGTAAACAAAGAAGGAAAAGGAGATATTGGGTACATATTGCTCAAGAGAGGGCCATGTTTAGAATGATTGTCCTATGGTATGAGAGAGAGAGAGAAGTTGTCACATTACATGTAAGAGTGAAAACAATAAAGGCTAATTCATTATGTTGTGCTATTTGCAGAGAATGGGATACCCACCTGACTATAGACTATTTGGATTATCAACCTTCGGAATGGAGGAAATCATTGCCACCAAGGTTGTAATCATGCTTGTGGTGTTGATGAAAGGAATGATGGAGGTTATAAATAGCCTTTTTGGAGGGACAATAAGAATGCTTGTGCTATGCATAATAACTCACAGCGGGATTATATTGAGGATAACCAACAATCCAACTATAGGGGAGGTAGAGGTTGAGGTAGAAACAACCGAAGGAGGAATGATGCGCTGCATTTTAATTGTGGGAAAGTTGGTCACTATGCATCTGAGTGTTGGGTGTTAGAACAAAAAAAGAAATGTACCTTTTGCAGTGAAAAAACTCATGATTTATACAAATGTGAAAATGCAGTTCAATTCTTTAAGAATGCATGGACACCATCAAGGAGCAATGATTTACAAAGAGGAGCTAGGGTGATAAGGAGAATGCCACTACAAGGAGTGGGACATTGCAAAAAAATTGACTTGTGGTCCTCCAACACATCTAATGAGGGGTATTTCAAAGAGGAACAACTAGTTGAAATAAAGAAAAAGAAGTCTAGACCCCAGAAGAAGGCCACAATCCTTACCAGGCAATAAACTGACCTAGAAAGAATAAATATAAGGAGATCGAAGAAGAGCATGAAGACTCTAGCCCAAAAGGGAACCAAGAGTACGTCTGACCCAATAAAAATCAACATGAGAAACTAGTGGAAACAACCTAACAGTATATCATTCAACAAGAGGAAGATGAAGTAGCATGTTTTACCATAAGAGGAAGTAAGGATGTTAAATGATTTGGCCTCTTTGGCATAACAAAAAGATTTGGTGGTGAAATCGAAACAGTTTGGGAAGTAGTGGAATAAGTAAAAGTAGCAGCAAGTAAACCAACTATCTAAGTACCGAAATTGGAAGAATGGACCTTTGCTCATTAATGTTCATATAAATGAGAATAAGGTGAAATATGTAACGGTTGATCTAGGTGTGAATTTAAACATCATATTGACTACTAGATGAGTTTCGGTATGGATACATTAGGTACATGGAAAATGTCGAGGTTACCATTAAAGGTTTAAAACAATTTGTGGATTTTGAAGTGGTAGAAATGTAGAAGCCATTTTATACCTTTAGAGATCTACTAGGGTTGAGATGGTTGGCCAATGCAAATGGCATTGTGGATTCTCAGAAGGAAGAGATCTCACTCGTAGATAATATTAGAATAGTTCGCATTCCTCTTGATGAGATGGAGGATAGGATAGATGTGGAAGAAGAGGCACAGGATAAAGGAGATCTAAGAAACCATTATATCAAAACTCCCGGATGCAAAAGAAGAAGACAATCCAAATAGTTCTGGCGATATTAAACTTGATAGTGACCATGAAAGTACAAACAATGAGGAAGTTCTTGATGCTTTGGTGCAAGGAGAGCAAGAATTAACATCTGGACAATGGGTTCTGGAGAGCATTTCTAATACATCCTAGACCTTCTAGACCTCTGCAAAACATTGAAACAATCAAAGGCAATTTGTGGTATTGTAGATAAGGAGAAATAATACCAAATCCTCACCCTAGTACCTTGTCACCTAGTTACAATCTAGAAAAAGTGTGCAAAATTATTAAAACTACATCACTAGCCATACCATTGGGATTCAAGACGAGACATAAGCTAAGGAAAAGGTCAATTATAATCACCAAATGGGCAGTCGATGAACATTATGCCACAAAGATACAGTATCGAAAGACAACCAAAAGACTAGAGAACATACTCATCCTAACAACATTCTCCCATCTTTGTCTCTATGTGGTCTTTCCAGGACTGTTTTTGACCCTAATGCTATCCTCCTTACTAGAGATGATAAGTTGTTGAAAGGACCTTTCCCATTTAGATATGAAATTATGTGGTCTTATCATCTAGATTTTAAGAAGCTGGTTGAAGATTGGTGGAATACTCCTTTTAATGGTACCCCTATATTCATTCTCTCTCAAGAACTGAAAAAAATGAAGGAAATGGTTAAAGGATGGAGCAAAATTTCTTTTGGGAGTATCTTCCAAAAAAAAAAGTCTCTTTCTCTTGAGCTTAAGGAAGTTCAAGATCAAATGGAGCTAGGACAAACAAATGTTGATATTTGTGCTAGGGAAAGAGATTTGAGAACTCAATGGTTTAAAATCTTTGAGGAAGAAGTTTATTGGAAGCAAAAGTCTAGGATCCAATGGCTAAAGGAGGGGGACAAAAGCACCAAGTTCTTTCACCAATCAACCATGAAACACAGTTTGAAAAACAGAATTAGAAAATTGATAAAAGAGGATGGTTCAGTTCTTACTAAGGAGGAGGATATAGAAAATGAGGTTGTTTCTTTCTCTCACCTTCAACAACACATCAATTCAGATAGAGCCAAGATGGATAAGGATCTAGAGGTGATCCTGAATCTAAACACGGAAGCTGATTTGAAAGATATGCTTAAACCTGTGACCATGGAGGAGATTAAAAAGGCTGTCTTCTCCTTTGGCTTTTTTAAAGCCCCAGACCTAGATGGACTCCCTCTGGCTTTCTTTCAAGATCATTGGGAATTAGTAACTGATGACATTCTCAATATGGCTAGGGACTTCTTTAGATTTGGTAGGATTCGTAATCAGTTTAATGCCACTTTTATTGCCTTGATTCCCAAAAGAGAGGACGCTTCTTCTATGCAGGACTTCCAACCTATTAGTCTCTGCAACACTTTTTTTATAAAATCTTGTCCAAGCTAGTGGTTTTCAAGCTTAAATTGGTCTTAGGTAAGCTGGTCTCTTCCAACTACAAAGGATTTGTTTAGAGGCGACACATAATGGAAGCTGTTTTCATTACTCATGAAATAGTTCACTCAATGCAAAATAGTACAGAAGCCGGGAATGGTGCTCAAAGTTGATATATCCAAAGCGTATGATAGAGTTTCATGGCCTTTTTTAACAAAGGTTCTTAAAAATATTGGTTTTAAAGGCAGTTTTTTGAAGATCTCGGAGACTTTTTATACCACTCCTTGCTCTGTTCTTGTTAATGGCTCTCCTGAAGGGTATTTTCTCTGTGGTAGAGGCCTTAGACAAGGTGATCCCCTGTCACCTTATTTGTTTATTTTAGTTGTTGAGGTTTTGGGAAGAAATTGTAAAAAATTGCTTGATCAAGGACATATCAAAGGGGTCAAAGCTGCCTTCTTGTCTGCTGAAACCCACCAACAATTTGTGGACGACACTATTTTTTGGGGCTGCCTTGATGATTGAGGCCAAACATTGGAAGAATGTTCTTAATGATTATGTAGCTACCTTAGGTCAGTTTATAGTTTATTAATTACAATAAAAGAAAGATTTATTTCTTTAATGCTAAAGCTAGAGTGGTTCAAAAAGTGGTTAATATTATAGGTTGCCAAGCTGACAACTTTCCGGCCTCTTGCCTGAGTCTTCCTTTAATTTCTAAAGCTCCTAGCAATACCTTTTGGAATAGTATTATAGAAAGGTTCCATGAAAAAATAGCAGGGAGGAAAGGAAAAATGCTTAGTCAAGAAGACAAAGTCCAACTCCTTAAGGATTCTATTCAAAACATTCTTGTTTACTAACTTCCTCTGTTCAAAATCCCGGCCTATGGAGCAGATCTAATAGAAAAACTACAAAGAAAATTTCTATGGAGTTGGGCGGAGGATAAAGCCAAACTTTCTTTAGTCAGCTAGGATAAAGTTTGTACCCCAAAAAACAGGGGGTTTAGGAATAAGAAGACTTAAATTATTTAATAAGACTCTCCTTTCCAAGATTGGATGGCAACTTCTCTAGGGCTCTAAGGATTGGGTGGCCATTTTAAGGGCTAAATATCTTAATGGGGATGACTCTTATACTTTTATCCATGGTGAAGGCTTTCCTTATGGCTCTGTTATTTGGAATAATTTACTGAAATGCAAAGAGGTGCTAAGGAGAGGTGCTGGTAAATTGTAGGCAATGGTAAAGACACTATTTTGGAAGGATGTTTGGAGGAGTGAAGTCTCTTTCTCCTCCACCTATAATAATGATGGCCTTAAGAATTGTTGCAGCACTTTGGTGGGTGAGAAAGTTCAGGACTATATAGCTTGGAACAATGGTAAACCTACATGGATTAATATCAAAGATCAGCTAACTAGAAACAAACAGTTAAGAAATGCTTGGCAGGCTGATTGGGACATAAGTATTAGTGATTTCATAAGTAACTTGGCGGACAACTCTCTTTTGGATCAAGAAAAATAGGAAGAATGGGTGTGGAGACCTAAACCCTTTGGAGATCTCTCGGTTACATTGGCCTACTTTTTACTGGAACCTCCTCTCCGAAGACCTCAACAGTTTGATTGGAAGGTCTGAATTCCTAAACTTATCCCAAAAATTAACTATTTTTGGTGGACTGTTGTTCACAATAAAACTCATTGTAGACAACTTGAATAAAAAGGCTTTCAATTTATTAATAGATGTACTTTTTGTTATCAAGATAGTGAGGGTATAGATCACTTATTCTTTCACTGCCCTTTTGCTATGGAAGTGTGGTCTATGGTTAGGCCCCTCACTCTAATGGATTGGGTTTTTCCTGCTTCTCTGCCTCAGTTCATTGATAAATGGAACCTTTGTCCCTTCAAAGATGCTGCTATAAGAGAACTTTGGAGACAAATTCCTCCAATGGTTACTTGGGGCCTGTGGAAAGAACACAACAATATAATTTTTAGAGATATCTCAGCCAAGTAAAGAGGTTTTCATGACCATAAAACATCAAATAATAGAGAATATTTAAAGATATGCCTAACCTGCAAGAGATGAGGCTCAAGCAAATTTGGGGTCTTTCCCAAGACATGATCAATATTAACTGGTCAAAGAACTTAAGCAGAATGTACACTGAGTGGAGACCACCAGAATAGGGATGGATAAAATGTAATTTGGGTGGTTGCTCAAATGGTAATCCAAGGCAAGGTAGGGGTGGTGCTATTCTAAGAGATCATAAAGGAAGGCTTATCGAATGTATAGCTATGAATTTGGGCATTAAATTAGATGGCAATGCGTACCAGATATAGGAGTAAAATATATCTTTATTAGCTCATGAATTAATTATAGAGAAGAAGACCAGAGATGGTTGGCCAAGGATTAAAATTCATCCCCCGATATCATACTCCCTTCCTTGGCAATACACAACACATTTAAAACACTCGACGGTTGCCAAGAGAGACAGGATTGTCAACCAACAGACACTTACAACTACCCGAGAGTGATAACTAACGAACAATATATACAATTAATACATTGACGACAATTAGTAGATTGGCAGATAACCAATATAACAATAGGCATTGTACACCGATTGCAATGAGAAAGTGTAGAAATCAGAGCTACAATGGATGATGAGGAGGCATGCACCCTGAACTGGCCGTTGGGATTTGTCCAATGGTAGTTTCCTACATTGAAGCAAGGTGGCAAGATTCAAAGATGGCTGTTGTACTGCTGAAATTATAATGGGCACTAGCATGTTGTGTAGATGTTTGTGCACTGTGCTCATATCCACATACAACAAGCCAAATTAATACTTGGGATGATTGCATGCACTAAGAGAAATACAAAATTCACATTAGCTAACACATAAAAGATAAAGAGTCAAAAATCACACGACTCAAGTTGGCACCAAGGGTGGGTTAAGGCTAAGGCTAGGGCCAAATGAACCTAGTAACAACACTAGGGGTTATGAATATGGATGCTAAAGCAAGTCCACAGCAAAATATAACAATTGTAGGGTATGTGATTTTTGATAGTATACAATACCCTTTATATTACATTTGATGACAATGATGTCATCCACCAGTTATTCATGGAACTAAATTTAAATTGAAATATTTCTTCTTTGCATTCTGGCTTGTGTTTCATCAATCATCATGTTATCTATCCTTTAATGCCTTTTCTTATTACACATAGTAATGTCCATTTGCTATAACATCAATAGGGCTTTATTTACATACCAATGGCTGTAAAGTTTTCTATATAAAACAGAGTAGATCTTCCTTTTTTGACAATGTTTCTCTTCACTGACTTTCATCTTTCAAAGACTCTCCTCCTTGTTCACTTCCTCCTATTGTACTAGAGTCTCCTCCAGTTGCTTTATCTCAGCCTCTTTATTCGTGGTGCTTTTCTGGTCTTCTGCTCTTTTTAATTAATTTTCATCTTTAGCTTGCAGAGGTTTTTGTATTCTTCACCTGCATTTATGGCTCTTAATTTTTTAGGTATTGATTTACTTCCTAGTAGCTCTTTGCCCCAAGAATCATGTATCAATGTTGGACTGCCCGATGCTCCTGTCTTGCCCCTGCCATTGTCTCTCTTCATTCTCATCTGCCAACTTGAATTCATCTTCATGCATATCCTTTGGTAATATCAGTTGCAGGATTGATACAGTAGAGTGAGAAGAAACCTAAATATGAATAGTAAGTACATAATTAATAGCAGAAATAATCTGCAAATGACCCTACAGTAGTGATCTACTAAATTAGAGCTAAATTCAATCAGAGTGCAGGGAGAGAGGAAAATACGATAAGTATAAATAACTCTGCAGCTGAATGTTCATTACTGTAAATTTAAATTGTTTTACCTTACATAGTTCAGAATGGAAAGAGTAAATGCAAGTAATGTAATGTATGCTGTCTATCTTAGATGTGAGACAAAGTAGAGCTCAATAAGTTCCTATGAAATTTCAAAGCGTGTCTAAGGGGATGTTTATAAATTCCATATAAATAGTAGTGGGGTGTCTGTGACACTATAGTGCCAAACTATGTATGAGATATGTCTCTGCCTTGTGGATGATTGAGGTTTGGGGTAGCAAAAGTTGATGAATTCACTCTGACTTCTTTGCCTTGTAGAATATGTATGGTTAGCTAAGTAATATATAAAGGAAACAAGTTGCGGGAGTAGAAGCAACAACTATTTTCAAGAATCCTAAAATTCATCAAATGAGTGTTCCATTGGAAAGCGATGGGTATCTATGTTGATTTGACAGATTATGCAAAGGTGTTTATGTCGACTGAAACCTTTACCTTCATTGCTAGTCGACAGAAATAATAAGGAAGAAAGAACTTTATAGAAACTTTTCAAGCATCAATAAGATTAAGCATGCCAATCTCCAAAAATGCGATCTTTCACAAAGTACAAGCATACAAGATCTGGGAATTTTGAACTAAAAAATATGAGGCTGTCTAAAATACAAGGAAAATGTCTAAAATATCTCTCTCCCTGGTATGGAGTCCATCATAACTGATCTGACTGGGGGTGGAGGAACTGGAGTAAGATTATTCAGTTTAGGTGAGCATATTATGGGTTCGTATCTGACATTTGACACTGGTCATCACTAATAAGCTTTCCAAATTCTCAAAACGTACACATTGTTGAGACAAATTGGATTAAGACAACTCAACACTATACATAAGCTGTTATGTTTTGAAATTGAAAGCATCAATTAATGTTTCTTAAACACATTTGAAATTCTTTTCTCTTTCTTTTATGTCATTGACCTCTGGCTTTATATAAATGAAAGTGATGGTGTTTTTTATTTTGTTTTCCACACCACAAGAATTCTTTGATCCTATTTTTCTCAAAGGACAATCCTAAAAATCCATGGGTTGCAAACAACTTTTTTACCTTTATTGGTCTTGGTGGCATCAGTAAGAGTTTACATGAAGAAAAGAAGAATCTGCCAAGGCTTTTAATGCATTAACAGTAGTCTATCTCTGAATCAATACCTCTATTGATGATTCTTCTAGTTCAAGAGGCCTATTTGATTCTGACATGTGAGACTTAGACTCTGAGAGTGGAACTGATAATGAGAGAAACTATGAAAATGAGGGAAGATTCTACTAATTCATAGAATGACAGAAACAGAAGGAAAGGGAATTATATATTTTTGCATTTAGCTAGTTAATGCCCTAGCAACCACTATCTCCTAGAATACAATAAACAAAAGGATCACTCCAAGGCTTCAATTTTGTACGATATATGATTATAAGATGCTGCCATAGTGTCATATGTAGTTGTTCTCTTAGCCAAGTTTTCTTTCCATAACTTTTGTGATTCTCTGATATTGTTAATTTTGGTGTATCCAGGGGAAACAAAGAAGGAAATTCATTTGAGGGAAACGTCTAAATATGTGGCTGATGGTTGTCAGTGCACTTGGATCTTAGGGGTTCCAAGCTCCCTATTTAGGACCTTGTTTTGGCTTTTTGATTACGGTCCTTTTCTTGCTGTCTTGTCATGTCCCCTTTCCCAAAATCAAAGGAAAGACTTCTTGCTCAGGGAGATGTTGGAGTTCAGAGATCAGACATGCCACCTGATTCATGCCTGAGAATTGTTAGGAATTGAGCATTAGAGTTTTTCCCTGACCCATGCTAGGGAGATGTTGGAGTTTAGATATTGAGAATGCTGCCTGATTCATGCCAGAATGGTGATAGGCATCAGAGTTTGGTGATATGACCCAAGCTGCGCTAGGGCGAGAGAATGGAAGAACTCATCGACACATTGGGGGTCGAGGGTCAGAGCTATTGCTTGACCTATAACATGTCAAAATGTAGGAGAAACACTGAACCTCTGACATGAAAGCTTGTAAGGCTGACCTGCATTCAAACATATAAAAAGCCCATTAAGGCTGACCTATGATGTAGTGAAAGATTTCAAATATTGGCCTTGGTGCAATTTAGGTTTAGTGTGACCAGTCTTGTCATTTTAATCACACATAAAAATAGGAAAACATTTCATTGTAATCATCCTTATGTTATTTTATCTTTTGGACATTTGTGTCTAATGATTTTTTTTATGGAAACTCATAGGAGATTGTGATCAATGGACGAAAACCAATTGATTATTGGAACTAGAGGAGAAAAATCCTTTGTTTCTGTTGTGAACACACATGCCCCATTGCAAATGGGGACCCCCTCTTTTTTTTGCTTGCAGCTTAGTGTTTTGCGTACTTGCCCTTAGCTTGGCAACATTTTTTTGAGTTTCTTAGTCTTGTAGCTCTTAAGGAATAGGGAGTCAAGTTAGGAATTCCTAGGTTGAGATTTGGAATGAAGATATTCCCCAAGGATTGAATCTCAATGACAAAGTCCAGGCTTGAGGAGGATTTCTGCCTCTAGGTCAAAGGTCCCCTTCAATCCTTGCATAAGTTGAGATGATTATTTTGAAATCCATGTTTGAAGTATGAAATCCATAATTATAATGTGCAAGTCCTTGTCCAAATTGTGAAAATTTCATAAAGTATAAAAGCTGCAAAATGTTGTCAAGACAAGGAGTAAAGGATGAAATTATGAAATTGCAATGTGGAAAAATGAAAATTCAACACTTGGAAAAAATGAAAGATGAGAAGTGAAGAAATTCCAAACTCGAGAGGGAAAACAAGAAAAATGCCTTGTCAAGGTTGGATTTCTGACCTTGACAAATGGGGAGAATAAGAAAAAATTCAAAAAATCCTTGGATAAAAATGAAATTTCGTGCAAAATCCTTATACAGATCAGATTTCCCCTTGAGAGTTCCAAGTTCATTGTGGAAATTCCATGATTTTGCCAAGAAGTGCAAGAAAATCCAAGGCATTATCGAATTTCCCCTTTGAATTTCTATGTTCAAGATGCATTTCGTTCAAAAATCCTTGTCAAGGCCAAACTTCTGCTCAAACAATCCTTCAATACTTGGCACTTCCACTCAGCAGTTCCTTGTCCAAGGGAAAAACTCGCCCTTGAAATCCTTGATATCACTCAAATTCTGCCCTTAGGAAGCAAGGATTACATGAGGCTTAAAGATACAAAATTTTGAAAAGGTAAGGAAAGGCAATAAATTCAAAGAATCCCAAATCCAAAATAGAAATCCTTGTGAAAATGTGAATTTCAAAGTTAGAAATGAAAAAATCCTAGTTGCCATCAAAATTCCGCCCAAGGTGTAAATGAGTTTTGAAATCCCCAAGTTTGAAGGCAAGGAAAATGGAAAAATTCAAGAATAAGTAAAAATCCTTGTTTGAAAGATGAATTCCAAAGAAAAAATGAAAAACCCTTAATAAAGAAAGGGAATTCCAAGTTAGAAAAGAAAATTCCAAGATTTGAATGAGAAAAGGCATCAACAAGTCCAACTCGATGGTGAATTTCTGCCCCAAAACCCTTGTCAAGGGCAAAATTCCACCTAGCAATTCCTTGCATACACCAAATTTTTGCCCTTGAGAAGTATATTTGTCCTTTGACTTCTGAACTTGCAAAATGCACTCGTCCTTGCACCTCAAATTTCTGACCTACTAATCCTTGCACAAGTGAAATTTCCAATCAAGAAATCCCTAACCACCTCATATTTGCACCCAAACTTGTCGTTGACATGAGCAAAATTCTGCCCAAAAGTCCAGCACTAGGTCAGATTTCTACCCTAGAAAAAGGTAAAATTTAAAAAGCCAAAACATAAAGAGGAATGTCTTGGACACAAGGAAATGTGAGTTCTTTTTAGGAGGTCAGTTGTCATTAATGAAATTACAATTCTAAGTTGAGTGCTCGTATATGAGGACAAAGGACATCATTTCAAAGAAAATTCAATATGAATTTTAAGCATATCCAATGTGAGTAAGCTCAGACCAAGGAGCGAATTCAACCTGATCCAAGAGAGTTTCAGCAACTAAATCAGAAATTGAGAAATGCCCAGCAAATTTCAAATACAAGGGCAGATTCAAAATAGATTAGATCAAAATTCAATTAATTATCCAGCAGATCAAGGCGAGTAAATCAGATCCAAAGCAAAATCCTTCAACAAAAGAGGCATTTTCCAGATTTGTGTTAAGCATTGCAAGAGGATTCTAAATCAGTTTTCCAGATCATTGACAGTGAAAATTAGAAGTTGTTAAGGCTCAATTCTGTGCACAAGGGAAAATAATTTTTACATGTTTATGGAGGATAGAATCCAGATTTCAATCCAAGAATCCAAATTTCTAATTTTCTTGTTCCAAATTCCAAATCCAATTCAAGATCAAAATCCCCTATGAAGAATTGTTTTGTCGTGAAAATATTCTAAGCTCTTCAAACTTGCATTTCATTTTTTATTCGCAACTTTGATCCAAAGTTTTTTTTCTTTCTTTTTCAGGATTGATGCTTGGGATGATAATGATCAAGGAAGTGAACACAGGAAGATTCAGGACATGTTTTAGGAAGGACAAGATTCCCACTTTTCAAGATCAAAACATACAAGGAAGTGGGTTACTCTACATGTGAAGGACTCAACAACATGAAGGTTTACAATTTCAAGTCATTGAAGAAGAAGATGACCAAGAATTCCAAGGACGAAGAAGAATATTGATGAAGATGAAACAATTTGAGAATATGAACTATCACAATCATTAACAAGTTGATAGTTTCAAAAGAATTGATCAAAGTTAGAAAGGACTTCTAAAGTGTTGAAATTTACAAGATATACATATTGAGGTGGCACCCACTCATCTTCAACCAATCAATCCCAAGGTCAACGTGTCCAAATTCATCGAACCTAACTCATCAATGACTAGACATGTGGAAGGCATTCAATGCAATATTGAACACCTAACTCATCAATGACTAGACATGTGCAAGGCATTTAATGCAGTGTTGCAATCAATTTTCCCATTCGTTCATCCTTGAAAGGATATATACTTAAAGATATATAATTTTTTCATTGGATGGCATTGTATGAATGTGGTAGTTATAACTACCCCAATTAGGGTTTTCATTGAATTATCTCAGCCATTGATTTAGAATCAATTTGAGCCCTTCATTTGTAATTGGGAGGTCTATATAAGGCTTGGCCTTCTCATTTGTAAAGTTAGTAGGCATCAGTAGTAGATGATAGTAGAAAATAGAGATAGTAGTAGTAGGAGATCTAAAATTGTTGCCAAGACTATGTTGAAATAAATACATGATTTTCATTGAAGATATTGTGCATCTTTGTGTGTTGTTTCAACACTTTGCATAGTTTCTAGTTCTCAAAGTTTTAGTTGAAGTTCACTGATTTCAATGGAGAAATGTGGAGACATATGATGAATTCTTGGGTTCATACCATTTGTCGTTTGTTAATTGCAAATTGTAGTGCATGGTTATTTTGAACCCAATTTAAGCACTGGTTTGATTGTAGATGTCATTTGGATTGCGCTAGTATTGGGCATTTGGATGAATGTTACAATATAAAAATCTTTCGTTACCTTTAAAAATTGTATCAGGTTGTGTGTAGTTGTTTCCTCATGGCGAAACAAAGCTTGGTTTAAGGAATTCATTTATCCAAGCTTTATCTATTATTATCACTATCCTTATGTAGTAGATTAAATTTCTCTAAACCCTTGTCCTATTATCTTTTATTTGAAGTTTGAGTCAAGTTTAGCTACTTTAAGGGAAATATTTGATAAAGTTTAGGAACAATTGTGTAAGTCCCCTTGTGATTACCCAAAAAAATCACATCATTTCACTGAGTCTATATCCATCGCAAAGTTGTATGTTCACAGTGTAAATTTTGAGGATGCCTTATTTGATCACACAATTTTGCATGTTTAGCATTTGAGATTTTCTTGTTCAAGAGAGGATAGCCTAGTTGGAATTTTATTCTATGTTGGCGAGCGTCACAATAAACCCATCAATAGGTTTTTTAGTGTATTCTCACTATTGACATAAAGTTAGTTGTCATTGACAAACATCAATCACACCGGAACACCGGTACATCACACCAGTACTCATGATAGGTAATGATTGTGAACCTGTAGAATGAGCAGTGAGCAGTGTACCTTAACCGGTCACACTTATACCGGTACATGCTTTGTCCAACCGGTCTTGGCAAACACATAGGGTGCACATGACTAATCGGATATATATATATCACACATTGGTTAAGTGCTTGATAATCCGAACTGGATTATGTAGAGCATTTTTCAGTGAAATTGGAGTTAGCTTTTTCAATTGAATTGGAGTTAGCTTTGTTTTTTCTACGAGCGTTTTGAGGTAAACTAAAGATCAGCTTGCAAGCTTTTTGATCAAGCGTTTTGCATGCGTGATTTTTGGGAGAGTTTATAGCTTGGCGGATCTGTTATATGTATTTTTAATAAGATAATTTCTTATAAATATAGGTCATAAGACATGAGAATGTTGTTGTTGAAAATCAAGAGCATAGAGCAAGAGAGAGCAAAAGAGTAGAATCTTCTGAAAGGAAGCATAGTCACAGAAGGTGAAAGGGAGAGAGAAAGATTCAACAACCAAGCAGAGGAAAGAGTGAACATGTATGATTTGAATCGACAAATATAGTCTCATCATAAGATCATTGCTTTTGTTGTGAAGCATATTTAAATCTCTCAATTAGGGTGAACCCAATAGGTTCGATTGTATAAATCCCTTTACCGGGTAACATCTTTGTTGGTGTTTTAAGTCCTCTGATAAGGTGACTCGTCACAGGGTCAATATTCTAACAAGTCTTTTATTAAATCCCTTAACTGGGTAGCACTCTTACCAGTGCTTTGTAAGCCTCTAACATGACAACTTTATTACTGTAGTAGTGGAGTTTCGTGGGTTCTGTCCCACTGTGGTTTTTTCTTTCTACCCGAGGGTTTCCACGTATAAATTCTGTGTTGACCTATGCATTTAATTTTTGCTTATAATTCTTAAAATATTCTTTTGATTTCAGTATTAACAAGAATATCTAATTGCAAAAAGGAGGAATAGAAATTGAATTTACTGTTTCACCCCCTCAAAGTAATCGGTTAGGAATAACAATTGGTATCAGAGCGAAGGTTCTCATAAATAGTAAGCTTAACTGCTTGAGAAAAGATCATGGAGGGTTACATGTATCAAAAGTAGTTGGAAGAAACCAATGAAATGATTACCTCTCTTGAGAATAGATTGAGAAGGTCTCTTGCCAAGAGAAAAGAGCTAGCTCTACAACTGAGTGAAAATCAGGAAACCATTGAGGAACTCTCTGGACAAAGTGGTTCTAATGAAGTTGAGGAAGTAGTCACTGATCTCATGGAGAAGAATTTGAACCTGACCAATCAAATCTCCAATTTGAAAAGAGAACATGAAGGTCATGCCGTGAGGATGACTGAACTCATTGAAGCTAAAAGAAAAGATGAAGATGAGAATAATAGTGCCTTAGAAGCACAATTGACTGCTAAGAGAGCAAGAAATCTAGCTGAAGATGCATTAAGAGAGAGTGATGCTCTCATATTGCAACTGCATGCAGACATGCAGGACATAAGTCAAGAGAACACAATCATGCATGAGCACTTGCATGATAAAGATGAAGCATGCAGAAATATGGCTGCCGAAATGTAACAACTAAAGGAACAATTGAAAACTCTTGAGGAGAGGAATGAGAAACTCAGAAGGTATAATGAAAGTTCTGAGAATCTTGATGAGCAACTGAGAGCTCAAAGGAAGCATAAGGATCCCACCGGACTTGGGTACATTGGTCAAAGCAACAATGAAACCGGTGAGTCCTCTAGAGTCAAGCAAAGGAAGAAGGAAAAGAAGAAACCAATTGAAGACAAAGGTAAAAAGCTCTTCAAACCATCTTGCAAACATTGTGGCAAACCAGGTGATAAATCCAATGACTGCAAGAATGCATCGGTGAAACTATTCACCACTAATAGTTATTGCAGCAACTATTATAAGTATGGTCACATGACCTTTGAATGTAGGTTTTGTTCCAACAATGTGTCCAGTGGAAGCAGGGGAAGCTTTAAAGGATACTATTATGCTTGCAATAAATTTGGACACAAGGTAGATGAATACAGGTCTAAATCTGGCATTCAAATCTCCAACGAGACCGGTATTCCATTATAGGTATGTAAACCGGAGCACATCTAACTGTGCTACCTGTGCACCATCTGTGCATAGGAACACTGAATGTCATGGACCCATGGATAAGGAAAGAAGGGCCAATCCAAGGAGAGGAACCAGTATGGCTTGTTACAACTGTAATAAGATTGGGCATCTGGCCAAGGACTACAGAAACTGGTCAATAAACAAAGGAAAGGACTGGCTAAACATGTCAAGAAGCATGTGTCCCCCAACTCAAAGGATAATATCACTAAAGAAACCAATAGGGAAGTCAAGAAGACTTGGTCGAAAAAGGGGACAAAGAGTTCCGCTGAGGAGAAATCTGAGGTAAGGTCATCATCTGCTGATGGTGATATCTCTTCAGCAAATTAAGCCTGAGGGCTTGAGAGGAACAAGTAGCGAAGCTACTATTCCTAGTGGAATTGGTGAGTTATGTTCTCACATAGTCAAGGACTGGAACTGGGAAGAAGTCATCGGTCTAACATCATAGCCGGTTTGATAAAGTTGTTGACGTAGCAAGGTGGATGTCTCAACCAAGGATTTGTAAACAAGTAAAGAGTCGATGAACCGATTGTTGAAAGAAAGATTAGGTAAGGGTAATTAATACAGTAACTGTTAACAAATGTTACCATTTACTAATTACCGTTATGACCTACGTGTATAAAAGGAAAACCCGATTACTCATTTCACTTTACATTGCATTTTGTGATTATTGTTTTGAATAGACTGAGTAATCCTTCTTACTATGATTTGCGATCTTTGCTTTGCGAATTCTGTAAATCTTTTCAAGAATTTTATGTGTTTATTTGTCAAGCGAAATGACATCTTCATCTTCCATAGTGAGCCTCATTGACTTCAATCAACTCGATAGACATGTATACAATATTATGGCAGTATAGAACAAAGCGAATGATTTGGCTAGTGCCATATCATCTATCCCTGACAGTGTTTTGCTAATTGAGGATGTAACTGCTTTCATCTATCTCAAACATGAGGAATTGGGCGAAACTTATATTCAAAGTGAATACCTCGCGCTTTGTGAAGATGGAAAGCTTCAGGAAAAATACGTGAAGTTGGAAGCATCCAGTTTAATAAACGGAGTCAAATATCTAATTGTGTTTCAACCCAACTAGATTAGGCTGGTGCTTAACAGGGTTCATGATCCAAGGATGTGGCTAGAAAAAGGCACTGTTACTCCTATTACAAAAGAAGATTTGCATAGAGTAACTGGGTATAATGCCATAGGGGAAGCTCTAACCCTAAGGACGATAGCTAACGTGGAAGTCACATGGCTCACCAAGTCCAAATATGACAATCGAATGATGCCTGTGAATGACATTGCAGATGACAGTGTTCGATTTGCTTCTGTAGTCATCGGCTACAAAGTGTACCAGTCAAGAAACCTTAATAGCATACTCGATGGTGCGATTCATGCTGCGCACAGGATAATGCATGATAATGCCTAGTATGACATTTGTGCTATGCTGAGGAACCATATATTTGAAAATTTGAAGAAGCTTGGCATGGTAAAAAAAAAGTTTCTGAAATACGGGACTTTGTTGGTATGTCTCTTTTTCTATTATCAGAATTTCTTTCCTGGAATATGTAAGGTTACCTAGTTGGCAGATAAACTGGTAATGGTTCAGATAGGAGAGATAGTTAATAACTTGGGGAACTGGTTCAATAAGGTAATCATTGATTATTTTGAGGCTTATCAGTTAAGAATGCATAACAGGGAAAAAATTCCCTCAACCATTGTAGAGGAATACAAGGAAGAAATGTGCTTTCTCGTGAGCACTAATCACTGCATCATCCAGGCTATTGAGCCTAGGACCGAGTAGGCACCAGAGCTTGGCTATGAGATCACAACAAAGACTACGAAAGCTTATGTAGATGCACTACAGGAAATCAACTTAGATCTCTCTACCAAACAGTTTGACACTTATGAGGAGATTAAAGAAAATTTGAAAAAGAATGCACCTTCTAAGGCACCTAAGAAGGTTTATGTGAAACAGTCTCCCACTCCTAGGAAAAGGAAGCCAGTTGTAGAAGAACCAAAGGTTCAAAGGAAGAAGGCACAACCATCATCCACCGAACCTTCACAAGGCGAGGATTTGGAGGAAACAGAAAAAGAAGAAACCACCACTTATCTCAGAAAAAGGAAGACCGGGAAACCGGTAAAGGAGGATGCACCTAAAGGAAGAAAACCAACCATAGACAAAATGGTTGAAGGAGTAAAGGAATCAAGTAGAATGGGTGAAGTCGGAAGAAGATATGAGCTTGCTAATAAAGAAGATAGGAGAAAGCTAGAAGAGGCTGTAGTATATTGTTTTCACAAGTTCAAATTAACACCCACCGAAATTAATAAAACCATACTTGAAGATCTACACGAGATAATTGAAGGTAGGTGGAAATCTTCCATAGTTAAGGAAAGAGAGTTGAGGATAAGGGCACTACTGGAAGTTCAAAATCATCTTAGCTTGCCAGCGGCAACAAATCAAGCCGACTTGTACAAACAGAGTTTCAACATCAGGAAAAAGATTGGTCAAGTCCTGATAGAAGAAGTGGACACAGTTCATGATGAAGGGGTTGCCATATGGTCAACTGTTCCGAAGCAACAACATGAAGCCAAAGCTGAATGCCAAAAGATGATAGTGCAACTAGTAAAGGACACTGAAAAAGGAAAGGGCATTCTAGGAGTCGAGACACCAGTCCGAGCAAAGCTTGCAATAGAACTGGTCATTGTAGACATCATCAGAGACACAGGTGGTAATCTAACTCCTCCAACCATTCTTGCATCTCCAGAAAAAGGTAAAGCTCAAACCTTAACTGTAGATGACATAGTTGATGAAATTCTGGATTTTGGTAAAGTGTCGAATGTTGCAAAGTGGTTCAGTGCTTTGGGCACTGATGATAAAGAGAAAATAGAAATTTCTCTGTTAGAAAGCTTTCTATATTTCAACAGAGGTCCTAGAGACTACAACCCCCATTTCCTTGCAGAATTGAATAAGAGGCTAATGACCAAATTGAGAGCCGGTCTAGCACAAAATAGTAAAATCTTAAGGGAAACTTTGGTGAAAGTAAATCCAGATCTTGATGATGACATAGTCAAGATTCTGTTAGAGGCTGAGTCACTCAACATGGATATAAGGGACAGAGTGGCCAAAATTATAAATGGTCATGATAAAGAAGTGTATGAAGACACATTCAAACTTTGGAAGAACTATAACTTCTACACTCTTAAGAAAGGACAAGAGGAAATCACAGTAGAAAAAGTTTCTAGTGAAACACTTAAGCCTACAGGTCCTCATGACATCTTACAAGATGAACCAGAAAAGGAGATGGTACCACCTGAACAATTCACAATTGGTGAACAAGTCTCAACAAGTGATCAAGGAACAACTGATGCAAATGAAGATACTGGTGAAAAGTTCACAGCCAGTGAATAGGTTAACCTAGGTGAAGAGGTTGAAACAGGTGTACAAGATACACAAATGAGACTAGCAGAACAAGAATTCGAGGAGTCATCAGCTAAGATGACTGGAGACAAAGAAATAGAGAAAGTTGAAACTGTTTTAAGTGATCAACAGGTTGCTGAAGAACAACAAGAAAAAGAGAAACCACCAAAAGAATATAAGGAAACTCAGGTGCGGAAACAGCTTCCTAGACTAATCTCTAAAGGAAAGTATTGTGCAAATTCTTTTAAATCCTTACAATTTTAGATTTGTTAACTACTTTAACAATGATATTGCAGCCATATACCATGCATACAGAAAATAGAGAATGACACAATGATTTACCCTGGGGAAAACCTTTCGGTAAAAACCCCAGTACTCCAAAACTTGCACAATGTATTAATCAAAACTATTACAGTTTACAATACACTTGCATTGCAAGTTCTTTTAGAAGATTTCCAACTCTTGAAGACAAATTGCGGCAGCATAAAAAAGTTCCAACAATACACTAACTTCACCTATCTTCGCAACCCTAAAAAACACTTATATAGCTCTTACATTTCATAGGAATTCGTCATAACCATTTCAGCCATGATCTCCTTACACACAATTCAAGATGCCGAAACATCAAGTGGAGTGACACATCAACATGCCAACTAGACATGTACACTCACACTTAATTACATTATTTGCAAGAAATACATTTTACAAAACAAATAATAAGAATAGGAATTATCCAAGGTTGAGACACCTTATTCCTAACAAAGAAGAAGTGCATCCAGAAGAAGAGGAGAATCCAGAGGAGGTACAACAACAAGAAAAGCCTCAACAAGAAGAAGTGCCTATTGTAGAGGAAGATGAGAAGCCTACAAAAGAGGAATCTACAAAAAAATTAGGCAAAAAGAACTGGTAGATGTTCCAAGTGCTTCATCATCAAAGAGAAAGCTATCTTTTTCTATAGATCCTGAATAAAAAAGAGGAAAAGTAAGCGCATCTCCAATGAGTGACACTGTAGTTGACATAAGAAAAATGTCAACTAAGCGGTTGAAGCATCTTACTAAGAGGAAATGGGACATGGTTCTCACAAGCGTGAAGAATATCTTGTACAGTTTTGTACCAAATGCTAATATAGATGAAGAAGAACCTGTGATTGATCAATTAGAGATACTAGCACAAGCGATTGTGGAAGATATCACTGACCCAGAAATAGTTGCTATTGATCATTATGAGAAGAAAAGGATAAATATTCTTCATGGAAAGGTCAAAGAACTTAAAGCCACTGTGGCTACCAACACCAGGGAGCTACAACAACAAGTACAAGAAGCTAGAAGGTTAATCACAAGAACTTCTAACTTTGAAGATTTTGTGAAGGACATAACTTAGAGAACAAAAAAGACAATGAAAGAGTTAAAGGAGACAACATCAAAATATGATGCTAAGACCTCTTCTACAATAGAGTACAGTCGTGAGTTGACAAGTTTAGCTCTCACATTGAGAAAGACATCAGAAGAAAACACAAAGAATCCAAGATCTCATTAGATTTCAGTTATTCATTGCACCTACATTTGATCTGATGCAAAAAATAACCAGTGATGCAGTTTGACTTCTCAGTGAGTCTGATTACAAGACAATAGAAGATATGGAAAACCTTATTGTGTCACTGCAAGCTATAAAGAATACTTTAGATCGTGTAACAGGTATCTAGAAACCATTCCTAGACTCTACAAAGAAGATCTATAAAGATATCTTCAACAAGTTACAAATATGTAGAGTAAACACCCTTTGTCCCTTGGAGGCAAAAATGGGAAGATATAACTGCAGAGAGAAGAGAAGCAACAGGGAAAATGAACATATAACAAGGTGAATTCATTCAGACAGGTGAGCAAGTCAATAGGATACAGGTAGAGGAGCAGATCTACAAGGGAAGTCTACAGGTGATTTGTTGATGTGTTTTTCCACCAATGCCAAAGGGGAAGATTGTTGACATAAAGTTAGTTGTCATTGGCAAAGTCATTGGCAAAAATCAATCACACCAGAACACCAATACACCACACCGGTACTCATGATAGTTAATGATTGTGAACCGGTAGAATGAGCAGTGAGCAATGTACCTTAACCAGTCATGCTTATACTGGTACAAGCTTTGTCCAACCGGTATTGGCAAACACACGGGGTGTAGATGACTAACCGGATATATATCACACTCCAGTTAAGTGCTTGATAATCTGAACCAGATTATGCAGAGCATTTTTTAGTGAAATTGGAGTTCACTTTTTCAGTTGAACTGGAGTTAGATTTGTTTTTTTTGTGAGCATTTCGAGGTAAACTAAAGACCAGTTTGCAAGCTTTTTGATCAAGAGTTTTACATGCGTGATTTTTGGGAGAGTTTACAGCTTGGTGGATCAGTTAGATGTATTTTTAATAAGATAATTTCTTATAAATATAGGACATAAGACATGAGAATGTTGTTGTTGAAAACCAAGAGCATAGAGCGAGAGAGAGCATAATATTTTGGGAGGAAACATAGTCATAGAAGGTGAAAGGGAGAGAGAAAGATTCAACAGCCAAGCAGAGGAAAGAGTGAACAAGTATGATCTGAATCGACATATATAGTATCATCATAAGATCATTGCTTTTGTTGTGAAACATATTTACATCCCTCAATCAGGGTGAACCCTAACAGGTCCCATTTTATAAATCCTTTTATCGGGTAACATCTTTGTTGGTATTTTAAGTCCTTTGATAAGGCAACTCCTCACAGGGTCAAGATCTCAACAATTTTTTTATTAAATCCCTTAATTGGGTAGCACTCTCTATTATTATTAACCGGTTACTGAGAGGGGGGGAAGTGAATCAGTAAATACTATTTCTATGTCAATTAAACCTTGTATGTAGATTCTTGCAAAATAAACAATATGTAATTAACCATTCATAAATAGAAATAGAAATACTCAGATCAACACAACATATGTACATGGAAACCATTGGTTAGAAGGAAAAAACCACAGTGAGACAGAACTCACAACTTCACTACTGCAGTAATAAAGGTACCCTGTTAAGAGCTTACAAAGCACTTGTAAGAGTGCTACCCGATAAATGAATTTGGTAGAAGATCGGTTAAGATATTGACTCTATTAGGAGTCGCCTTGTTAAAGGACTTTCAACACCAATTAAGATGTTACCCGGTTAAGGGATTTATACAAAGATCCTATTAGGGTTCACCCTGATAGAGAGATTTGGATACACTTTAACAATATAAAAGAAATGATCTTAATTGACACTCTCTATCTGCTTAGATCATACTTGTTCTCCTTTCTGCTATGCTTGGTTAGTGAACCTCTCTTTCTTTCACCTCTTGTGATAGTAGCTTCTCTGAGAAGTTATCTCTCTCCTGCTTTGTATTTTCAACACTTCTTTTGTGTCCTATGACTTATATTTATAAGAAATTAATCTTAATAAAAGCTCAACTCATAGTACCTCCAAGCTGTAAACTCACCCATAAATCATGCAGCAGAAAATTTTTTGCGAGATGATCTTGAGTTTACCTTGAAACATTTGCATAGAAATAAAACTAACTCCTGTGAAAAAGCTAACTCCAGTTCTAAACGGTGGATGCTCCGTATAATCCAGTTTTAAGTTAGACAGCTCCGCATAATCCAGTGTGAATTATTATGTAGTTGACCGGTATCAATCATATACCCAGTTGTTCATACATCCCCTGTATGTACTATAAGACCGGTCTTTCTTTCTCTATTTGGTCTACCGGTACATATACTCTGTTTGGTCTACCGGTGCCTATTAAGGAGTATGAGTGGTCTACCGGTGTATCGGTGGGAATGATGTTTGCATCTAACTTAACCAATGACAACTTAAATATGCCAACAATCTTCCCCTTTGGCATTGGTGACAAAACATCACTCTCTCATCACTGTGAATACCCTGTCCTGTAGACTTCCTCTGTGCTTGTGCTTGTGCTCTGTAGCCGACTCAACTCTGTATTCCTTTCTGATCTTCTTCCCCCATCTGACCTTCTGACCTTTTCTTATGTCTTCTTCCCCTTTTTGCCTCCATAGGACAAAGGGTTATGCTTTACTGACTGGTTTACATCTATAACTTGGTGAAAATGTCCTTGTAAACTTTCTTCGTTGTATGAAGAAAAGAATTCCATTGACCGGTGACATGTTCCAAATTTTTTGTGCTACTTTTAGCGATACAATTATGTTTTCCATGTCCTCTATAGTCTTGTAGTCCAGTTCGTTGATCAGATTTTCAGCTTCTATTGCAGTCCGTTGCATTAAATCAAATGTCGGGGCTAGAAATAATTAAAATCCAATAAGATCTTGGATTCGCTTAGTTTTCTCTTCAGATGCCTTTCTCAAAATGAGAGCTAGGCTTGTCATCTGCCTACTGAAATCTATTGTAGATGTGTTCTTAATATCAAACTGGGAAGACAAAACCCTTATGTCTTCAGAAGTCTTAGATGACTTCTTTGTGATATCTTGCACAAAAGTATCAAAATTTGAAGTCCTTGTCATTAGACTTCTTGCAACTTGCAACTGCTGCTGGAGTACCCTTATATTGGTAGATATTGTTACTTTGATCTCTTCAACCCATTTGTGGAGAATTTCTATTCTCTTCTTCTCATAGTGATCAATGACAATTGTCTTTAGATCGGTGACATCTTCTCCTCTAGCTTGCGCCAAAATCTCTAATTGATCAATGACAGGTTCATCTTCATCAATATTTGCATCTAGTACAAAGTTGTATAGGATGTTCTTAACACTGGTGAGGACCACATCTTGTTTCCTCTTGGTGAGCTCCTTTAGTTGCCTAGTTGACATTTTGCTTATGTCAACCACGGTCTCTCTATCTTTTCTCTTCTTGGCCTCAATTTCTACGACAAAGGTTAGCTTCCTCTTAGATGAGGATGAGCTTGGAACATTAACTGGTTCCTTCTGACTCTTTTCTTGCTCTGGTTGTTCTTTGACAGACTTTTCTTGTTTAGTGTTGACAGGTACTTCTTGTTCCTATTCATTCTATTGTTCTTGATTTTCTTCTCCTCTAGGTAGCACTTCTTCCTCCAAGTGGACTTCCTCTTCTGGATGTAATTTCTCTTTCAGTGGAACTTCCTATTTTGGTGGTGGCTCAGTGTGCTGTATCTCAGCTGTATATAGCTCACCCATAGCAATGTATTATTCACCTGTTGTATTGTCAGTAGTCGCCTTGACCGATGACTCTCCCAGTACTTGTTCCTATAGTAGAACTTGTTCTTCTAGATTCACTTGTTCACCGATGGTTCTTGTACTGTTTCAGGTTGATCCTGTGGACCTATTGACTTGAGAGCACTGAAGTCATATTGTTGCCAGAAATATAGAGTCTCTTTATAGACTTCCTTCTCATAACCATTTACTATCTTGGAAACCCTATTCTTTGTATCTAGATTCATGGATACTTCCTCCATTAGAAGTTTAATAGTTTCTTCACTGAGACTAGGCTGTACCCGTGGCAGTGTCTCCTTAACAATTCTATTGTTAGTGCCTAGACCGGTTCTCCATTCGTTCATACGTCTAGTATTCAGTTTAGGAGGAAACTTTGACCTATAGTCTCTTGGACTTCTATTGAAATCTAAGAAGGTTTCCAACAGAGCCACTATTACTTCTTGTTTATCTTCCTCTCCTAACACATTTAGCCGCATTGGCTACTTCTCCAAAATCCATTACTTTATCCACAATATCATTTACAGTCATAGTGCGAGCCTTACCTTTTTTTAGAGATACAAGAATGGTTGGTGGAGTCAGATTGCCACCTTTGTCGTCAGTGATATCAATGATGTCCGGTTTAGTTGATACCGTTGCTTTGAATTGAGCTTCCGCTCTCAGAATTCCCTTTCCTTTACCGGTATCTTTGACCGGTGGCTCAATGTTTTTGTGGCATGTGTCTTCTTCCTGTTGTTCAGTTTGAAGAAGTTTTGTCCATGTTGCCACACCTTCCTCTTGAACCTTGTCAACTTCTCCAACAAGCATTTGACTTATTCTTCTTCTAATCAGGAAGTTTTGCTTGTGTAGTTCTGCTTGATGAGCTGCCTTGTCCAGAGTTAAGTGATTCTGAACTTCAAGCAGAGCCCTAATCCTTAGCTCCTTTTCTCTTTCCATTGAAGCTTTCCATCTTGCTTCAAGAATCTCTTGGAGATCATCAGGGATGACCTTATGAAGTTCGATAGGAGTAAGATTGAACTTATGAATGCAATAGATTACCGCTTCTTCTATTTTCCTCTTGTCTTCTTCATTTTCCAATTCATATCTCTTTCCAACTAATGCCATGCCACCTGAATTCTTTAACCCTGCCACAAATTCATCAATTGTGGGTTTTCTTTCTCTCAGTGCATCTTCCTTCACCAGTTTAGCAAATTTCTTCTTCCAGACCAGAGGAGTTGGATCTTCAGTTTCTATTCCTTCTGTTTCTTCCCTTTAAGCGCTGGTCGCTTGTTGTGCTCTTTTCTTTTGAGCTTTGGGTTGTTCTGCTGTTGGTTTCTTCTTTGGTGTAGGGGTCCTTTTGACATATACATTCTTTATCGGTGCCTTTTTCTTCAAATTCTCCTGAATCTCTTCAAAGGTCCCAAACTGGTACACCGACAGATCCATATTACTATCTTGTAGGGCATCTGCATATGCCTTAGCTATTTTTGTAGAGATTTCATACCCAAGTTCTAGAGCATACCTGGTTTGTGGTTCTACTTCTTGAATGATGCAGTGATCGGTGGAGACCATGAAACACACCTCGTCTTTGTAGGAGTCAACAATAGTTGACGAAACCCTTTCCCTGTTGTGCATTCTTAGCTGGAATGCCTCAAAGTAGTTAGTTATGACTTTACTGAACTGGTTTCCTAGTTGGTTGGCCATATCATTGATCTGGATCATGACTGGTTGATCGGTTCCCCAAGTCACCTTGCCTATTCTTGGTACACCGATAGATCCATATTACTATCTTGTAGGGCATCTGCATATGCCTTAGCTATTTTTGTAGGGATTTCATACCCAAGTTCTAGAGCATACCTGGTTTGTGGTTATACTGCTTGAATGATGCAGTGATCGGTGGAGACCATGAAACACACCTCATCTTTGTAGGAGTCAACAATAGTTGACAAAACCTTTTCCCTGTCGTGCATTCTTAGCTGGAATGCCTCAAAGTAGTTAGTCATGACTTTACTGAACTAGTTTCCTAGTTGGTTGGCCATATCACTGATCTGGATCATGACTGGTTGATCGGTTCCCCAAGTCACCTTGCCTATTCCTGGAAAGAAGTTAGAATAGTAAAAGAAAAGGCATACGAGTAGGGCTCCATATTTCAGGAACTTCTTGTTGACGATACTGAGCTTCTTCAGATTCTCAAAAGTCTATCCTTGAAGCAGTGTGCAAAGATTATATTGTGCGTTGTCATGCATGATCTGGTGAGCGGCATGAATGGCTCCTCTCGACACACTATTCAGGTTGCTTGACTGATAAATTTTGTAACCTATTACTGTAGATGCAAACCGAACACCTTCATCTTCAATATCATTGACGATCATTAGCCAACTATCAAATTTTGATTTTGTTAATTTAGCAACCACAACATTGGAGATGGTTCTTAGGGTGAGGGGTTCCCCTTTGTTGCTGTACTCGGTCACTCTATGCAGGTCCTCCTTGGTGATTTGAGTGTATGCTCTTTTAGCAAGCCATAAGCCAGGTTCATGCACACGATTGAGAACCAGTCGTATCCAATCCAGTCGAAACATGGTTGGATAGCAAACTTTGTTAATTAGCCCTGAAGATACCAGCTTCGTGTATTTGTCTTGAAGCTTTCCGTCTGTACACAACGATAGATACTCGCTTTGGATGAAAGTTTCACCCAGTTCTTCTTGTTTTGCATGAATGAAAGGGGTGACATCTTCAGTCATTAGAACTCCATCAGGTACATATGACAGTGCACCAGACATGTCATTTTCCTTGTTCTAAACTGCCATGATGTCGTAGACAGGTCGGTCGAATTGATTACCTTGAATCAACTTGGCGATAGATGATGATGATACCATTGTTATCAACTGGTTTACACAAAAAGTTGCTTGATCGGTCTTACAAAAATATCTTATCAATGATCAAAGCACGAGAATATTACTCAAGCATAAGAAATTGTTAATAAAAAATTGCAAAGTAAAAGGAAATGAGTAATCCTCCTTTCTTTATATAGATTTAGGGCATAACGATAATTACCAAACGGTAGCTATTTGTTAACAGCTATAGCATCAATTACCTTACCTAACCTTTCTTTCCTTTTTCGCCAACCGGTATTCGGGCTTTTACCTGTTGAACAAAAACCCTGGTTGATCAACACTCACCTATTTGGTTATACTTACTGACTGAGTGAGTTTTTTACTCACCAGTCCTACCGGGAACAGTAGTCGGGCTACCAGTTCCCTTTAAGCCTTTTAGGCTCAGTTTGCTAAAGAGATATCACCATCATCAGATGATGATCTTCCCTCTGTCTTCTCCTCAGCGGAGCTCTTTGATTCCTTCTTGAACCATATCTTCTTGACTTCTTTCTCGGTCTTTTTTCCCTTGTCCTTTTGATTGGGAGACAAGGTCTTTGTCACCGGTTTGACCGATCCTCTCCTTTTGTTCACTGACCGGTTCCTACAATCTTTGTCTAGGTTTCCAACTTTGTTGTAGGTGTAGCAGACTATTTCGATTGCCTTCCATGGATTTACCCTTTTCTTGTTAGGTGAATTACACGAGGAGTCATTATGGCTATGCATGCTACAGTTAGCATAGTTGGTTGTGCTCTAGTTCTCATTCCTCTTAGGGAATATCGGTTGTAGTGGGGATCTGAGTGCCATTGTTTTGGTTCTGCATTCATCCTGGCCTTGTGTCCAAACTTGTTGCATGCATAGCAATAGCCTTTGAAGCTTCCCTTGCTTCCACTGGACACACTTGTGGGGCAAGACCAACATTCAGTGGTCTTATGGCCATACTTGTAACAATTTTTGCAATAACTGTTAGTTGGCTTTACCGATGCATTTTTACAGTTACTTGTTTTATGGCCTAGTTTTCCATAGTTCTTGTAAGAAGTGTTGAAGTTCTTTTTACCATTTTGTTCTATCGGTTTCTTCTTTTCCTTCTTGCTTTTCTTGGCTTCGGATGACTCACCGGTTTCCTTGGTGTTTTGACTGGTGAACCCAAGTCCCGTGGGATCTCTGTGCTTTCTTTGAGCTTTTAGTTGCTCATCAAGCTTTACTGAGATTTCATTGTATCTTCTGAGGGTTTCATTCCTTTCTTCGAGTGCTTTCATCTCTTCCTTCAGTTGATATAGTTCAATTGCCAGCCTCTTGCATGCATCATCTTTATCATGCCAATTATTTTGCATGTTGGCATTTTCTTGAGTGACTATTTGCATGTCTTCTTGAAGTTGTAGAATGACATGATCACTTTCTCTTACTGCTTCTTCAACCAGATTTCTTGCTCTCTCAGAGGTTGTTAGTGATTTCATTGCAGTGTTTGTTTCATCTTCAACTTTCCTCTTTTTCTCAATCAGTTTAGTCATCCTTAGGGCATTATCTTCCTGCTCCCTTTTCAGGTTGGAGATCTGATTGGTTAGGATTTGATTCTTCTCCATAAGCTCAGAGACTGCCTCCTCAGCTTCATTTGATCCACTTTTCCCAGAGAGTTCATCAATCATTTCATTGCTCTCACTCAACTGTAGAGCCAACTCCTTTCTTTTAGCAAGGGATCTTCTGAACCTATTCTCAAGAGAGGCAATGATATCATTGGCTTCCTCAAGCTGCTTCTAATAATTGTAACCCTCCATGATCTTTTTCTCAAGTGGTTAAGCTTTATATCTTTGAGAACCTAGGGCTCTGATACCAATTGTTATTATTAATCGGTTACTGAGAGAGGAGGAGGGGGGGGAGATGAATTAGTAAATAATATTTCTATGTCAATTAAACCTTGTATGTAGATTCTTGTAGAATAAATAATATGTAATTAACCATTCATAAACAAAAACATAAATACTCAGATCAACACAACATATGTACATGGAAACCCTCGGTTAGAAGGAAAAAATCATAGTGAGACATAACTCACAACTTCACTACTATAGTAATAAAGGTGTCTTGTTAAGAGCTTACAAAGCACTTGTAAGAGTGCTACCTGCTAAATGAATTTGGTAGAAGATCGGTTAAGATCTTGACTCTGTTAGGAGTCACCTTGTTAAAAGACTTTCAACACCAATTAAGATGTTACCCGATTAAGGGATTTATACAAAGAACCTATTAGGGTTCACCCTGATAGAGGGATTTGGATATGCTTTAACAATATAAAAGCAATGATCTTATTTGACACTCTCTGTTTGCTTAGATCATACTTGTTCTCCTTTCTGCTATGCTTGGCCATTGAACCTCTCTGTCTTTCACCTCTTGTGATAGTAGCTTCTCTCAGAAGTTATCTCTCTCCTTTTTATTTTCAACAACACTTCTTTTGTGTCCTATGACTTGTATTTAGAAGAAATTAATGTTAATAAAAGCTCAACTCATACTACCGCCAAGCTGTAAACTCACCCATAAATCATGCAGCAAAAAAAACTTTGCAAGATGATCTTGAGTTTACCTTGAAACATCTGCGTAGAAATAAAACTAACTCCTATTAAAAAGCTAACTCCAGTTCTAAACAGTGGATGCTCCGTATAATCTGGTTTTAACATAGACAACTCCACATAATTCGATGTGGATTATTATGCAGTCGACCGGTATCAATCATTTACTTGGTTGTTCATACATCCCCTGTATGTACTATAAGACCAGTATCTCTTGCTCTGTTTGGTCTACCAGTACATATACTCTGTTTGGTCTATCGGTACCTATTAAGGAGTATGAGTGGTCTACCAGTGTATCGGTGGGAATGATGTTTGCATCTAACTTAACCAATGACAACTTAAATATGCCAACACTCTCACCAGTGCTTTGTGAGCCTCTAACATGGCAACTTTATTACTATAGTAGTGGAGTTTCGTGGGTTCTGTCCCATCATGGTTTTTTCCTTCTAACCGAGGGTTTCTACGTATAAATTATGTGTTGACCTGTGCATTTAATTTCTGTTTATGATTGTTAAAATATTATTTTGATTTCAGTATTAACAAGAATATCTAATTGCAAAAAGGAGGAATAGAAATTGAATTTACTAATTCACCCCCCCTCTCAGTAATCGGTTAGGAATAACACTCACTTAAGGAGTGCATTGGAGCTTCAAGGATTTGCAGGAAAGTTTAGTGAGTTAGTGTGTGCATTGTTGGTTAATGCTTATGTAATGACTACCATAGTAGTCCCTTGCTGTATCTATGTTACTGCGTAATGATTGTCATAGTAGTCCCTTGTTGTAGAGATCAAATCATAATCAATACAAGTTGTTGCTGGAGTTTGTATTATCTGTGCAAGTTCATTTGTGTTGTTTGAATAATGAGTTCTATTTGAATATAGTTTGGTGAAGACTATGTCTATGTTATTTGGTGAATCATATAGTTTGTGTTTCAAGTTTGTTATTTCAAATTCTAGAAAGGGACATTACATACCTTCTTGTTTTTAGATGTGTGTCTGTTGATGTTGGCTAATAGCTTTTGTGTGGATGGATTCTTTTGTTAGTCCTTGATTGTAGTTTACCTATTGTTTGCTTGGGATTCATTGTTATATTTGTAGTAGTTGCCACAGAAGGGTTCAAGCAATAAGTACTCTGTAAATGACAATAGAAAATCTAAATTATTGTTCAAATTATAGATGCAATGCATATAATAGAAGTAAACTTCTAATGGTTTCGGCCATTAAGACTAACTTAAGATAGGTAAGGATTAAGATGAAGATTCTAAACAATTTCAGAAACATAAATTTTGGTATTGTAGAATACAAAGGGACGAGAAGGTACTCTTTCTTGAGTTATTAGGGATACTCTTGGTCAGCTTATTTGTGATTCTGGGTTTGAATGTCAAATTTTAAACTTTTAATGTCTTGACTTATTGTGGCAGCTTAGGTGACACAATGCATATTATTGCTAAGATAGAAAGCCTTAATCAAGATGGAAATTGGCAGTGAGTGAGTCCAAATCTTATGATGGTATGAGGATATTTAATAGTGATTATAAGCCTTATGCAGGTCATTTGTAATATTGTGTGTTGAACCTCTAACATAGATTGCCCATACAAGCACATATCCTTTAGTTATGTTTGAAGGGTGAATAAATGCTTTGTTGACCTTTATCCTATTTGAATTATTGAATCAATCTAGGGGAAATAATTATCTTAATGATATAAACTATGGAGTGTTAATGAAGGTAATGATTGGAGGAGTATCTTCTCACCTGCCTAAATTTGTGCTTTTCTTTTTAGTTATGCAAGTTTATTGTTTTAGCTTTTACAAATGAAAATTTTGGCTTTCTCTTTATAACTGTTCTTGCTTATGTTCTTTCATTTGTTGAAGCTATGGAAATGTAGGCATCTGAAATGAGGGGCTGAAGATCTATGGAAAGTATATAGTGATATATGAGAATTGTTCACGAAAACAGCCTAGGATAACTAGGATCTCACCACCTTGTATCTAAAATCCCTTTTTGGTGTGTAGCTAATAGGCATTGACACTGAAAGTTAGGAGTTAAATTAAGTGTTAGAAAGGACTTGGGAGCTAGGATAGACGGTAGTGTCTGGAAGAGAAGTTTGAAGGTTTCTTGGAGGATCTATTTGTAATGTCCCCTTTTTGGGACATTAGAAAGTCAATTAAATAATTAAATTTTAAGTTTTCA
Organism: Chamaecyparis obtusa; assembly: GCA_027943335.1. Lineage (NCBI taxonomy): Eukaryota > Viridiplantae > Streptophyta > Pinopsida > Cupressales > Cupressaceae > Chamaecyparis > Chamaecyparis obtusa. The sequence continues at coordinate 996,023 of BSBK01007967.1, read as the reverse complement.
AATTGTATCAAATCATATGCCAACTTAGTTTAATTATCTAATAAAGTATTAAAATGACTTAGTGGAGCTTAGTGAATAATTAATAAGTCATTTGAATTTAAAAGGTGACCAAATAAAGAGACAAAGAAAAGGAATATAAAGAGACATACATAAGAGAAAACAAAGAGTCACAGGGTTGTGCTTTAAAAGAACATTGAGAGGTTTATTCAGATTATGCTTGGTATTTGTTTGATTTTGTTCTCTTGGAGAAATCTGGGAAGCTTTGGCTTTCAGTAGGTTCGAGGACGGAGACCCTCGAGCTTGGAGGTAGTGGATGAAAACCCATTGGCCATAGGAGATATCACTCAAGTGTCTCACTCGTGCTTCAAATCCACATTTATGGCTATCCAATCTACTGTAAGCTCTATAATTACGATCGGATATTTTGTTGTTCTACTAAAGATTTTAATGCAATATTCATATTTCATTTCTGAAGCTCTATTCTAGCTGGGTATTTTATAAATTTTGTTGGATAAATAGAAATCATTTGCATGCAAAAAAAGTTGGTTTAAATTTCTGTGGAATGTTTGGAAAATTGGGAGAAATATCTTAGAGGGATATTACAGTGGTATCAGAGCTAGTTCTCCTGCCAGCCTGTGAGGTTTTTTGAGTCACATAAGTGCAACTTGATTACTTGGAAAGGCTTGTTTAATTCTTTAAAGACAAATATGCAGAAATAGGTTAAACAACAGTTGGAGGTGCATCAAAGAAAAGATAATTTATTTTGGATTGAAATATTATAGTTGCGATTAGCTTTTGCCTTAAATAATTGAAGGTTGTGCTTGTAATTATTCTATATTTTTTGAACAATATTGACATTAATATAAATGGGTCCGCAAAATAAATTGATATATTTCAATATAGCTTGACGATTTATATTTGAATGTTTAGAATGTATTAGAGGGTTGAAAAATATGAAGGAGACCAGAGGAGAAAGGGAAAAATAAATAGATTTATTGTGGAAGAACAAATAGATTTATTGTGGAAAAACAAATTGATATATTTTTGGTAAGCGTCAAAGATAGAAAATTGGAGTTTTAAGTCTGAAGCTATGAACCCAAATGGTATTGTGTATTAAGTGGTGTCGAGTAGTAAGGAAGGGTGTTGTGTGATCTATTGAGTTTGTCCTGTGTATTACAATGTCGTTTGAAGTCTATTATCAGGTGGAGTCCAAAATAGTTCTATCATCCTGTAATTAGTGCTTATTTATGTGGAATAGTAGTTGGAAGGTGCCATTAAAAAACATTTAAGATTCTCCCACAGACGTATTCTTCCAATTTTGCATTCACAAACGACAACTGAAATCTGCATGTTATGATTTATTCAAGTCTGTACATGATCTTTTGAGTGGCTAAGACTTTCAGTCCTTGGTCACGACATGCAAAACAATTGTTGAAGACTCACGGGCTGGGCCACGTAGAGCAGGGGAGATATGATAGATCATGACAACCTTTAAGGAGTCGACTGATTATTGGTGGCTAGGAAGGTATTTGATGGAAATGACTTTAATTCAATAGTTTTCTCATTCTCAAGAAAGTCTCTGATAAGTGCTGACATTGATTCATCTTCAGAAAGATGTGAATATTTATTTGGATCCTCTTGTATCTCTGTCATTTGAGGGCACTTTAATCATTTGAGGATATGATGAGTTACGTTTATGGTTGTACAGGTTTATTGCCATATAGGCATCCATCGTGGATGGAATAAACTATAGGTTGGGAGTTTTCTATGGAAGCGATAGTATATACATATATGTTGAGTATTTTTTGAGACCCACAAGTGTCATCAGAGGGGAAGACAATTTATATTCCCTTAGCAAACCCAGACTAATACTGTCGTGAATTCAAAAACTGAAGGAATCAAGTTTCAATGTTTTCCAGATTTAAAAATCATGGGACTCAAAAATTTTGACTTTGGTAAAGTTTGGCATTGGATATTTTTATGTTGTCTATGCTGAAGAAAGAAATATTGAGCAGTTTTAGGCACAAAATTTTGTTTCATTAAATTCCTTTCTTAGGCATTTCTTATAGCTGTCTGGAATATGGTCAGAATCCCCTGCTTAAAATAGAATTACCTACTGTTTCAGAAGTTTAGAACTAATCTTGGGAACATAATCAAGGAACTCGACAAAGGATGTTATGTATGAAGTCACCGTAGTGGTTGGCAGATGCCTTTTTTCATTGCTTGTAGACTTCTTTTGTTCATTGTGAAAGAATTGACTATGTCGCAAGTTTTCCATAAAGAGTTAGATTTGCATATCGAATAGGGAGCAGCAGGCCATCATATTTGAAGTTTGGCATGATGTTTATTATTGAATGAACTAGTATTCTTGTGATTTCTTGAGTTTCCAGACACTCAAAATCCAACAATCTTTCAGGAGTCTGTTTACAAGAATGCTGACTCGGGGCTTCTTGTTATTTGTATAAAAGCAAAGAATAAAGCCTTATATTAAGAGGACTTTCATCTTAGTTCCTGGCACTCAGTTGCGATATCAATTTATGTCAATTTAAACTTGGGACATATTTGTACGGAGAGGCAATTATTTTGTCACTACCATTGAAGGAACATCTGCTAATTGTGTATGTTGGAATTGCCTGATTACAAAGGTGAATTCCAAAAGTATTTGGTTGTCTTCATGATCATAGTTTTCTACTGCATCTACATAGGGAAACTTGGCCATCACCTTTCCTTGAGATTTTTTTTGCAATCACACTGGTTCTATGTTGCAATACTCACTGATGGAGTTCTCATATACTGCTACTAAAGGTATCTAAGTCACAGATTGCTGTTATCTAAATTGCTATGTGAATAGGTTGTAAATAGAGTGCAAGGCAAAAATGCCAGGTACAAACAGGGGTAGTTTCTTATAGTGCACTCTTTCAGAAAAAATAGTCCTTTCAAGGTACTTTTGAAGTTTTCAATTCAAGACACTCATTTTGAAATTGAATAATAAAAAAGGAATCAATGTGCCAAACTTACATGTATGTTACCCATGAATGAAAATATTGGAAGCTTCCATCTCAGCGACATTACACCTAACTTCATAAACGTATCAATTATACTTGCTTGCAATTGTTTGTTCAAATGTTTATCTAGGCAAAGTGGCAAAGGTAGTGGGAAAAAATATAGAACAGGGGTGGCATATTACAATGGTATTTTACAACTTGTGTGAGTGTGCCTCAAATTTGGTGCAATTTTGTTTGGGGAAAATAAAATAAAGACACAAATATGAAAAATGATCTTTTCTCAAAGGATTTTAATGATACCTTTAATGGTGAACAACTAAGAGACTTGCATAAAGAAAGGGAATCGGGGAATTGGCTATATCTGATTGGATTATAGTTAGAGTCCATGAATCTTCTAGATGATGTTCTTTCTAAGTTGGAAGAATTAGATACATATTTGTCAAAAGTAGACCAGTCAGATTGGAGGCTTCTTAATTGGGCTTTGCATCCCTCAATGCTCATTTTGGTTCAACACAAGTTTATGGAACATCCACATAAAGATGTTAGCCTTGCAGTTGCTCCTGTTGACATAAAGTTAGTTGTCATTGGAAAACATCAAACACACCGGTACTCATGATAGAACAATGGTTGTGAACTGGTAGAATGACCAACTGAACAAGGTACCTTAACTGGTCATCTTTATACCGGTCCAGTCTTGTCCAACCGGTCTTGGCAAACACACAAGGTGCAGATGACTAACAGGTTGCACACCACTTATTGGTTAGTGCTTACTAGTTAGTGCATTATAATCTGATCCATATTATGCGGAGCATTTTTTAGTCAAACTGGAGTTATCTTTTTTAGATGAACTAGAGTTAGCTTTATTTTTCTGCGAGCGTTTTGAGGTAACAATAGATCGGTTTGAAAGCTTTTTGATCAAGAGTTTTGCATGCATGATTTTTGGGAGAGTTATAACTTGGCGGAACCGTTAGATGTATTTTTAATAAGATAATTTCTTATAAATATAGGTCATGAGACTTGAGAAAGTAGTTGTTGAGAATCAAGAGCAAAGAGGAAGCAGAGAAGAAGAGTAGAGTCTTCTGAGAGGGAACACAATCACATAAGGTGAAAGAGAGAAATATTCAACAACCAAACAGAGGAAAGAATGAACAGGTATGATCTGAATCGACAAATAGTGTAAAAATAAGATCATTGCTTTTATTGTGAAGCATATTTAAATCCCTCAATCAGGGTGAACCCTAATAGGTTCCATTGTATAAATCCCTTCACCGGGTGACATCTTTGCAGATGTTTTAAGTCCTCTGATAAGGAGACTCCTCATAGGGTCAAGATCTTAACAAGTCTTCTATTAAATCCCTTAACTGGGTAGCACTCTCACTAGTGCTTTGTAAGCCTTTAACAGGGCAACTTTATTATTGCAGTAGTGGAGTTTTGTGGGTTCTATCCCACCATGGTTTTTTCCTTCTAACTGAGGGTTTCCATATATAAATTTTATGTTGACCCGTGCATTCAATTTCTGTTTATGATTGTTAAAGTATTCTTTTGATTTCAGTATTAACAAGAATATTTAATTTAAAGAAATAGCACTAGAAATTAAATTTACTAATTCACCCCCCCTCTAAGTAACCAGTTAGGATTAACAATTGGTATCAGAGCCTAGTTCCCAAGAATAGAAAGCTTAACCGCTTGAGAAAAGGTCATGAAGGGTTACAGGTATTAGAAACAGTTGGAAGAAGCCAATGAAATGATTACCTCTCTTGAGAATAGACTGAGAAGATCTCTTGCCAAGAGAAAAGAGCTAGCTCTACAATTGAGTGAAAGTCAAGAAACAATTGAAGAACTCTCTGGACATAGTGGTTTTGATGAAGTTTGAAGAAGCAGTCACTAATCTCATGGAGAAGAATTTGAACTTGAATGATCAAATCTCCAATTTGAAAATAGAACATGAAGGTCATGCTCTAAGGATGAATGAACTCATTGAAGCAAGCAGAAAAGCTGAAGATGAGAAGAATAGTGCCATTGAAGCACAATTGACTATTGAGAGAGCAAGAAATCTAGCTGAAGATGCATTGAGAGAGAGTGATGCTCTCATACTGCAACTGCATGTAGACATGCAAGGTATAAATCAAGAGAATGCAATCATGCATGAACACTTGCATGATAAAGATGAGGCATGCAAAGAAATGGCTGCTGAAGTTGAAAAAATGAAAGAATAGCTAAAAACTCTTGAGGACAGGAATGAGAAACTCAAAAGGTATAATGAGAGTTCTGAGAAGCTTGATGAGCAACTGAAAGCTCAAAGGAAGCATAAGGATCCCACAAGACTTGGGTACATCGGTCAAAACAACAATGAAACCACTTGAGTCCTCTAGAGTCAAGCAAAGAAAGAAGGAAACAAAGAAACTGATAGAAGACAAAGGTAAAAAGATCTTCAAACCCTCTTGCAAACATTATGGAAAATTGGGTCATAAATCAAATGACTGCAGGAATGCACCAGTGAAACCATTCACCACTAATAGTTACTGCATCAACTGTTATAAGTATGGTCACATGACCTTTGAATGCAGGTCACTTTCCAATAGTGTGTCCAGTGGAAGCAGGGGAAGCTTTAAAGGCTATTGCTATCTATGCAATAAATTTAGATACAAGGTGGAAGAATGTAGGTCTAAAACCATGGCATTCAAATCTCCACCAAGACCGGTATTCCATAATAGGAATGTTAACCGAGGCACATCTAATTGTGCTACCTGTGGATAATCAAAGCATAGGAACACTGGATGTCACTCACCCATGGACAAGGAAAGAAGGGTAAATCCATGGAGAGGAACCGGTATGGCTTGTTACAACTGTAACAAGATTGGGCATCTAGCCAAAGACTGCAGAAACCGGTCAATGAACAAAGGAAAAGGACCAACTAAATAGGTCAAGAAATATGTGTCCCCCAATCAAAAGGATAACATCAGTAAAGAGACCAACATGAAAGTCAAGAAGACTTGGTCCAAAAAGGGGACAAAGAGTTCCGCTAAAGAGAAATTTGAGGTAAGGTCATCATCCGCCGATGGTGATATCTCTTTAGCAAATTAAGCCAAAGGGCTTAAGAGGAATAGGTAGAAAAGCTACTGTTCCCGGAGGAACTGGTGAGGTATTTTATCACTCAGTCAAGGATTTGAACCGGGAAGGAGTCACTAGTCTAACATCTTATCGGTCAGATAGAGTAGTTGACCTATCAAGGTCTATGTCTCAATCGAGGATTAGTAAACAGGTAAAGAGTTGGTGAACCAATTGTCAAAAGAAAGGTTAGGTAAGGGTAATTAATACAGTAACCATTAACAAAAGTTACCACTTGCTAATTATCATTACAACCTAAATGTATAAAAGGGAAAGTCGATTACTCATTTCATTTTACATTGCACTTTGTGATTATTGATTTAATAGCTTGAGTAATCTTTCTTGCAGTGATTTGTGATCTTTTCTTTGCAAATTCCATATATCTTGTCAAGAACTTTCTGTGTTTTTCGATCAAGTGAAATGGCATCTTCATCTTCTGTAGTGAGCCTCATTGACATTAATCAACTCGATAGACTTGTATATGATATTATGGAAGTGCAGAATAAAGTGAATGATATGGCTGGTGCCCTATCATCCATCCTCGATGGTGTATTATTGATAGAGGATGTAACTACTTTCATCCGCAACAAACAAGAGGAATTGGGCGAAACATACATTCAAAGAGAATACCTCACGCTCTGTGAAGATAGAAAGCTTCAGGAAAAATACACAAAGTTGGAAGTGGCCAGATTGATGAACATGGTCAAATATGCAACCGTGTTTTGACTCGACTGGATTCGGTTGGTGCTTAGCAGAGTTCATGATCCAAGAATGTGGCTAGCTAAAGGTGTTGTTACTCTGATTACCAAAGAATATTTGCATAGAGTAACTGGGTTCAGTGCCACAGGGGAAGCTCTTACCCCGAGGACAGTTGCAAACACCGAAGTTACTTGGCTCACCAAATCAAAATACGATAGTCGAATGATGACTGTGACTGACATTACAGATGATGCTATCCGGATTTCTACTGCTGTCATTGGCTACAAAGTGTACCAGTCGGGCAACCTCAACAACATACCAGGTGGTGCAATTCATGCAACACACAGGATCATGCACGATAATGCTTAGTATGACATCTATACTATGTTGAGGAACCAAATCTTTGAAAATCTAAAAAAGCTTGGTATGGTGAAAAAGAAGTTTATGAAATATGGGACTTTGCTGGTATGTCTCTTTTTCTATTATCAAAATTTCTTTCTAGGAATAGGTAAGGTTACCTGGCTGGCAGATAAACCGGTAATGGTTCAAATAGGTGAGATAGTTAATAGTTTGGGAAACCAGTTCAACAAGGTAATGACTGATTATTTTGAGGCTTATCAACTAAGAATGCATCAGAGGAAAAGAATTCCTTCGACCATTGTTGAGGAGTACAAGGATGAAATATGCTTCCTGGTGAGCACTGATCACTGCATCATCCAGGCTATTGAGCCTAGAACCGAGTATGCACCAGAGCTTGGTTACAAAATCACAACCAAGACTGCCAAAGCTTACGCCGATGCACTACAAGAAAGCAACTTGGATCTTTCTGCCAACCGGTTTGGCACTTATGAGGAGATTATAGCAAGTTTGAAAAAGAATGCACCTTCTAAGGAACCAAAGAAGGTATATGTCAAACAGTCTCCAAATCCAAGGAAAAGGAAGTTGGCTGTATAAGAATCAAAATTTAAAAGGAAGAAGGCACAACCGGTGTCAACCAAACCTTGACAAGGCGAGGACTCTGAGGAGACAAAAACAAAACAACCCACCACATATCTTAGAAAGAGGAAGTCTAGGAAACCGGTAAAGGAGGATGTACCGAAAGGAAGGAAACCAACCATAGAGGAAATGGTTGAAGGAGTAATGGAAACATGTAGAATGGGTGTTGTCGGAAGAAGATATGAGCTTGCAAATGAGAAAGATAGGAGAAAACTAGAAGAGGCTGTAGTATACTTTCTTCACAAGTTCAAACTAACACCCACAAAAATTCATAAAACAATACCTAAAGATCTACATGAGATCATTGAAGGAAGATGAAAATATTCTATAGTTAAGGAAAGATAGCCAAGGATAAGGGCACTGCTGGAAGTGCATAATCATTTAAGCCTGCTAGAGGCAACTAATCAAGTTGATCTGTACAAATAGAGTTTTAATATCAGGAGGAGGATTAGTTAAGTCCTGATAGGAGAAGTGGACGCATTTCATGATGAAGGAGTCACCATATGGTCAACCATTCTATAACAACAACATCAAGCTGAAGCTGAATGTCAAAAGACCTCAGTGCAACCAGAAAAGGACACTAGAAAAGGAAATGGCATTTTGGGAGTCAAGACACTAGACAAAGCAAATATGGCAACTGAATTGGTCATTGCAGACATCACCGAAGACATAGGTGGTGATCTAACTCCAACTATCCTTGCATCTCTATAAAATGGTAAAGATCAAACCTTAACTATAGATGATATAGTTGATGAAATTCTGGATTTTGGAAAAGTGACCAATGCTGCAAAATGGTTTAGTGCATTGGACATTGATGATAAAGAGAAAATTGAAAGTGCTCTGTTAGAGAGCTTTCTAGATTTCAACCAGGGTCCTAGGGACTACAAGCCCTACTTCCCTTTTGAACTGAATAAAAGGCTAATGACCAAATGGAGAGCCGGTGTAGCACAAAATAATAAAATCTTAAGGGAAGCTTTGGTAAAGGTAAAACCAGATCTTGATGATGATACTGCCAAGATTCTGTTGGAAGCAGAGTCACTTAACATGGATATAAGGGATAGGGTGGCCAAAATAATAAATGGTCATGATAAAGAAGTGTATGAAGACACAGTTGAACTTTTGAAGAATTATAACTTCAACACTCTTCAGAAGGGACAAGAGAAAATAACAATAGAAAATATTCCTTTGGAAACTCCTAAGTCAACAGGTCCTCAAGACATCTATCTCGATGAACTGGCAAAGGAGTTGGTACCACCGGAATAGTTCACAATTGGTGAGCAAGTTGCAACTGTGATCAGGGTACAACTGGTGAGAAAGAGAATACCGGTGAATAGTTCACAACCAGTGAACAGGTTAACCTCAATGAAGAGATTGCAATAGGTGTAAAAGATACACCAATAAGACCCGAAAAATAAGAACTGGGGAAGTCATTGGCTAAGATGAATGAAGAAAAAGAAACAAAGAAAGTTGAAATTGTCACGAGTGATCAACAGGTTGCAAAGGAACAAAAAGAAGAAGATAAACCACCAGAAGAAGAGAAGCATCCAGAAGAAGAGGAGCATCCAGAAAAGGTACAACAACAAGAAAAACCTCAACAAGAAGAAGTGCCTATTATAGAGGAAGAGGAGAAGCCTTCTGAAGAAGAATCTACAAAGGATATAAGGAAGAAGCAACTGATAGATGTACCTAGTGCTTCTTCATCAAAGAGAAAGCTATCTTTTGTGATAGATCCTGAATCTAAAAGAGGTAAAGTTAGCACATCCTTAATAAGTGACACTGTGGTTGACATAAGAAAAATATCAACTGGGCAATTGGAGTAGCTTACTTAGAGAAAATAGGACATGCTTCTCACAAGCGTGAAAAATATTCTATACAATTTTTCACCTGACGCTGATATAGATGAAGATGAACCCATAATTGATCAATTAGAAATACCGACAAAAGTGATTGGTGAAGATATCACTGACCCAAAACTGTTGCCATTGATCATTACGAAAAGAAAAGGATAACTATTCTTCATGGAAAGGTCAAAGAACTTAAAGCCACTGTGGCTACCAGCACTGGTGAGCTACAACAACATGTACAAGAAGTAGGAAGGTTAATTATAAGAACTTCAAACTTTGAAGATTTTGTAAAAGACATAACAGAGAGAACCAAAAAGATAACAAAAGAGCTTAAGGAGACAACATCAAAGTTTGATGCTAATACCTCTTCTATGATTGAGTACAGTGGTGAGCTAACAAGTTTAGCTCTCACATTGAGAAAGGCATTAGAAGAAAACACTAAAAGAATCCAAGATCTCATTGGATTTCAGCTATACATAGCACCTACTTTTGATATGATGCAGACAACAACCAATGATGCAGAAAGACTTCTTAGTGAACCCGATTACAAGACAATTGAGAAAGAAGCTATTGAAGGTTATGGAACTAGAATTCTCAAATCTAGATTAGATTCCAAGAGTCCTATGTTTGGAACATCTTAAGAAATATCAAGCACAACATATTAGACTTAGTTATAGAAGACAAAAAAGAAAAGAGTGGATGCAATAGTAAAGAAGATTCTAAAAGAAACAAGAATGACAGAAGTTTAATTTAAAGCATCCAAACAAACAACATCAATAATGAGAGATATTGGACAAAATGAAGTATTGACAGTACCACCATTGGAAACCAAAGCAACCTCTACACAATTATTCACAATATTGATGAGGACATTACAGAGATAAGTGAGATGAGCATATCATGTGCTAACCACCAGCATAAGCTACAAGAAAGTCAACAAGATTTACTTCCACCACTACACTTGCACCCCAATAGAAAGCTAAGAGAGTCAAAGAAATGGCTAGTGGACTGGGAAAGAGACAAAAAACCATTTTCACTCTTGTGGAAAGGAAAATAGTACAAGAAGAGGAATCCACACCTACTAAGAGAATGAGAGGTCAAGTGAAAAGTTAGACATAAGCAAGAGAAGAGGCATGCATCAACAAGAAGAAGCAATGGAAGCTCAAGATAGAGAAAGTTAACCCTTTGATTATCAATAATGGATATTTCACCAAGTTGAACAAGTACTATCAGATGTACAATAACTTTGAAAAGATAAATCTTGAGAATGCAGTTGTCAGACATATGATCCTTGTAGACAAGAAGTTTGAGAACATAAAAGATAAGATTCCAAATGAATTATCTGACATTGATAAACATAAACAAGAGAGAAATTCAAGAAGATAAGAATATTAGAGAAAGATTTGTGAGAAATATTTGTGAAGTCAAGAATGAGGAGCATTTCAAGGAAATTATGAAGAGTCTTGGTACACATCAAAGGAAGAAAAGAAGAACTATTTTGATTATGGGAGGAAACTATGAGGAGATAAACAAGGAAACAAGGGAAGTAGTTATAAGAGTAATGACATCTACACCAACATAAACACTAAGTGAGTCAGGACAAGACACCCTAGTCACAGTAACAACTACACAGACAAAGGAAGCATCACCCATGGAAGAGACATTGCAGACTACAATTACTCCACCAACAATATTGATTAATGATGAAACTATGGAAGTAGAAGGCACAAACATCACCATTGATAATGAAGAAGATCCTTTCAAGGACCAAGGAGAGGATGTTGGCAATTTGGAATGTACGGTGAAATACTCTAGTTATGATAATGAGGAAGAAGAATTAGAAATATTGGAGAATACATTAATTAAAGATGTGAAGCCTACAAAGATAGCACCACAACATATATAGTTGAACACACCACATAAGGATACACCAACAAGTACATCAAAATCACCTATTGAATCAATTTTAGCAAATTTGGGAACATGAGTTGATGATGATGATCAAATAGAATTGATATCATCTTTGAACAAAATCATTGGGAAGAAGAAGAAAGTATAAATTTTGGAGGGATCACTACTTGAGGTAACTGATAAGCTATAGAATGTTAAATCTACACATATTAGTGAAGTTGATCCGAAAGATAAGGCTAAGGAAGTGATGAAAACTTTTGATAATGAGTTTACTACACTGTTAGATATTGCAACAGCTAAGGCACAAATACTTCATGATGCACAATTATTTCAAATAATTTGTCAGAATATTAAGAATGATTTGGATAACCTTGATATTTGTATTAAGGAGTTGAGAAAAAGTTTGGAAAGAGGAAAAATATTGTATGGTTAGTGTGCCCTTTCACACAATCATGTCACAAACATCACATAGAAGATGAAGATCAAAGAGAAAAAAATACAAGACACATTGAATGAATTGCAAAATCCAAACATGAAGATCACAAACATTGAGAAGAAGATAAGCAAGATTCATGATGAGATAAGTGTTGGAAACTACAATTGAAATAATTGTTATAGTGTCATTGATGTCAAACCTTAACTGGTAAGACATTTTCGAGCTAGGAGAGTACCATATCTTTTGATTGATGAAGAGGATTTGAAAAGAGGAAATAACAAGAGGACCTTAGGAAAGGTTGAGTTATGCGATACTTCAATGGGTACTTGATTAGTTGGCACATTGCCAAGGTAATGTGTTGTTTACCGAGTGAAGAAGAAAGACTAAAAACATAGTCTTAACCGAGCAAAAATGAAGAAATCTTGTTTAAGCCGAGTGATGTTAGTGTCGATCGAGCGCCAGTTTATGACGAGAAAATCTAGTGTTGACCGAACATCAGTAATTACCGAGTGACAACTATTTACCGAGCAAAGATAATGTTACCGAGAAGGATAGTGTTAGCGATGATTGAGATATCCAGTAATGACTGAGGAGATGAACATAGTATTGACTGAGTATCAATGATTTACATTTTGAGAAAGAATTGAGAATCCTAGCCGACATAGTTGAATTCTTGGGATATGTAAAACATGTTGACATTATTAATGAATGGTATGAAGCATTTAATGCATGGTAAATCATTTTCTTATGATTTCAAAGAGAAATATGGAGATGTATCTACAAGGAAAAGGAGAATATAATGATGGAAGGATTTGATGAATCTGACCTAAACCGAAGATCTACGAAAGAGATTAAGCAACAAAAGATTAATCTACCTGATCAAGGAGGTAAAAGGATAACCTAATCTTGAGGTTACAACATGATGAAAAGAAGAAGGTTGATGTTATTGACTGATGAATCAAAGCAGAAGGCTGAAGGTAAAACTGTGAAGATCAGAACAGAGTTGTGGTGATTGCTTGAAGAGAATTCTGAGCAGATCAGAGATGGAGATGAAAATGAAGGCCAATCAGTAAATCAACATATGTGTGAAGTGGATCTGTATTTGCAAAGTGAGTTTTATATTTTCAGATTAGAACTTGCTATTACTTTCTAACCATTGTATCAGTATAAATCCTTTAATCAAGGTTGACCTAACAGTCATTTGTATAAATCCTTTAATCAAGGTGATATTTTGATGGAATGTTCTTAAGCCCTCTAACCAGGCCACTCTTAACAGGATGATTAAATCCTTTAACTGGGTCACACCTAATAGTGTGTATTGTAAACCTTTAACTAGGTTGGCTTCTCACAGAGATCACTTCAAAAGAGTGAAAATTAGTAGCATGTTACAAGTGGTTTTTCCCAAATTGGGTTTCCACTATAAATCCTGGTGTTATACTTGTGTGAATGTTATTTGATGTGAATGATGTTGAAAGTTTTATATTTTGAAAGTTAATTACTTTAGGATAGTGGACTGCAATTTTTATGTTATTGGTATATGCTATAGAGACCGAGTTGAAAGCTGATTAGATATGAGTTTGTTGAAGAGATAGAAAGTTCAATTGGTACATCTAGACTTGAGGATAATTGATTCACCCCCCTCTCTTAGTTATTATAAAATCATTCTAACAATTGGTATCAGAGCTATTGGTGCTTGTAGAGAAAATTTTTAAAGGTACTTGAAGCTAATGATCAAGATGTACAAAAAGGAGTTACCAAAGTTGAACAAGGACAACTTCCCTGCATGACAGAGTTTGATGAAATTGCATCTAGCTAGTGTTGGTGATTCAGTGAAATAATATGTGGAGAATACCTATGTAACACCTGCTGCACCTTTGACTGCCGAGGAGATGAAAGAAAAACAAGAACATAATCAGGCAATGTTGGAGATTGCATCTACCCTAAGCTATCCTCAATTTGAAGATATCAAGGACTATACTAATGCAAAGCAAATGTAGGACACTCTTGCATCTATCTATGGAGGAGACACAAATGTACTAATAGCCAAATCTGAAATCTTGAGAGGTAAGTTTCATGAAATGAAAATGCAATATGGTGAAAATAGTGCTCAGTATTGTGGTAGAATTAAAGAGGTAGTAAATGCTATTAGAGGAGCTAATGGAAACATTGATGATGAAACTATTATCAATAAAGTATTGAGAACTTTGCTTCCTATCTGTGCTATCAGAGTTTCTGCAATACAAGAATCAAGATGCAACGTTGGTAATGTCTTAACTTTGGAAAGTCTTGTTGGCAAGCTTATTTCTTTTGAGCTGTCTGATTATGATAATTTCACTGTTCATAATACTTAATCTGAATTCAAGTCTCAAATGGTTCTTCATAAGTCTAAGAAGGGAAAAGAAAGATGTGAGAGCAGTGAAAACAACAATGACAACTATAGTGACACTTTTGATGATGATCTAGTTGATCTTGAGGCACTTATGGCTAGAAGGCTACAGAGGGGAAAAGGGAAATATAAAGGTAAACTTCCTATTATCTATTTTTCATGTAACAAAGTTGGCCATATTACAACAAGATGCCTTGATAGAACTGACAAAGATGAGAGAAGGGAAAGCAAGTACAAAGACAAGAGAAATTACAAAGATCACTGAAGGTACAAAGACTACAAAGATAAAGGTAAAAAATCTTGCTATATTGCTAAAGAGGAAACTGACAGTAAAACTAGTGAATCTGATGAATGTACTATAGAAGTTGTTTATGTTGCTATGAAATATGATTCTGATGAAGATGAGAAAACTACAATTATTTCTTATGTGAGTAAAGGTGACAAATGGATTATTTATAGTGGTTGTTCACATCACATGATTGGTGATAAAAGTAAGTTGGAAATCCTTAATCATTACAAAGGTAGAAGTGTTAAGTTTGGTAATGATTCACCATGTCTTGTGAAAGGAAAATTATCAATAAGATTGACTAATAAGATCAGATGTGATAATGCTTATTGGGTTGAAGGGCTTAACTATAATTTGTTGAGTGTTGCATAGTTGAATAGTACTGGTTACTGAGTTGAATTTCATCATAGAAAGGCTAAAATATTTGATGCCACTGGTGAACTAATTGGAAGTGGAGAAAAGACTAGAGGTAATTTGTTCTATCTAGATCTATCTGAAGAAACATGTTTGTTTACACAATTTGATGGTTTCTGGTTATGACATAAGAGGTTATGTCATGTGAACTTTGACAATTTGGTAAATATCAGTAAGTTGATTAGAGGTTTACCAAGATTGAAGAAACCTGATAATGTGATGTGTAAACAATGTCAATTGGGAAAAAATGACAAAGTCTAGTTTCAAGAGCAAGACATATACTTCTGACAATATTTTGGAATTGGTTCATACTGACCTTTGTGGACCTATGGGTATACAAAGTTATTGTGGTGATAAGTATTTCATTCTATTTGTTGATGACTATTCTAGAATGATGACTGTAATGTTTTTAAAAGAGAAATCTGATGCATTTTAGTTGTTTAAGTGGTATTTGTTAAATGTTGAAAAAGAAACAGGTAAAATCTTGAAATGTTTGAGAATTGATAGAGGAGGAGAGTTTATATCAAATGAGTTCAATATGTTCTACAATGATAGATGAATAAAGAGACAAATGTATGCACCTAGGACACCTCCACAAAATAGTATAGAAGAAAGAAGAAACAAATAAATTATGGATTGTGCTAGAACACTGATGATTGAGAAGAACGTTGCACAAAAATACTGGAGAGAAGTTGTAAGTACAACTTTTTATACCTTGAACCAAGTGCAAATCAAGAAAGGTACAAATGCTACACCTTTTGAGTTATGGTATGGATATGCACCTAATGTAAAATATTTTTGAATTTTTGGGAGTAAATTTTATATATTGAAAGACAATAGGAATGGAAAACTTGATGCTAAAAGTGATGAAGGCATATTCCTTGGATATTCCACCAAGAGAAAAGCTTACAAGTGTTTGAATTATAACACTAACAAAATTGTGGAAAGTGAAAATGTTAGAGTTGATGAATATGCAGAAAAGAATGAAGTTGAGTGTAAGCAAGAGCCTAAAGATTATAGATCTTTTGTATACATGGAAGAAGGAGAGGCTAGTAATGCACCTAAACTAGATGCCAATGAACTGCATGAGCCTCTCAAGCCACAACAAGATATTGTTGAGCATTAGGAGGATGTTGCCGAGCAATTAGAAGAAGAGGCAGAGAATTTACAAGATGAACTTGAAAATCAAGACCAAGGAAAAGAAAATATGAACCTACATTGGCACAGTATGTGAGAAGACATCATAAGCCTGAACAAATCATTGGAGATAAGGAATTTGGAATCATGACAAGAAGTAAGTTGAAAGATCATACATTCTTACTATGTGATTTTGAGCCTAAGACAGTGAAAGATGCTTAAGAGAATGAAGATTGCATACAAGCCATGAATGAAGAAATATAGTAGATAGAAAAGAACAAAACTTGGACACTACTGTTGAGACCAGAAGACAAGAATGTTATTGAAACAAAATGGGTATTCAGAAATAAGCTAAATAAACATGGAGAAGTCATTAGAAACAAAGCTAGATTGGTATGCAAGGGGTATGCACAAGATGAAGGCATTGACTATGGGGAGACATTTTCCCCAGTTGCAAGATTGGAGGGAGTGAGGACTTTACTTGCATATGCAGCTTATAAAGAATTCAAAATGTATCAAATAGATGTCAAATCTATATTTCTGAATGAGATATTGGAAGAAGAAATATACATTGAGCAACCATAAAGATTTGTTGACCCAGGCAAGAAGAATATGGTTTGCAACATACACAAGGAAATGTATGGATTAAAGCAAGCCCCTAAAGCATGGTATTAGAGACTGCATAATTATCTAATAAAGATTGGATTTGTAATGACAAATGACAACAAAAATCTATATTTGAAGACTAAAAAAGGTCAAGGGATTTTGTTAGCTGAAATATTTGTTGATGATATCATATTTGGAGGACAAGATGCCCTATGTCAAAACTTTTCAAATGAGATGCAAACTAAATTTGAAATGTCTATGTTTGGTGAGATCAAATTCTTTGTTGGTTTGCAAGTTTATCAGATGAAGAAAGATATCTATACTACTCAATCTAAATATGTCAAGGGAATACTGAAAACTTTTGGTATGGAAGATTCTAGACTAGTAAGTACACCTATGGCTACTGGATAAAAGTTACCTAAAATTGATGATACAACTAAAGTGAATCAAACCCTGTATAGATCCATGATTGGAAAGATACAATATGTTGTCCATAGCAGATCAGATATTTCCCTAGCAGTTGGGATTGTTGCAATATTTTATGCAAATCCTAAAGAGAGTCACATGATGGCAGTAAAAAGTATATTGAGACATTTAAAAGGAACAAAGGACTATGGATTATATTACAAGAAGAATGATAAGTTTGAACTGAAAGTATACACTAATGTAAATTGGGCTGGAAATGTTGATGAAAGAAAGAGTACAAGTGGTGGTGCATTATTTCTAGGAAATAGATTAGTCTCTTGGACAAGCAAGAAATAGAACTACATTTCCCAATCTACAACAAAAGCTGAGTATGTAGAAGCTGCAGTGAATTGTTCAAATTTAATGTGGATCAAGCAATTGTTAAAAGGTATGAAGGAGGAAATCACTGAGCCGGTTGTTATTTTCTGTGATAATACAAGTGCTATTAACATATCAAAGAATCTTGTTATGCACACTAAGACTAAGCATATTTCTATCAAGTATCATTACTTGAGAGAGTTAGTTCAAGACAAAGAAGTAAGATTGGAATATGTGAATACAAAAGAACAATTAGTAGATATATTCACAAAAGCATTACCTAAAGATGCTCATGAATACCTTAGAGGTAAATTAGGGGTGATTTTCCTAACTGAGGCTACCTAGAAACATATAGTAGCACTGCATCAAATATGCTAATTAGATTATTTGACAAATTGATGCAGAAGAGGTCACACTTTAGGTGTTGCCTAGAGTTGTGAGAAGTAAAGCAAAGATATTGATCAGTCTGTTATACACTGAATTTGCGCCTCTGATCTCAAGCTCTCGTAGTCTTGATAATCTAGTATAACATGGGAATCATCTCAAGGTTGTGGGACCTTTGCTAACCGAGATGAGACCTCTAGGTTCTAGGCTGGTTCCTCTTAGATTGTCACCTTAGCTTGCTCTTAAACATGAAAGTAAATCTTTGAGGGGAAAGGGTTAGAAGGAATGTATGAAAGGGAAATGACAGGAAAGAAAACTACCTACTAGGTGATGCACCAAAAAGAAATGAATATAATACACTGGCCAAATCAGCATGAAGGCTCTCAGATCTAATAGAACACACTCTCTCTAAACAGGCTTGCATAAGTATTTCACAGAGGGGCCAGAACAAATGACATGGGCTGTGACCTGCAAGAAAATGTTCTCTTCAACAAAAGGGTACAGGAATGAGACAGAAAGATAGGGGCTGAACTATACCCACAAACTCAATCCAATCAGATCAATACACAATAGTACACATGTGAGATGAAAGAAAGAAGGGCTCTGGAACTCCAAGGGCTTCTCCAATGAAACCAGTATATTACATTCAATAAGAGAAACACAGATAAGGGAAAGATCAGAGGGCAGAACAAATGCCACAGCTAGCCTCTATTAAACCTGAGATTTCAATGAAAGATTACAAACTATAAGAAAAATCAGAGGACAGGAAAGTGTCTCAGATAGCTTTCTAGGAAAGAAACCTTCCTTTTACAAAATGTGAACTTTGAGCACTACAGGCTCCAAAAAATGTTATATACATCACTCAACTGCACGCAGGCAGGAGTCTCAAAATTAACCAAGGTTACAGACTTTACAATATAATAATCATCCCTAGTAGTCAAAATCTGATCATAAATGTTCATCTTCAAAATATCACAATGGATCAGATATGTGCTTGCGTGCCCATGCCTGTACTTGATCATGCCTACAGATAAAAAACCTCCATCCATCTACCTCTCTGCAAATTGGCCTATCATGAATGCTCAAAATCTGATCTCAGATCCTCGAAAGGACCCAGAAACGATAGCCTAAATCTCCTGCAAACTCTCCCAACCGTAACCGCCTTTGAAATCATCAATCCTCAGCTACCCGCACTTGCAAGCATTTCCCAGAAAAAAGCCTGCTAAAACTGGCCACACTACTTAAAAATACCATTGGTCGCATGATCGCATGAGCTAAAAAAGCCTCATGCGATCATGCAACAAGCTTCACTGAATCGCCATCCAGTTTGCCACATAGACACCTGGCCCGCAAGACATGACACCTGCCAAACTTTGCCACGTGGCCCAACAGGAACCGAACACCTCAGCTCGACCCACGACCACACCACTTTGAAAAAGTCAACGGTCGCATGATCGCATGAGCTAGAAAGGCTTCATGCAATCATGCAACAAGCCTTTGAAAATCTGTCGCTCTTCCACACAAGACAATTGGCCCCGTCAAAAATCCACCTATCAACCACAGACCGCTTGTTGCATGGTCACATGCGATCAAGAGACCGCATGCGATCATGCGACCAACTGCAAGATGCCGCATGAAAGATACGTCGGGCTCATTTTGACTGCAACTTCTAACTCGGCCTTCACCTCAGGTTCACCTTCTCCCTTAGTCGCCAAGTCGTTTAATCTTTTCTTAACCCCAGGCTCCACTCAGCGACCACGCGAAACATGTTAACTGCACAACTGTGCTCCGCTTACCAACCCTAGGCCCATTCTCCTTTAAAATAATGTTGGTCGCATGATCACATGAGCCCAAAAGTCTTCATGTGATCATGTGACAAGCCTTTGAAAAAAATAGCCTCCACTGCCACACAAGACACCAGGGCCACAAGATCTGCCACCTAGAAACTATGTGGATCAACAGGAAACCCGTATGTCAGCTAGACCCACATCAACACCACTTAGAAGCATCAGAAGGATCCTACGGTGGTCGCATGATTGCATGGGATCAGAAGATCCCATGCGAACATGCGACCACTGTAGATTTTGAATCTACGGGGGCACATGTTACCGGGCCCACTGCAGACTGGACACGTCACCACCTGAGACTATAAACCACCGGAGTTGAAAGCTTTGCTAACCGTCGAAGACTTGTCGCATGGTCACATGGGATCAGGAGATCCCATGCGATCATGCAACAAGCTTAGACTTTACCCCACCTTGACTGCTGCTGGCTTGTAACCACCATAACCACAGGCGGTTAGTCGCATGGGCGCATGGGATCGGAAGATCCCATGCGATCATGTGACCAACCGAAAGATGCTACCCATTGACTGCAAAATTGTACCTCGGGCCCACCGCCGATCTCGCTGATACCACTTCAACGGTTGTCATATGATCTCATGGGATCAGAAGATCCCATGCGATCATGCGACAGTCATCGGATATTCACTACACTGGCACGACTTTGAGGAACTGGGACCCGCCTGTCAGAGTTGCGCACTTAGGGTCGAAAACACAGAAGGATTTCAAACTGGAGGTCAAAAACACAGAGAGTTTTTGACACTGAACACTTAAGAAAAATGTCGATGCTGAAGAAGTGCGAAGTGCGAAAGGCCGAAAACAATTGAGATTTTCACTTGAAGGTCAAAAACATCCTGGGCTTTCAGAGCGGAGGTCGAAAACACACTGAGTTTTCGACACTTGAGCACTTCTTTGGAAAATAGGACCATGACCAAAAATGAATGACAGGGAATTTTTGGGCAACATTTTGGCAACATCTGCGGGATGTTAGCCTGCTAGACATTTAGACCAATGACCTTGACAATCCATTGGGCATGGGGTCACTTCAGGAACACAAAAAACTTTTTTGATAGGGAGAGGAACAAAACTATGCTCGAGCACTTCTTGGAAAATAGGAAAAGACTAAACTAGAAAGCAGGGAAGCTAACCTAGCCTAAACTAACCAGTGCAAAGACCTGGTTAAACAAAACCATTCACTGAACTATTGAAATAACTACCCTTTCTCCTTAGGGTATTACACTTTGCGTAGTTGATGCTAACAAGGAGAAAGTGGGAAACAAAGATATACTGAATTATGTGGCAAATCTCCTCCTAAATTTGGTATACCAGATTACTAACCTCAATTAGATCACAAATGCTGCTCTACACAAGAGTCTGATACAGTTGGATAAGCCCCTGGTCACCAAGGAGTGGACCCGTGACATCACCCTCCATTGATTCCTTGAGTATGCAAGTCTTGCTTGACCCCATTTGGGCTAGATATCTGATAGGACATCCCCTAGAGAGCATAAAACTAGGCCCTTCTTGCTACTCAACATGCATCTTATGAATGTCTTCAGCAGGAAGATCAAGAACTTGCTCCTGCACAATAATCTGGCATATGTTTTCTTCTTCTGCAGTTGGGACATAGTTAATCTCTTGAAACACAAACCCATCCTCAAGAGCACGTAAGCCATCATCATCCTTTTCAGGAAGATGAAGAACATCAACAAGAGTTGAGCAGAAAGTGTCAATGATCAGATCAAAATCATCCTGTTGCTCTAAGTTAGCAGCACTTATATCATCACTTCCATAATTAGAGGGCTCAACTAATGAACTTTGCACTACCTCATCCTACTCAATATGGAAAGGCATCTCCTCAAATAGATCAGCTGGGCTCTCTCCTTCTTCACTTTCTTTCTTATCCTGATTTGATTACTCTAATCCACCCTGATGTAATAACCTTACCTGCTCCTCATGATCATCATGAAAAAGAACACCTAACAAGAAAAAATCATCTTCTTCCTGATGGCCTAAAAGTGCTTGAGGTGTAGTGGACTCTTTAAGAATTGGCTTATAGGGCTTTATTTGCTACAGGACAGGTTCATTATCATCTAGAAAATCAAACCTTCTAGGTATCTCATTTATAGGAATAGGATGAAGTGGCTGGAAAATTGAGACAAGGTCATGAATAGGCTCTAAAAATGCATGGAGATTAGGCTCACGTTGACTAAGATTCTGAACTGGAGGAGAGAATCTAAAACTTGGAAAATTAACAGAAGTGTCCGTGGACTTACCAGGAAAGGAGCTTGAGATTTGGGCTTTGTGAGTCTCTTGTTGTATTCCATCCTTAGGGGTATGTGCTTGAGAGGTCACTGTCCCCTGTTGTGACACTTCTGACCTTTCTCCATTAGGAAGCTCATAGTTCAAGAGAACAAGTGGACAATCTGCGGCCTCCCTCCAAAAAAATGGGTTCAGGTGACTGCCAACCGCTTTGATGCTTTGTGTTGGGAATGTCCTCTTGACTGGATTATATGGATGGAAATGCCTTTTTACCAAATTCTGCCTTTTGCTCTGATGCTTCTCTTGATATTGTGGCCTAGATTCCTGATATAGTTGCTTCTAAACTTGCCACTGCTGGTCAGGATTTTGATCCTCTTGTTGATAAAGTGATCCATCCTCCAAATACTACCCTTTTATAGTGATCAACTCTTTGGTTAAAGCCTGCAACAGGGTCATCATCTCCTTGTTTGTTGCTTGTTGATCGCTTTTCACTTTGAGTAGCTCTTGAGGAAGGTCAACTATGGACTTCCCATAACTAGTGCTTGCTTGAGGTTCCATTAATGTAGGTATGAGGGTAAATGGAAGCATTTGTAGAGGTATAGTAGGCTGAAGATTAAGAGAGATAGACATGGGTGATCTTCTGTCTATCATCCCTACCTGGATTAAGCAATTTTCTGCTTTGACAGCTAGGTCAAAAGCCTGGGGCAATGAAGTACCTCCTAAAGATTGAATCATGACAGATATATCACTAGTTAGGCTTCTCAAAAAATAAAGGAAAGCACAATCTGCTGAAGGCCTTATATTAATTGGAATCCTATTCCATGTCTTGAGAAATCTGCCATTAAAATCTGTCATCAGCTCACGATGATCTCTCTTTATAACTTGGAGCTATTCTACTAGAGACAAAGAGTCTGCATTATCCTCAAAGTATTTGCTAAGGAGATCTCCAAGTCTGTCCCATGAAGTAATGGAGCCAACTGCCAAAGTTCTAAACCATTCCAGAGCCTTACCTTTGAGAGAGGCTGCTAATAGCTTGGTGGCCACATCCTCTTGAGTTACATCATGTATACTGTAGATAATGGTCACATCTCTTATATATTCCAAATCCGTAGTTTGCCCTTCACTTGTGAAATCAGGTATACTTTTGAGTGCTGCCAAGGGCACATCATGGTGTTGGGCAAAACTTAATGGGCTCCCCTGATTAAAGGGTGCAAATGCAAATAGTCTTGCCATCAGAAGGGTCTATTTTCTTCATAAGCTCTATCAAAAATTGGGTCACTGCTCTTAACACCCATGGAGTTGTCAGATATACTTGAGTACTAACCTCTTTAAGGCCTATATTATGCAATCAGTATATCAGAGATAGCATAATATTTGAAATTGACCTCTTTTGTAGTCCCACCGGGTGTGCCATAAATGTTATACACTGAATTTGTGCCTCTGATCTCAAGCTCTCGTAGTCTTGATAATCCAGTATAACATGAGAATCATCTCAAGGTTGTGGGACCTTTGCTAATCGAGATGAGACCTCTAGGTTCTAGGCTGGTTCCTCTTGGATTGTCACCTTAGCTTGCTCTTAAACAGGAAAGTAAATCTTTGAGGGGAAAGGGTTAGAAGGAATTCATGAAAGGGAAATGACAGGAAAGAAAACTACCTACTAGGTGATGCACCGAAAAGAAATGAATACAATACACTGGCCAAATCAGCATGAAGGCTCTCATATCTAATAGAACACACTCTCTCTAAACAGGCTTGCATAAGTATTTCACAGAGGGGCTAGAACAAATGACATGGGTTGTGACCTGCAAGAAAACGTTCTCTTTAGCAAAAGGGTACATGAATGAGATAGAAAGATAGGGGCTAAACTATACCCACAAAATCAATCCAATCAGATCAATACACAATAGTACACATGTGAGCTGAAAGAAAGAAGGGCTCTGGAACTCCAAGGGCTTCTCCAATGAAACCAATATATTACATTCAATAAGAGAAACACAGATAAGGGAAAGATCAAAGGGAAAAACAAATGCCATAGCTAGCCTCTATTAAACCTGAGATTTCAATGAAAGATTACAAACTGTAAGAAAAACCAGAGGACAGGAAAGTGTCTCAGATAGCTTTCTAGGAAAGAAACCTTCCTTTTACAAAATGTGAACTCTGAGCACTACAGGCTCCAAAAAATGTTATATACATCACTCAACTGCACGCAGGCAGGAGTCTCAAAATTAACCAGGGTTACAAATTTTACAATATAATAATCATCCCTAGCAGTCAAAATCTGATCATAAATGTTCATCTTCAAAATATCACAATGGATCAGATATGTGCTTGCGTGCCCATGCCTATACTTGATCATGCCTGCAGATAAAAGACCTCGATCCATCTACCTCTCTGCAAGTCGGGCTGTCATGAATGCTCAAAATCCGATCTTAGATCCTCAAAAGGACCCAGAAATGGCAGCCTAAATCCCCTACAAACTCTCCCAACTGCAACCGCCTTTGAAATCATCAATCCTCAGCTACCCGCACTTGCAAGCATTTACCAGAAAAAAGCCTGCCAAAACTGGCCGCACTGCTTAAAAATACCACTGGTCGCATGATTGCATGAGCTAAAAAATCCTCATGCGATCATGCAACAAGCTTCGTTGAATTGCCATCCAGTTTGCCACATAGACACCTGGCCCGCAAGACATGACACCTGCCAAACTTTTTCACGTGGCCCAACAGGAACCGAACACCTCGGCTGGACCCATGACCACACCGCTTTGAAAAAGTCAACAATCGCATGATCGCATGAGCCAGAAAGGCTTCATGCGATCATGTGACAAGCCTTTGAAAATTTGTCGCTCTTCCACGCAAGACAATTGGCCCCGTCAAAAATCCACCTGTCAACCACGGACCGCTTGTCATATGGTCGCATGCGATCAAGAGATCGCATGCGATCATGCGACCAACTACAATATGCCGCATGCAAGATACCTCGGGCTCATTTTGACTACAAATTCTAACTCGGCCTTCACCTCAGGTTCACCTTCTCCCTTAGTCGCCAAGCCGTTTAATCTTTTCTTAACCCCAAGCTCCACTCAGCGACCACGCGAAATTTGTTAACCGCACAACCGCGCTCCGCTTACCAACCCCGGGCCCATTCTCCTTTAAAATAACATTGGTTGCATGATCGCATGAGCCTAGAAGTCTTCATGTGATCATGCGACAAGCCTTTGAAAAAAATAGCCTCCACTACCACACAAGACACTAGGGCCACAAGATCCACCACCTGGAAACTACGTGGATCAACAGGAAACCCATACGTCGGCTGGACCCACATCAACACCGCCTGTGAGCATCAAAAGGATCCTACGGCAGTCGCATGATCACATGGGATTGGAAGATCCCATGCAAACATGCGACCACTATAGATCTTGAATCTACGGGGGCACATGTTACCGGGCCCACTACAGACTGGACACATCACCACCCAAGACCGTAAACCACCAGAGTTGAAAGCTTTGCTGACCATCGAAGGCTTGTCGCATGGTCGCATGGGATTGGGAGATCCCATGCAATCATGTGACAAGCTTAGACTTTACCCCACCTTGACTGCTGTCAGCTTGTAACCACCGTAACCACATGCAGTTAGTCGCATGGGCGCATTGGATTGAAAGATCCCATGCGATCATGCGACCAACCGGAAGATGCTACTCGTTGACTGCAAAATTGTACCTTAGGCCTACTGTCGATCTCGCTGATACTGCATCAACAGTTGTCGTATGATCTCATGGGATCGGAAGATCCCATGTGATCATGCGACAGTTGTCGGATCTTCACTACACTGGCACGACTTTGAGGAACTGGGACCTGCCTGTCGGAGTTGCGCACTTAGGGTCGAAAAGACAGAAGGCTTTCAAACCAGAAGTCAAAAACACAGAGAGTTTTTGACACTGAACACTTAAGAAAAATGCTGGCACTGAAGAAGTGCGAAGCGCGGAAGGCCGAAAACAACTAAGATTTTTGCGAAAAATCCTGGGCTTTCAGAGCGGAGGTTGAAAACACACTGAGTTTTCGACACTTGAGCACTTCTTTGGAAAATAGGACCGCGGCCAAAAATGAATGACAGGAAATTTTTGGGCAACATAGTCATAAGCAAGATGACAGAGGGATATACAATATAAAGAATTGACATGAAGAAATCTACATGGTATAGATGCAAGTGATAGATACAAGTTTCTTTAGCATTGTTGTCAAAGAGGGAGAGATTCAATGAACCAAAGAGATACAACATTTAGAGAGAGATTCAAAAAAGATTCAGAGAGAGAGATTCAATGAACAAGAAAAGCTAAATTTATCCAAGAGGGAGCTGGTATTTGGATGTGTTGGTTATGAATAAGAATGAAGCTAAGGATATTAATGAAGATATGATGCACATAGATTTTAGATTGTATGGTGAATCATGTGATGTTCATGTGGTGTTTCCATCAATGCCAAAGAGGGATATTGTTTGAAACTACAATTGAAACAATTGTTATATTGTCATTGATGTTAAACCTAAACTGGTAATATAGTTGCTATCTAGGAGAGTACCATATCTTTTGATTGATGAAGAGGATTTGAAAAGAGGAGATAACAGGAGGACCTAAGGAAAGGTTGAGTTATGTGATACTTGAATGGGTACTTGATTAGTTGACACATTGACAAGGTAATGTGATGTTTACCAAGTGAAGAAGAAAGACTGGAAACGTAGGCTTAACCGAGCAAAAGTGAAGAAATCTTGTTTAAGCTTAGTGATGTTAGTGTCAACCAAGCACCAGTATATGCCGAGCAAATCTAGTGTTGATTGAACATCAGTAATAGCCAAGAAACAAATAATTACCAAGTAAAGACAATGTTTACCGAGAAGGAAAGTGTTAGCGATGACCGAGATATCTAGTAATGACCAAGGAGATGAACATAGTATTGACCGAGTGTTAGTAATTTACATTTTGAGAAAGAATTAAGAATCCCAACCGACATAGTTGAATTCTTGGGATATGTAAAATGTGTTGACATTATTAATGAATGGTATGAAGCATTTAATGCATGGTAAATCATTTTCTTATGATTTCAAAGAGAAATTTTGAGATGTATCTAGAAGGAAAAGAAGTAGAACATAATGATGGAAGGATTCGATGAATCTGATGTAAACCTAAGATCTACGGAAGAGTTTAAGTGACAAAAGATTAATCAAACTGATGAAGGAGGTATAAGGATAACCTAATCTTGACGTTACATCATGATGAGAAGAATAAGGTTGATGTTATTGACTGATGAATCAAAGCAGAAGGCTGAAGGTAAAACTATGAAGAACAAAACAAAGTTATGGTGATTGCTTGGAGAGAATTCCGAGCAGATTAGAGATGGAGATGAAAATGAAGGTCAGTTAGTAAATCAACATATGTGCGAAGTGGATCTATATTTGCAAAGTGAGTTGTATATTTTCATATCAGAACCTACTGTTACTTTCTAACCATTGTATCAATCTAAACCTTTTAATCAAGGTTGACCTAACAGTCATTTGTATAAATCCTTTGATCAAGGTGACATTTGATGGAATGTTCTTAAGCCCTCTAACCAGGCCACTCTTAACAGGGTGATTAAATCCTTTAACCGGGTTACACCTAACAGTGTGTATTGTAAACCTTTAACCAGGTTGGCTTCTCACAAAGCTCACTTTAGAAGAGTGAAAATCAGTAGCATGTTACAAGTGGTTTTTCCCAAATTGGGTTTCCACTATAAATCCTAGTGTTATACTTGTGTGAATGTTATTTGATGTGAATGATGTTGAAAGTTTTATATTCTGCAAGTTAATTACTTTAGGATAGTGGACTGCAAGTTTTATGTTATTGGTATATGCTATAGAGACTGAGTTGAAAGTTGATTAGATGTGAGTTTTTTGAAGAGCTAGAAAGTTCAATTGGTACATCTGGACTTGAGGATAACTAATTCACCCCCCCTCTCAGTTATTCTAAAATCATTCTAACAATAAGTCTATTAGAGAATGAAAAAGAAAGGAAATTGAAGAGATTTGTACTACTTAGAGAACATTTGACATTGAAAAATAATAATGTACATAATCAACTGGAAGAATGTCTTTCCTCGAAGACATCATATGGAAAATTCTCTTATCCTAACCTAAGTGCAGTTGAGATAGCATCTTATGGGCTATGTGCACTACTCAATGTATGATATTCAACTAAGACTACATGTGATAAGGAGATTGCAAACCCGAAGGCAAAATTTACAGATTGCATTTCAAGCCTTCCATCTCTACATAATTGAAGACAAGAGGTATATCAAATTTTTTGACTTGTATATATATTTTCACACCTTTGTCATTGTTATCAAAGGGGGAGTAATAGTATGAGAAAATTATTAATATAAATAAGGTATAGATATATGTGCAAAGGATAAAGTATAGTTGAAGGGGGAGTATCCCTATGATGGAATGGTACAAGAAGATATGTATGATCCAAAGATTTTTTCAAATCTTTTAATGGCCGTGTAACACAATGTTATAGAATGTTGCAATTTTTTTTTTGAAGTTTTTTGAATTTTGAAGTTTTGGGACTTCGCCAATTTTCCCATATGTTGCCATCAATGACAAAGGGGGATATTGTTGGCAATTTGTCTAGGTAGGATATCATGATGTTGTTATTATGGAAACATATATTCAGTATTAAGACAACATGATTCAAGGATAAAGTTTTGGGATAACTTAAGAAAATTGTCTAAGTATAACAGTATTTATCTATCAACACAGAGACTATTTTGATCAACGAGGTTCACAGAAGTATTTCCAGCACAAGAAAACTTGAGTACAGATTGTATGAAGTATGTAGAAGCTACAACTACGAGTGTGAGACTGTATGACCTATAAAAACATAGTTATTATTCTTTTAGCAAAAACATTGTTGAGTCGACAGAATAGAGCAACGACAAGTAAATGAATATTTTGGGTTAAGGGATTTTTTTTTCAAAATAAAGACTTAACTAATTAGGGACGACATCCTAGATGTTAACCATTAGTCAGCAAGAAGTAATGTTATGTCTCAAAACGTGTAAGTCAACTGGAAAGCTATGTTTGTGATAGCTTGTATAAAGGAAAGTAATTCGTAATACGAAGTTGCAAGACTTGTAAGATGTATGATGATGAATTGTATTATGTACAATATTGATGTATGATCAGAGTAGTGCAAGTTGATGACAAGTTTTGTGAAGAGCTTATAAGACAGATTAGAATATTGAAGATATTCAACTCCAATAAAAGGTTTTTGTATACTATCTTTTGTATTGAAGATTATCATTGTACATTGCATGTTTGGGAAGTGGGCTCATCCTGCATACATTCATATTTTGTAATACCAACTCCTAATAGGGTTGAGGCTTATAACAAGGCCTAAGTCCTCTAAAAAGGACCGAGACACTATACAAATGTAATAGAGTCCTCACATGGTCAATATCTTTCACAAGATACTTTTGATTAGTGGATCATTTGTGGGTACTGTTACCCTCGATTTCTCTTAACTCACAATTTTAGCCTTGGTCAGTAAAAATCCTAAGTTGAAGTTGAACTTTGTCAAGTTCAAGTTCAAATTCATAAACCATTATGAGTTATGCAGTGTCAATGTCTGTCAATTTATTTGGTAAGTCTGTCTGTCTTTTGAAGTTGAACCTGAACCTGAAATTTGAACTTTGTCCAGTTCAAGTTCAAGTTCAAAGTACAATGTCCAACACATGAAATATTCTGCAGGTTTGTTCTTTCACCTCACGAAAAGTTTCCTTTTCAAGAAATGCAAGTATCAAATCAATAATGGGAAGCTCCCATATGAAGTTACCAAATTTGACGGGATAGTTTGTGCATGTTAATTGTAGATATGACAGTTGGCGGCGTGATTGAAAGGGGGGATATTAATGCAAAAGTATGGTAATCAGAGCATGATTTGGGAAATCGAGAAAGTTGTGCCGATTTAACCTAAAAATAAATAAGGAGTGACTTAATATGTCGCATCAATCATTTCCTCGCAAATATATTTATTATAACTGTCCTACGTGGATTTATTCAGGATTCCATCGGCCATATTAATAAATGAAGAATTGTTAAGCATTCTATTTGTATTTTCTTAAGGAGAAAGGAGGAGCAACGAAGTAGGTGTTAAGAAAATCACAGGAAAATTGGTGTGTAGATAACCGGTGAGTCATCTTCTTTCTTGTAGCTCTCACTTTATTGAAGCAGGTCATTTTTGTATTGTGAAATTTTCTCTTATTTCTTGGTTAAGATGCCTTTGTTTCGTCCAAAACTTTCGAAAGATGAAAGTAGAACTCGTTTATTGATCTCTCTCCCAGATATATGTGATACTTACTTAGTCAATGTGAATTTAAGTGAGTTATGTAATAGGGTCAATAAAGCCTCTGAAAGTTCTTTCTCCAAGAGATTAGCAGGAAGTGGGTTAATGGAGGCCATTGCTTTCCCTCCAGCCTTAGTTTGCCTAGAGCTGGTATTAGAATGTGCCAATAGGTATGATGCCAAGAATAGATGTGTCAAGGATTCTTCAGGAGAAGTTCTAGTTAAAATAAGTCAGGAAATGATGATGGCAGCTTTAAGAATCATAGACAAAGAGCCTTATGAACCCTAGACCTATGCAGAAGTGGCTCGAGTGTTTGAGGAAGATAAGAAGTATAGTTCCTCGATAGCCCAAGTATGGTTAGTGAAACTAGAGAAAGGAGGATCAAGGTTACCCAAACCCCTAAAAATAGAGCATTTCTATAAGGACATTGTAGATATCATGTTTCTCTTGAACGAAGTGAAGGGAAATCCACACGCCTTCCACTAGGAGGATTGGATGTACTGTTTTATTCAAAAAATTATGGAAGGGGAGAAGTTCATAGATTGGGCTGACCTGATTGCAGAAAGACTTCACCAGGAACTCCTGAATGTGACTAACCTGACTCCCTTCTACATGCCATCCTATCTCATCTATGTTCTTTCTTGCTGTAGGAATTGGGAGGGCCTTCCTCATGAACTGTGGACCAATGATATGAAAATCTATGATTATTTTACATGTCTACAAAATGAAAAGTTTCCTAATGAATTCAAAATAGTTAATGATAGGTTTTCAACTAAGTTAGTTTTTGAATTACGGAGAAGAGATAATAGTAGGCTCTCCGAAGAAGCCAAGCAAGTAATAAATGTATATGGATACCATTTTATCCAATTTACCAAATTCACATATCTTAGAGTTGGAGCTTTTGATGGTGAGCCTCTAAGATTGCCCAGACTTTGCTTGGACAATGTGGTTTTAATGGAGATTTGCAGGCAGCTCGTCATTGTTGAGAGAAAATCTAGTAGTCCTAAAAAGTCTTCAGGTGTTTTGTTCCCTATTGAGCTAGGCTACTATAGGTGCAAAAGTTTTCAGGATGCCTTAGCTATGGAAGGTGAGTTGTTGGCTCTAAGGTTGAAATCTTACACTTCCAAGGATAATTTTGATTATAGGGGTTTTGCTAAATCGAACCTCAATGTTTCTGTCACATTTATGCACATCCCTAAATTGGAAGACTTTTGGGCTAACTGTTCAGATGAGTTCGAAGTCAGGAAGAGGCTATGGTCTAGATTAACTCTAAGACAAATAATCACTTTTAGATTGGATTTAGATATAAGTGGGGTTGAAGAAGATGAGGAGGTTGATGTACTAGATTCTTAGTTTTCAGAAAAAGTGGAAGCTCTGCCTATTCCATAATTGGATTGGACAAAACCAGAAGAAGATGACCTGCAAGTGAGAATGGCTGGTATAACCAAGAGGATAGAAACTTGGCTATTTGGAAAGAAGGCACCTAAGACTACTTCACAATCTTCTAAAAAGAAAGTGAAACCAAGGAAGAAAAATTCATAAGAAAGGCTTTCATTTTAACTAACTTAATTGTTGATAAATCTCTTGCAGGAAATATTGAACCCGAAGTTGAACAAGTTAGTCCTGAGGTTCAGGTTCAAGTTCAACTTCAAGTTAAACTTGCCGCATGTGTCACCTGATTGAGCTCTAAAATAAAAAGAAAAGCTAAGAAGCCATTGGTGATTCCCAATGTAGTGGTAGATTTGGATCCTTCTGAAGAAAACACACAAGAAGATCTAGTTGCAGATTCCAGTTTACCTAATATGTTGGACAGTCAGTAGGTGCAAGATGTTACTAGAGATTCTCCAAAGGATTCTCTGGCCTTCCTAAGAAATTATGATACTCAGAGAAAATCCACCGCAACCCCACAATGGTTAGAAAATTATGTTGCTAAGAGAAGAAATATTGTTCCTTTGTCCTTACCTATCGATGATGTAGTAAGTGTCTAGGAAAGACTCCAAAGGATAAGAAACCAAAGACTGAGTCTAGGATTGATTTTGATGAGAACACCGGTCATTGGGTGGCAAAGATAGCGAAACCGGTGAGTGATAAGGGAGATGGGGAAGTTTCTAGTAAGGATTTCCAAGTATCTAAAGTTGATCTAGGAAGAGATAGCAGAGTCGCTGATATGAAGTTCTTCAAGGTTTCAAATAAGAAAATTGCTAATAGAGTCTGGAAAGACGCAAAGGACAAACATGAGATGAAGGACGCTATGAAGAGCATGGCTCAATATATTCATGCCATTCAGCATCCAGAACCTTTCCCATTGAGTGAAATGCTAGCTTCTATCGACATCAAATCTCCAGAAAATCAGGGGTTTCTAGATTAGATACAAAGGAATAAAGTCATAACCAAAACATTTGAAGAATGGGTTGAGCATGTGAAATCTGAGATTGTCAAACAATTAACTTGCCTAAATCAATATCAGATCGAAGCCAACAACCTCATAAAGAAGGTTGAAGAAAATGTTGATGAGTGGGAAATAGAAAGGGCTATTTGGATCAAGGAACTCCAGTGGATGGAAGAAATACAGGAGTATGGTCTGCAGAAATTCCTTGCAGAAAAGCCAGTCCCAGGGTTGGATGATAAGACTCTGTATGTTCTAAAAGAATGCATCTCCGAGGTAAAGGAACTTCTGAAAGGATTAGGAATAATCAAAGACATTATTTCAAGCGATATGGATTGGGCAGATAAGTGATGTTTCGAAGCCAAAGAGGAATCAAATTTATCAAGTGATGAGGTAATCAAGAGTGTCAAAGCCTAGTTTGATGAACTTCAAGAGATGAAAGCACCGACAGTACAAGAATTTTCAAAAGTCGCATGAGAGGAGTCAATGCTCATACTTCAACAGGATCACCTGGAGATGCAGAATGAGAAGGTAGCTCGAGTCAAAAGAGAGAAAGAGGTTTGGAAGTAGAGAATCAACTACCTTGGTCTACCACATCAACAGGTGATTTCCACATTCATAGCAGCATTTGAAGACTGGAAGGCAGCTTAGCTAGTAGCAGCCTTGACACCTTAGTCTCCTGAAACACCTGGCCTTATTTTGGAGGCGCTTCACGCCCAATTCCACTTTTATTTATTTATGCTTAAAACAATTATTTAGTTTAAAACAATTACCTCTGGTAAAGATAATTTTATCTAGTTAGTTTTGGAAAAGCCCTGTGTGGCTATATATTCAAAAACTTAAGACTTATTTCAAGTCGGCTCTCTGAGATTTTGGAAACTATTTTCTAAAAGTCTATGCTTTAGGCTTTTTTGAGTACTGATATGATAGAATATATGCAATATCTTATGGTGTTATATATATGTTTGAGCTTTTGAAGCGATAAATACTATTGTTTATCATATATAGTTTATTTTCTTATGGAAGTGAGTTATATTGGATGAAGCTCAACTATGATATGAGTTGATTTTGTGCTTAGAGTAACAGAGAGAATTAGTATAGAAGATTCAGTTTTAAGTATTTAAAGTTTGAAGCAGTATTAAGTGGATGTTTTTCTTCAAAAATATGCACATTCTTTTCATTTTGGTGAACTAAATGTTTTCCTTATGTGTTTTCGGGTTAAAAGCACACATGATTTTCATTCTTTATTCAATAAGATTGTATTGAAAATTTACTAGCAAGGTAGCTGCACCTTGGAAATTTGTAGAGAGTTTTCTTTAAAAGAAGCTCAATTGTTAGTGCTGTATTTTACCTTTTCCTTTCATGGTTAGTAGGATTCTTGAGATCAATCTAAAGAAAGGAAAAAATTGTTCACTAACAGGTACCATCCCCATCGGGGTTTTCCCTTGGTCAGGGTTTCCTCGATAACAAATATGGTGTTATGAGTTTCATTGTTTCATGGTGTTTTCTATTTTATTTATTCAGTTTAGTTTCTTATGCAAGTTACAAGTTAATTAATAATATCCATACTTGGGAAAATTTTTATGAAATACTGATTCACCCCCCCTCTCAGTATTTCCTATTTCCAACACTTTTATCTTTCACCAGACATGGAGCATCATTACCAAATCTCATTGAACCACTGTCACATTTCTCCATCTAAATGAATTTGTTTATGTCACCAGTCATGTGATGAGTACATCCACTTTCAATAATCCAATCACTGCTATGATTCAAGTTAGATACTAATTATTTTTCACTTTCTTCTGAGGGTTCTTCCTTCGTTGCAACAAAGAAAATTTTCTCTTCATCTCTACCATCAAATTCTTCATCAGTGACACCTTCCTTAACAAGGTAACATGCTTTCTTATTCTTGTCCTTGAATCTCCTTGGTTTCTCCTTCATGTCATTGTTATCATAACACCATAATCATATAACAACCCTTCAACATTTTACTCTAATGATTATGAATTTTTCATTAGAGTAAAATGTTGGAGGGTTGTTAGATATTTCCTTTCCTTTCTTAGACGATGCAATAGTCAATGATGACTTGAAAGAAACTTCCACTTTAGGCATACTATTGTCATAATTTCTTAATGAAAATGCAATCAACTTTCCTATTAAAACATCAAGGGTACCAACAATAGTTCCTAGAGATCTGAGCTCTTAAATAGTTGAAGCTCTAATAGCATACTGAGGTAAAATAGTTCTTAATACTTTTCTTACCATATCTTCTTCAAGAAGATTACCACCATCACCTCTAATATCAATAACTTCTTTGATTCTTTGACTATATTGCTCAATGTTCTCATTGTCTTCCATTCTCATTTCATCATATTTTCCTCTCAAGCTATCAACTTTTTCCTTCTGCACATGTGGATCTCCACCATAGATAGTTATCAACTTCTACATCTCACGAGTAGGTTCCAAGTCTTGACATCTATAAATTTGACATCTGAAAGGGTACTTGAAATTACAACCATAGTAATAGTGTGTTCTTGTCTAATCCTCAACTAATCTACATTAAGGACTCCTAACGTGACAATATATTTAGTAACCACATGATCCAAATATTGATCACCTATACCTTTGAGATATAGCTTCATCTGGTCGCACCATATGGATTAGTTATGTCTTGTAAATTTAGGTCCTTCCTTTTGCATCATCTTTGGATCTCTACCTGAAGATGTTAAGCTTCACCACAATAGAGGAACTTGGCTCTAATACCAATTGTTAATAATAAGATCAGATTACTGAGAGGGGAGGGGTGATTAAGTAATCCAACAATTATCCAAGTTTTGTCCTTTTTAATTTTACCACAACATTCATAAGTTTATCAAATGAAAATCTTAACCATAAACACATGTAGAAAATAATAAAACACTTGACATAGATTTTATCTCATGGAAAACCAAATTGGGAGAAAACCACAGTGGGGATTGGTACCCACTAAATGATGTACCTTTCTGAAGTACGCCATGTGCGGAGCTTAACCCTATTAGGAGTTTTACAAAATCACTATTAGGTGCTACCCAATTAAGGGATTTACCTTTAGTTCTGTTAGAACCTTTACCCTATCAAGAGTAGCCTTGTTAGAGGACTTCAAACACAACCTAACGTGCCACCTTGTTAGAAGATTTATAATAGGGACTTTCTAGGATCCACCCTATTAGGGAATTTTGACTGTTGTAACTATTAGGGAACAACATGAACAATGATTTGTAGAATAACACTACCTCTTCTTGATCAGATCCATTGAAGCATAAAATGTCTTCTCACCATACTTATCTCTTCTCTATCTTGATCACAACTTGCAATTTACACCACACTTGCTTCACACGTGATCAACTCTCAAAACTATCAACCTCATCCTTTATATACTATTCATCAAGCCCTTAAGTTTTCCACCACCTTAGGATTTCCCTAAAAAAAATACAATTCAACTTTCAGTCTTTATTGTTAGATCCAGTGTATCATATGTAACAATATTAAATGTATACAATAAATTTCCTATACCGCTTTGGCTATCATAATAATTTACATAGAAATTTGAGTCTAGGAGTCAAACACATTTTGACTACACATGTTCATCTTCTTGAATATTATCCACATGATAGTATCAAATAATAAAATTCCAATTCATCACCTCTAATATTTAATACACATCATCAGATCATGACTAAATTAACCTTGATCACCGCAACACTTTCTCCCATCACTGATCAAAGATTTAATCATTGTCGCTCAAGAAATTTAATGCTTCAACCTATTAATAACTCTAACTTTATTCTCTGGTCTTCTATATTCCACTTTGGTCAACCAAAATAGTTGCGATTGCAATCATATCATCCAAAAACTATTGGAAACCATATCCTATAACTGCATTACAAGACATAACATAGATTTGACAAATCACTCAAATCACTTATTGTCTGTCACTAACTGTTCTAGCATTTGCACTGTTAACCTTCCTCTGATCATAGATTACTCACCATTCAATATCAATAGCAGTAGTCATGTATTTAACATTTTGAGACATCCCTAAGTTTCCCATATAAATTACTACAACTGAAACTCACTGAAATACTTTGATCACCATTCATATACTCAACAACATACTAGCAACACTAGGTCAATACTTTACATAAATGAAAACTCAATAATTGATCCTTGTGCAATCAAATCTATCCTAGTAGAACACCAATAGTCACTTCATCATCAATGCAATAGTTAGCATTAGTTATTCCAACAATTCCAACCAGAAAAGGAACTAGAAGGGTTGTGATTGATTTTCTAATGGATAACATATTAACAAGATTTGGATGCCCTAAAAGGGCTCATGTGAATATTAATGGTGGAAGAGACATTGTAGCTGGTTTTAGATCGAATAAAGGAGGATTTTCTAACCATTTTGATTCACAAAGGGTTCAGGCAAGAGTAGAAGTTATTTATACAGCTAAAGGAGATCAAAATGAGTTGTAGTGTAGAATTAGGGTTTTCTTGTGTGATAAAGCCATAAGTGAATTTATTATCTTTCATTGGTTATTTTAAATCTATAAATTTGGAATTAATCTTAAATTGTGGGGAAAAGATAGCTTTGCATTTTGAGATTAAAGTATAGATAAAATAGGGTAGAAAGTTACTAGAATTTCCTTTGTAATTAGTAAATTTTGCAAGCCCTAGTTTTCCTCCCTATTTTGAAATTTGAAATTGAAAGCCCTAGTTTATTAAGATGGAACCTCAAAGATCTCATTTTGGACAAACTAAGTATCAAAAGATGAACCTATATGATGATATATTGGATCAATTGAATCCCTCAACAAATGATCGATACCAAGGACATACGTTCATAGAAGGTAAAATCCTAGATGAGGGTTTAATAGACAAAACATACAATATTGCAAATGCAAGGGTTCCAATAATAGGTCTCGATATGTTCATAGGGTTTTTTGGATAGAGAAAGCTTTGGTCCCCTTTCTCTAGTGCTTGGTAGTATGATTTGGGGAAGTTGGTAGTGCCAAATGTCTTCATGGATGTTGATTTTCTCAAGGAAGTGGCAAATAGATATGACCCAATTCTGAGGGTTGTGAGGGGTAGTGAGGGAGAATTATTACTATCAATCATAAGGGAATAAATTTAAGAGGTTTTTGGTCTGTATGAACTTGCTTCTTTCCTATAGCATATTGATTTGGAGGAGTTAGAAGAAGAATATAAGAGGATAACAGATTTTGTTAGAGGAAATGTTCTTCCTACCCTTCTAGCCAAAGAAGGAAAAAAAATACTACATTACCCCAAGTTTAGTGGAACTCCTTCCCAATTGATGCCTTTTCTCAGTACCTCAAGGCTACACTTTTCTCACTATTCCAAGCTCTAGGTTTTTACCCAAGTACATTCATGCCAATGACATATATGTATATATAAATCCAAATTTAGTATCTAAATTTCATAGTGATATATGACTATGCCCCATACCTGGAAGAGAAGATACATGAGGGGTTGTAATAAATCAAAAAGGGTAAGCTTCAATCCCAATTATTCTATTATTCTCTATTAATGCATATGTTCTTATACAAAAATGTATACTTCTTTGAAGAGTCTATAAATTTGAGAAGAGTAGTTAATGGAAAGAAGATGCTAGTACAAATGTGGAACATGGATATATCATGGGATAGGGAATATGCTAGTTTTGTGAGATTTGATAATGGATTTGCATCAAGGCTGAGGGCTAGGATAACCATCAATCCACCTAGGATCCTACTATACTTGCATGACTTCTTGAGGCCTAAAGAAAGAGTACTAGCTTTTAAGGTAGATAACAATTGGGGAGATGTTATCCCTTACCCTATCAACACAGTATTAAGAGTTTATGGTTTTCTAGGGAAGACACATGTGCTTCCCTAAAATGTACCACTTATTTTGTGATTTGTAGAGTTGATGTGGTAGATTGGTTGTATTCAAGAAAAGGAGTTGAGTGGAAAGGGTAATGGCACAATCTTCCTTGATTATATAATTGTCCCTTATTTTGTGATTACAAAAGGAGGTTGGGTCCATTTTGACAAGGTCTTTACTCCTTATCACTTGGGGGTTGTCTCAACTAGGCATAGTGATATAAAGGGTTCTATAACATGTTAAAAACTAGAATAAAAGGATCTATGCCACCTTCCCTAAAGATCTAATCTAAAATGGAAGGGAAAATGGATTTCATACAACAAGCTTTAGAATATTATTCAGAAAATGGATCCAATTTATGATTCTTAAAAGATTTTCAAGCCATTCTTTGTGAAGATGAATACTTTGGTGAATCATTTTGAAGAAGTTTTGTTTTCTCTAAAGGATAAAATGGCTATATTAGAGGGTATGTAGATAGGTGAAATGAATTTGTAGAAAATAACTCCTACACATTAGATTAGAATAAGTCCTTTAGTTGTAGCACCTTCATCACCACAAGAAATAGATAAACCACTTGAGGGAAGGCTCACCTACTTACCTTTAGTGATTGAGAAAATATATAAAAGGGTGAGGGGTGAATGTGATCATGATAGTGATGAAGAAGTGAGAATAAAGGGGCAAAAAATAATGAAGTATGAACAACCCCCTAAGTCTTAGTCTAAGCCACTCTAAGGGATAAAAATCATTGGTTTAGAAGATGAACCAAGTAGAGGCCCTTTACCACATCCTCTATCCTCTTCATCTCCAAAGAAAAAGGGAAATGAATAAATAAAGGAAAAAATTGAGGAACAATGTGTAGAAGAGGAGGATCTTATTATTGTCACTGATAAATATTTTTAGGTAGGCATCCATCCATCATTAAGACCACTTGATTAGGATTTTGTTAGAATGATTTTAGAATAACTGAAGGGGGGGGGGGTGAATCAATTATTCTCAAGTCCTGATGTACCAATTGAATTTTTAACCACTTCAACAAACTTAAATCTATTTAGCAATCCACTTGGTCTCTATAGAATATAATCAGTAACATAAAACTTGCAGTCCACTATCCAAAAGTAATCAACTTGCAGAATATAAAGCTCTTAACAACATTCACATCAAATAGCATTCACACAAGTATGACACCAGGATTTAACGTGGAAACCCAATTTGGGAAAAACCACTAGTAACATGCTACCAAACTTTCACTCTTTTGAAGTGAGCTATGTGAGGAGCCAACCCTGTTAAATGTTACAATACACACTGTTAGGTGACCCTGTTAAAGGATTTAATCACCCTATTAGGAGTGATTTAAGGGATTAAGAACATCCCATTAGAATATCACCTTGATTAAAGGATTTACAAATGACTATTAGGTCAACCTTGATTAAAGGATTTAGACTAATACAATGGTTAGAAAGTAACAATAGGTTCTGATTTGAAATATAAAACTCACTTTGCAAATATAGATCCAATAAGCTCATATACTGATTTAATGACTGGCCTTCATTGTCATCTCCATCTTTGATCTTCTTGAAAATACCTTCAAGTAATCACCTCAACTTTGTTCAGCTCTTCATAGCTCTTCTTAGCCTTCTGCTTAGGTTCGCCAATCAATAACATCAACCTCTTCCTCTCTCTCCATAACGCACAACTACGTCATCCTTATACTTTCTTGATTAGGTATCTTAATCTTTTGTCGCTTAATCATCTCCATAGATATTAGGTTTAGGTTAGATTCATTGAATCCTTCCAACATTTCATTCTCCTTCTCCTTCTAGATACTTCTCAAAACTTCTCCTTGAATCCATAAGAAAATGGTTTACAATGCATTAAATTTTCCAGGTCGTTCATCCTTTTCTTCAACACATTTTCCATATCCCAAAAATTTAACTATGTCAGATGGAAATCTCAATTCCTTCAAAAACTATAAATTACTAACACTTGACCAATACTGTGTTCTTTTGCTTGGTCGTTACTTTCATAACTCAGTCATCGCTAATCTTGTCTTCTCGATAGTCACTGTCTTTGCTCAGTTAATTCTCTGATACTGAGAAATTACTGATGCTTAGTTGACACTAAAATTTTCTCAGCTTATACTGGCACTCAGTCAACACTAGCATCACTTGGATTATACTAAAGTTTCTTTATCTTTTTCTCTTTTGCTCGGTTAAGCCTTTTCTTTAAGACTTTCTTTCCTCATTTCTTCTATGCTTCAAATCAGCCATCTTCTCCACTTAGTGCTATAGATAAACAACACATAACCTTGCCAATTTTCCAACTAATCAAGTACCCATTGTAGGTTCTCATAACTCAACCTTTCCCTAGGTCCTCTTGTTATCTCCTCTTTTCAAATCCTCTTCATCAATCAAAAGATATGGTACTCTACTAGATAACAACTATCTTGCCAATTAGGGTTTGACATCAATGCCAATATGGAAATTGTTTCAATTGTAGTTTCCAACAAGATGAACCAAGTAGAGGCCCTTTACCACATCCTCTATCCTCTTCATCTCCAAAGAAAAAGGGAAATGAATAAATAAAGGAAAAAAATGAGGATCAATGTGTAGAAGAGGAGGATCTTATTATTGTCATTGATAAATATTTTTAGGTAGGCATCACTCCATCACTGAGACCACTTGATTAGGATTTAACCTTTTTGGATATTCAAGGAAGAGAATTTAAAGATGCAAGGAAAGAGGCTTGTGATGAATTTCTATAGGATGAAGCTTTTGTGAAGAGCCAAACATTCCTACAATTGGTTTGGAAGGTTAACATTGATGAGTATAAAAGAAGATGTTAGGAGAGGAAGGCTCTAAAACTTGAGAAAAGTGAATGAGAAAATGAGGAGGAAATAAAGAATGAGATGATGGAAGAAATAAGTGCCATCACTCCTGAGGAAGGGAAGAAATTATGTTAGTATTATAAGCTACTAAGAGGGGGGCAGGGGGGGGGGGGGGGTGAATTAGTGCATTCACAAGCCTGAAAATTTTAACAATAATCTTCCACAAAATCCAACATGCAAATGATAATATAACATAGAAGCATAACAAATAAAATATTCATACACAATGAACAAAAGACAAGATTTTTCCCATGGAAACCCTTGTTAGAGGGAGAAAACCACATGTGGGAATGATACCCACAAATTCAACTAGTGCACCACTAAAATCTTCCATGTTAGGAGAAATTACAAAACCCTTTTGAGGTTATACCCGGTTAAGAGTATCTATAGCCTTGTTAGAGGCTACAAAATTCCTATTAAAGACTACCCAATTAAGGGATTTCAAAATCCTTCTAAGATTCACCTTGTTAGAGGATGTATACTTTAGATTCTATTAAATATCCTACTCACTCTATTAGGAGTGACCTTGTTAAAGGATTTTACCTGCTAACCTATTACAGCTTGCCTTGAGATAGACCCAAGAATGAATGATTTGATTATGGCACTTCATGTCTAAAATATCCACTTCAATTCTGATCACAATACCACCTAAACATCCAAGACTCCTTCCTTCATCTTTACACGATCATAACCACCTATCACATCATCACATCTAACCCTGAAACTCAATTTCAACCTTCTTTTACAAAACACTTTTTCCAAGTCGGCCTTGTGTCAATTTTTTTTTACCCACTAACATAAAAATCAAATTCAATCATGCCAAAATGTATTGGTCAACTCAATAAAGTTAACACAACATTAATCAAGTCGTAAATGAAACATTTACCAACTCTAAATTGACCAATTGGCTAATCTAGCCAAACTCATGCTGCCTATCTCTTGTTCTTGCTGTCTATGCCACTTGAATACTCAATAACTTGCTTTATTCTTCAATCTAACTTATGTGGTCATAGATATAGTTAAATATGCCTCTATAGATGATATTGTCCCAAACACACATGTTAACTTGATCTCCTACTCCAAATATGGTCGCCTATACCTTGCATACTCTCTTCTTTCCAATTGATCAAACACTTAGTTGATTCTTCCATTTAATCCTTCAACACCATCAATAAAAATAATCTCATGCCTTAAATAGATCATGTTTCCAGTAGTGACAACACTACAATACAATCATATGATCAAAACTTAGATCACCTTCATCAAATGCCTATAATCTCCCTCTTTGGCATTGATGGCAACACTTAGAAAAAAAATGCTAAGTGCCAACAATCTCCACAAACAAACATATAATAAAACTATACTACTCTCCCTTGCATCCTAATGGTATTATCCAAAAATGTTATACTATCCTATACTACTCTCCCTCTTTGACAATAATGACAAAAGTGTTATGATGATATGCAAAAATGAAAAAAATTATTAATCAAAATCATAAAGTAGCATACATTGATTACATCATACTAAATATATCATTGAAAGTAGTCTTCAAAAATTTCCAATCACTAACCCATGAGTTTTGTAGATTCTCCATGATGAGTATCTAACCATGTAAAAAAAATGCAAACTCCTCTAATCCCTCAATAGTGCACACAAGGTGAGGTGTTAAGGTTTGTTCTTATTCATCCATGCTATGCTGTAAGATATCCATTTTGGGAATAAGTAGGCTTTGTAGCTCTATTAAACTTCCAATACTTTCATCCCATTCTTCCTTTTAAGTCTTCAACCTTTGGTTTACCTTACCAAATTCAACTCCAAAATAAGTTGCATTCCCATGAATAGGATCAAAAATTAGTGAAAACAATCTCATCTCCTGTTGAGCTTCTCTCTTTTTCCTTTCAACATCCTTCAAGAAGTGAGAAAAATCACAAATAGAATTAATAATTTTACCACCTTCTTGCAATGCATCCTTCACCTAGTTCACAACCAATGCGAGAGTGTTGTTGTCTTCGACAATGGACTGTGCTAGCTTTTTTGATCTCTTCTTTACATATTAATTTTATTTTTTTGTAGTAGTAGCATCCAAAATTTTCATCTCTTTAGTGGTGGAAGTGACCAAATGTGCCAATTTATGCATTGGAGTCTCCTTGTCATCCTATGTAACTTCAAGCATTAAATTAGAAAATATATCTCTTTCCATTAGCACTACTTTTGCTTCTTTCTTTAGCTTATCCTTCTTGGCTTTAGTCTTGATTTCCATTGTAAATTTAATCATTTCTTTGAGGCTCATAGTGCTCAAGTCTATTTGTCCCTTAATTGGTATATCATCTTCATCAGTAGATATTGTTGCCTTATCTTTCTTCTTCTCAGTGGCCTTTACTTCTTTCTCTTTCTCTTCCTAATTAATTACACCTATGTCCTCCATTACCAGTACCTTTTGTTTTTGTTGATAAACTGTAGTTGTCTTTTCTATTGCATCATTGGTTATATTCTAATCGGTACCCAAGTTTACGAGATCTTCTTCCTTTTGTTCCTTAGGTACATCTTTTTTCTCATGTAATTGATATTGATCTTGTGTATCCATGTTCTCATCCTGTATCTCCATGGTAGGGATATCACCTGTATTGTCCATCTCATCTCTGATTTCCTCAAGTGTGATCTTCACAATGTCAATAGTAAATCCCTCATCAATTTGAGTCACCACTAGATCACCCTATTTTTATCTTACCATTTCTTCTTCACTTTTATCCTCCATCAGACCTAAATTATTTCTTAAAATCTTCTCTACTTCAACTTGGACCGATTGGGTCTCCCCAACTAACAAATTTGTAACTCTTGTTTTTGTTTTAAATAAAGGTTTTACCTTTGAAAACATATCCTTTATTTCTTCCTGAGATGAGTTGGGTAATAAGCTCAGTAGAACATACTTTACTAACTCCTTATCTTGTATAAGTGTCTCCTTCCATCTTGCATTAATTTTATCATATAATGCATTAGGAATTTGTCCTTGCAGTTGGATTACAAATTGACTTAGCTTATGCATGCTTGCAATTACATCTTCAAATTTTCTCCGATCT
Organism: Chamaecyparis obtusa; assembly: GCA_027943335.1. NCBI lineage: Eukaryota > Viridiplantae > Streptophyta > Pinopsida > Cupressales > Cupressaceae > Chamaecyparis > Chamaecyparis obtusa. Next base: position 951,273 of record BSBK01007967.1, on the reverse strand, counting down.
TCCTCATCAAGTAAGTGATAATACTTATTAACACCAACAAGTATCCCATATTCTCTAATATTTTGAATGATGGCATTGACATAATCTACATTACCAGATGCAAACTTAACAATTTTAGTAGTGGGGGAACCTACCACCTTAGGTTTATTGCCTTTTTCCTTTAGTTCCTTCTATTCTTTCTCATATTTTGCACCTTCACTCTCTTCATCAATAAATTTCTCAACATCTTTGTCTTTTCTCTCTTCCTTTTACCTGTCACCTTTTTTGTGCTTTGTGTCTCCTTGACTGGTGTAGTTTTAGGCTTATGAGTGTCTCTATATTTCTTTGTAGGTGGAGAGGATTTATCCTTCTTCACAAAAGTTACACTCTTTGTTTTCTGACTAGTTGGGGTACTACCGGTTGCACCAACAACTTAAACATCATCATCACCTTTTATTGCACTAGATGTGCTAGCTTGCTATGCAACATGTTTATCTCTTTCTTTCTAAATCTATTATTTTATGAAACCTTTCTGAATCATGAAATTCTCAACTTCCTTTCTCACCTTTCTTTCAATAACTAGTTCCATCAAATCATTATGCACTTGAAGTGACTTCTCTTGATATGTACCAAATCTTGGAGTCTTGGTATCTATTGGTTGAGCTAACAAATTCTTTATATACATACTTAGAATGTCTTCATCCACCTCATAACCCATAGGCATCACCCATGAGGTTCTTGGCTCAACTTCTTCCATTAAATAAGTGTTTGTATCTACCATGAAGTAAATAGTACATGTGTACCTTTCAACAATTTCAGATGGTATCTTTTATTTTTCATGCATCTCCTTTTGAAATTCTTTAAAGTAACTCCATACTTTTCCTATGAAATCATTTCCCAAGATTCTGATACTAGTATTGAATTGAATGAAATATGGAGTATATATTGACTATACAATGTCACTAATACTAGGGACCATGTTTTGGAAATAGAAAATAAAACACATGATCACCCAACCATACTTGAACTTTTCCCTCTTTTCCTTTTTGATCTTTTCCAGATTCATCATTATTTTCTCTGTCATTTCTTCAACCAAATCATAGTTTTCATTTTCCTTGATCATCATATAGGCTGTATGAATAGAACCATTGAGTATACTATTCATCCAACTAGAGTGATACACCTTATAGCCAATAACTATAGATACATACTTTACCTCTTCATCTATAATATCATTCATAGTCATCTCATGACCATTCCATTCAGATTTTGTCAATCTAATCACTTATTCTTTAGGAATGGTGCAAAGAAAAGGCACCTCACCAGTTGTGCATAGACTAGTTACAATATGGATTGCTTCTTTTGTGATTTTATGTGTTCAGTGTAGCCACATGAACTGGTCATGAATTCTACTTAGAACATACCTAATCTGATCATCTTCAAATTCATCAGGGTAATTGACTACATGATGAAAACCTTTATTATCTATGTGTTTATGCTCATCCTTCAACACTAAGTTATTATCACATAACTTCTTATATTGTTCATATATTCCCTTGATCCTAGGTCTTCCAACTTGCAATGAATAAATCCTCTAACATCCTCTATATGTAGAACACCATAGGGAACGCTAGTTAGGGCACTCACTGGGTCATTTTCCATCAATTTGAATAGATGTTTTTTGAAATCTGGTCTAGGTATTTTTAGTAATATTTATCAACTTAGGCATAGCCATCCTAAATTTTTAACCACAAATGAAGATATCAGATAAATACCTTAACCAGTTTGCAACTAGGGTTCTTACAGAAAAACATGACAACAATCGATTGATTTTCTCTTCCAGATCAACACAAACAATCTCTCCTTATTGCTTGGATCTCTAAAAATGGCTTGAACAATGCTTCTTTCACTCCACAAAAACTTTCAAAATGTTCAAGGTGAAAATAAAATCCAAAGTATCTTTTATCTACATTCACACGTGTATTAAATGCACTTATCGATATAACTTACATTTTCACAGATTGACCCAAAAATTTATTACCAATGATCAAAACACCATGTAATTTATCAAAACTTCACAATACACTCCAAAAGATCTTATTACATCTTAAAATACTGATAGATCTTACCACACACCTATAGGGGGTCCAAAGATAGATTCAATAATAGTTTATCTCCCTAAGCCACATGAAGGTTTAGTTTGATAAAGAATTATCCAAACCTGATGGAGATGTGGATCCCTTTGATGTATTACTATCTTCCTTCTTCTTCCAAGTCTTGTTCATCTCTTTCCTAGTCTCTTCTACATTCATAATCTTCTTTCCTTTCTGATTGCTTGACTAGTTTACCAATTGATTCCTTAACTTGCAGTTCCTTGCTAGATGTCCTATCTTATGACAATGAAAAAATGCCATACTATTTGGACTCCATGGTTTATTATTACCTCTTGTAGTCCTCATTCTGCAATTCATAGTCATGTGTCCATAGTTACCATATATTGAGCATGTGACATCTAATTGTCTCTCCCTTTGGTAAGGTCTTTTCGAGTTCATAGGTAACCTTTGATTGTTCATTGTTGACTTGCACTCATCAGCTTTGTGACCATATTTTTTGTAGTTGTAACAGTGACCATAAAATCTAATAGATCTATATTGCATCTAGATCTACAATAATGAGAAGTATGTCCATACTTATTGCAGTTGTAGATAGCCATCAAAAGTACTAGCTCTATTTTCAGACCTACTTCTACATACATTTGTAGTATGACCCACCTTATGACAATTGAAACATACAAGCTTGTAATCTTTCTTACCAAAATTTCTTTGTGTTACCTTCAGTGTAGATTTTCCTTCTTGCTTGATCTCCTTTATTCCAAAAGATTCACCGACTTCAAAAGTAGTATAACCGTGATATCCTAGGCCTATGGTCTCTTTACTTATTCTTTGATTTCTGAGTTGCTCATCAAGTTTTGTAGTACTTTCATTGAATTTATTTAGTAGATCATTAGCACTCTTCAATTCTCCTTTTAATTGTTCATTTTCATTCTTAGATTCTCATTCTCCCTTAGGCCTTTTTCATTTTATTTATTTTTATCATGTATATGTTTATGCAATGTGCCAACTTCTTGTCTTAACTTGAAAAGTTCATCCTCTACAACTTTTAGTGCTTCATCCTTTGCGTTTAGGGCATCTTCTACAATTTTCCTTGCATTATCTATAGATATCCTCGCTTCCAACTCTTAACACATTTTGATTGATTGGGCTTCAATATCTCTCTTAATATTTTCCTTATTTTTGTACAATTGTTCATTCTCCATAGCCATGGCTTCTAGGGCTTCATCAGATTCCTTAGATGCACTTTGTTCAGACAATTGCTCAATGTAGTCATGACTCTCATTGAATTGTTCAACAAGCTCTTATCATTTGGCTATTGATTACTTCAACTGATCTTTCAACTCTTTAATAACTCTTTCATCTTCATCAAGTTGCTTCTTGTATCTCAAACCCTCCATAATTTCCTTAAGGATCCTTCCCAAGATGTTAAGCCTTTTAGGGGAACCAAGGCTCTGATACCAATTATTAGGATTATAAGGCACTAAGAGGGAGGGTGAATCAGTGCATTCACAAGTCTGAAACTTTTAACAATAATCTTCCACAAAATACAACATGAAAATGATAATATAACACATAAGCATAACAAATAAAATATTCACACACAATGAACACAAGACACAACATTTTTCTCGTGGAAACCCTTGTTAGGGGGAGAAAACCATGTGTCAAAATGATGCCCACAGATTTCACTAGCACACCACTAAAATCTTCTCTATTATGAGCAATTACAAAAACCCTTCTGAACTTATACCTAATTAAGAGTATTTATAGCCTTGTTGGAGGCTACAAAAGTCCTATTAAAGACTACCTAATTAGGGGATTTCAAACTCCTTCTAAGAGTCACATTGTTAGAGGATTTATACTTCAGATCCTATTAAAGATCCTACTCACTCTATTAGGAGATACCTTGTTAAAGGATTTGACCTACAAACCTGTTAGGGCTTTCCTTGAGATAGACCCAAAAATGAATGATCTAATTATAAAAATTCATGTATGACAGATCCACTTCAATTCTAATCACAACACCACCTAAAAATCTAAAACTCCTTCCTTCATCTTCACACAATCATAACCACCTATCACATCCAACCCTAAAACTTGATTTTAACCTTCTTTTATAAAATACTTTTTCCAAGTCAACCTTATGTCAAAAAATGTTTTACCCACTGACATAAAAAATCAAATATGATTGTGCCAAAATACATGGGTTAACTCAATAAAGTCAACAAAACATTAATCAAGTCGTAAATAAAATATTTACTAGCTCTAAATTGACCAGTTGGCTGATCTAGCCAAACTCACTCTGTTTGTCTCCTTTTCTTACTGTCTGTGCCACTTCAATCCTCAATAGCTCACTATATTCTTCAATCTAACTGATACGGTCATAGATATAGTTAAATATTCCTTTGTAGATGATATATTCTAAATCAGACATCTTAACTTGATCTCCAACTCTAAATTTGATCGCCTATACTGTGCATACTATCTTCTTTCCGATTGACTAAGCATTTAGTTGATTCTTCAACTTAATCCTTCAAAACCATCAGTAAAACTAATCTCATACCTTCAATAGGTCATGTTTCTAGCAATGAAAATGCCACAATATAATCATATAATCAAAACTTAGATCACCTTCATCAAATTTTGACATTTTATTAACCAGACAGGGGTCCTAATCCTTCCCGAATGGGATATTGCTAATGCTATAGTATTTGATGTTGTTAGGAAGTCAAAAAAACTATATAGTCTAGAGGAAGACATTAGGTTGCTATTAAAGGGGTCAACATGGAGTCATGGTTATGCCACTTTTTCTATATGTCACTTTCTAAGGAGACTAGGTGTGTGTGTGAAAATTGTACCTGATTTGTAGACACAACACTTCAGTAAAACATTAGAAGTTAGCTATAATCAAAATCATGCAAAATTGAAATCTAATTTAACCAAGAGATTTACTGCCTTCTAGTAGGTGTGAGATTAATGTTCTCAGATTGTTATCGAGATCAATGACCTAGATGACACCTAAATGAAGGATTTGAATGCCAAATTGATATGAAATATGAATGCAATTAATCTATTTTTTTGATATTTTCTATGCAATGATATGAAAACTTGATATGGAATCTATGCTAATATGGAAATTGATATGCTAAAATGATCTAACAATGATATGAAAAAGAATCTAAATGAATGTAAAAAAAAAACAAATTGATCTCACAATAGCCTTGATTCGCAATAAGCCTTGATTCTCCCAATTCCAATTCTCCAACGTGATTGTGCAAAAATATGAGATGAATTATGAAGAGCTGAGCCTTGATTTTATAGAAATCCAGGGCTTTGGAGGTGCATGGAAAAAACCATAAATCATTCAAATAAACTCAACTTGATTTTTGAGTTATTTTTAAATAAAGATAATTAAGTCACAAAAACATGCAAAAGCTAAGTTTTAACTCAAAATAGAGTTTAGCTTTAATTGATAATTGATAGTTGTCTGCTTTTATGATTGTGCATATTTTTTTAATGAATTAATTTAATAATAAAGTGATTTATTTCCAACTTAACTGCTTTTTGAAATAAAATAATTAATTTATGGGTTAATTAACTATTTTACCAAACTTTTATTAAAAATTATATTATTAAATAATGACAACATACTTTAATTAATTAAATAAGAATTTAATCAATTATTCATAGGAATTTTGATTTATTGTCAAAATTAAATAATACAATTAATAATAGATAGAATTAAATTTAATTAAACAATTAAGTGGCAAATATTAAATCTAATTAATTAAATATGCAAAATATTTAATTAATCAAATTTTAGGATAAATGTGATTTATTGCCAAATAATTATAAAATTAAAGATAATTATGATGATTAGGAATATTAGTAGAAATATTCCCCTATGTAGAATTTAAGATAATCAATTATGATTCGATGATGTTTAAATGTGCCTTAGATTAGGACTTTGATGTCAATTTCGTTCAAATTGAAGATGTAGGAGATTAATGAACTTATAGCCCATTTTTGGGGTATTACATTTTGCCCCTCTTTGAATTATTGTGTGAAGCGTAGTGATTCAAAGAAAGTCTGTGTTTGTTAGAGATATGAAACTGATTCGAAATTGATAATTGATATGAGACAGAAGCTGATTGATATTGATTTGATATGGAGATAATAGGTCTTGAGTGACCAAAGATAATGTTCACTATAACAGCAAATGAACTTATGATTGCGAAAAAGTGTCAAAACACTTGATTCCAAACCTTAGGATTGCAAAGAAGTGAGTGATCCATTCTAGACTTGATTGTCTTAGCAGAACTAGCAGGTATCACATTCGAACCCTTCAGTTGCCGAAGAACCAAGGAAAGAACACTATGATCTGATGGTTGCAAAAACTGATACAGTTTACAAGATTAGGAGAATACCAGATTGATATGGATCTTGATGAATCTAATATGCCCCAAGTGATGATAGATTTGCCCCGAGCGATGAGGACTTTTGATGAATCAGTAACTAGACGTGATTGTTATCTTGTTTACTGAGGAAGATATGATTTCCATAAAGATATGATTTCAAATTTGATTACAGACTTTGAATGATATGCCATACCATGCCCCCTTCGGGATTAAAATTGAAATCTGACAAGAAAAGTCAGTGTTGAGAGTTTAGAAGCATGTTAATTGATTTGAGAAGTGGTTAAACACATCCGGTGAATGCATTCTCCATCATTTAGAGGTCTTGGAGACTAAGTTTGACCATGAGTTGACCATGGTTGACCAAGTTGAAATTTTGATAGTTTGATGTTAGATAATCAGTTAAGTTGAATACTGGATTTCTGTGATGATTGAAGGTCAATTATGCAAGTAGTTAATAATATGAATGATCTCAGATTTGAATTTTGATCCTAAAAAAGGATTCTACTTGCTGCTTCGTTGGAGGAACCTTCATGTGAGATTCAACTCTTGTTAGATTTAAAGAATTGATATTAAGAATTGTTTAAGCTTTGAAGTTCGTTTAGCCATTGTGAGATCATGCAACATGCAAAATGAAATGAGACATGCAAAATGAAATGCAACCTAAGGCTTAGGACCTAGTCACTGATCATGTGTCGATTTGTTATCATCATTGAACTTTTAGGTAATCGGATAAATCAATACAATGCCTACTAGCTATGAAACCATAGACATATGAATATCGATTTGTAACGCTCAAGAACCAATACAACACCCACTGGTCCAAAACAACCATGGACATATGAATATTGGTTTTGTTTTCAAAATGTTAGATTAGATATAAGCACCAAGGCACAAGCGCCAGGACTACCTGAATATCATGTCCATTTTGATATAGCAATTTGTATAAGCATCAAAACATGAACGTCGTGATGACCTAAATACACCTTGCATGACAAACACATCAAACAGCCAAGAGATCATTCTAAATCCAATGTGAATTACCTGTAGTGACCCTTTATCATTCACATCCTTAGGCAAGATCGCGTTCCACAGTAGGAGAAAGAACTTACTCAAAAAGAAAATAGTTAGATCAAACTTCCTTGAATTGTTTGGGTATCAATGGTCGAGGTACGCATGGCCATCCAATTCGAGATAGAGGCTCTTATAGTCGGACACCATTTCAATCTAAAATTTCCAAAGTTAGATTTTCACATACAAGCAGAAGATAAAGAAAAGATTATGCCCCTAGTCATCACTCTCTAAATCTTATAAAGGACATCATCGAAGAGCTCGAAGGGACACAATATGCAAAAATCTCAATGCGAATCAGTAAGCATACAAGGAGATAAAAGCATGTAAAAAGCATAGATTGTTTTCAGTTGAGTTGTTTGATTGCGTTGTTGTAGATGCAAAATCCTTTCTGGAGACAAGACAGACTTGACTGACTCAACACGAAGCTTCAAAGGACTCTGACTAGATATGATCCATCTAAGATAAATGGGAGACCATAGGATATGACATTGATTGCCCCCAAGTGTTAAACATTGATAGGATACAGACGTTTGAGCTGGTTGGTGTACAGACTGACTTTATTGAATCAAGAGTATATATAGACTGAAAGCTGGGAAAGACCAAGATTGTGCTGATAGATGGAGTATTTTGAAACAAGTGGCGCCTGTTTGCCAGGTTTTCACCATCTTGGTAGAGATTCTATTTTTGCTACCAAGGTGCCTGTTTCCAGGTTTTCACCAAGGCACCTTTTTTTTTTTTTTTTTATAATAATTTTTTATAATTTTTGATATTTTTTGATTTTTTTGTGAATCATCAAGGCGCCTATTGCTAGGTTTTCACCAAGATGTTCATTTTTTCAAGACTTTTTCTGATTTTTAAAATTTTTTTAAGATATTTAACCATAGACTGAATGCCTTAGGCATAGAATTTCTTCAGATGGAGAATGTTGATTGGTTCTCGGGGCTGTTCTCCTTCAGTCGTTGAGAGTTGATAGGCACCAGAGCCAAAAGTAGCAGTGATTACAAAGGGACCCAGCTAGTTGGGTTCAAACTTCCCCTTGCGTTCTCGATGAGATTTTTTTTTTTAGAATTTTCTCTCAAGACTAGATCACCAACCTGAAATTTTCTGTGTCTGACTTTCTTGTTGTAGCCTCTAGACATTCTCTTCTGATATACTCTAAGATGATCATACGCTACTTGTTTGCACTCATCTAGTAGTTCAAGTTCTTGCAACCTAGACACTCTGTAGTCATCATCGGTGACAAGTCCATGCATTCTGATTCTTAGTGATGGGATTTCAACCTCAATAGGTAGTACCGCTTTAGACTCATAAACTAAAGCAAAAGGTGTAGCTCCAGTGGGAGTTCTAATATTGGTTCTAATACTGGTTCTGATACTTATTCTGATACTTGTTCTGATACTGGTTGTGATATGTGTTCTGACACTGATTTTGATAATTGTTCTGATACTTGGTATACTTGATAGCATTTTTTTTTTCATTGCAAACTCTCAAGAAAGATCATATCGTGCAGTCCCAATGTCTAGCAAGGTGGAGAACAAGAGGGATTGGCAAGCTGGTGGAAGAGATGGAAGACAAGAGAATAAAGGATAATGAAGGGAAGAAATCCTTAAGGGCAAACTCCTCAAGAATACCCAAGCTAGGGAAAAATTGTCATGTAAAGCGCATTTGGACAAGCAATGAAAGGCTAGCATAGGATAAGTCACAAAAGCGTAATACCAAAGAAGGACAAGATGTAGTCCAAAGGAGTAGACATGTCAAGAGGCTTCATAGCATCGTGTTGTACTCTTTCTTTCTATTAGATCAAGACCAAAAGGGAAAAGGATAGCGATAGGCAAAAATGAATGGAGGAAGATGGATATGAAGGCTAAACATGGAAGGAATGAAAGCAAGATCATTGTGAGATAGCTCACAAAATAGCCAAATGTGACATGTATAGATCAACATTGTCAAGATCAAAAAGAGAAGATGGAATAGATGAAATATGTAGAAGAACTACGCATGATGCCTGATTGCCAGGTTTTCATCATGGTACTTATCCAAGGTGCCACAAGGGAGTGGTTTTCACCATAGGATGAATTTATTTCTCTTTAATTTTGCTACCAAGGTGCCTATTTCCAAGTTATCACCAAGGCACATTTTCAATTTTTTTATTTTTTTTATTTTTAAAAAGAAGGCAAGCTCTTTAGATAATGCTCTTTGAAAGGATAAACCATGATATGCCAAGGATTCAAAATGATATGCTCAAAGATGCTAATAGGGAAAGGAAGATGGAAGATAAAAATGGAGGATAAGGTTTTATGTAAAGCAAGTGAGGTTGGAAGATAGGAGGAATAGGCAAATGAGGAAAAATGATAGAAGGTAGAAGGATAATGCATGGAAGGATTGTGAAAGGGTAGATGGAAAGGAAGGAAAGATCAATGTAAACACACACCTTGAAGGGTGGTGAGAGGGTGGAGGAAACATGAATGAAGGAATACGTGAAGGAATATGGCGAATGGATAGCAGAGGTTGAGGTTTAGGCGCATGAAATGAAAGAATATTTTTGGAAGAAGATGAAGTGGAAGCCTTTGGAAGCTTGAATGTCAATTTCACTTTTTGCTCAACACCAGACTCTTTCAAGAGAGACTTTGGAATCCATATAGCCATAGGCTTTTTATTTCCTTTTGATGATCTAGAGAGAATATCTTCAATGATGGATTTTGAAACCCATACTTGTCTTGTAATTTTTTTCTTAGATATCTCTTTTGACTTTATGTTTCCATTTCTATTAGAGGAGACATGGTGATCTTTTTTTGATGGATTCTTGTATTGCTTCTTTTTCTTGTATTGAAAATTCAAGTTACTTCCAAAAAACTTGGGACGTGTGGAAGAAGAAGGATAATATGACTGGTGTAGATGGGTGGATGGATGAAAAGGATTCAAAGGTATGCATCTATGTTGATCTTGAGGAAAGATGGGAGATGGAGGGATGTAAGGACCCAAGATGGATGGTGAATTAGGAGAGTTAGGAGGGGAAAGTGAAGGGACATAAGGACCCAAGATGGAAGGAAGGGATGAAGCCCTTAGTAGTGGTGGAAGAGGTCCAAGGATGGAAGTGGAAGATGCAAAAGGATAATTAATAAGTTCATCAACATCTATATGACAACCAAGGATATCAGCATCTTTAGAGTGAGCATTAGAATTTTTAATAGAATCATGGACATCTTGAATAGGAGCACCTTCTTTGATAGGATTGTTCAAATCTTGCAAAGACTTAGGACGAGTAGAAAGTGGAAACGAACATGGAGTGGTAGAATAAGAAGATGGAAGACTTTGATCTTGACAAGGATCTTTGGATAACATAAGCACATAATTTTTCTCTTGATTTTCAATAGGCTTAACTTTGGAAGTAACAACACCATTTTTACCAACCTTAATGGAAGTATCATCTTTGGAAAGCGCAAGTGTAGTAAGGTCATTTTGATTGTCAATAAGCTCAATAGTGTAAGTAGTAGCTTGATCTTGCTTAGGAGAAGACTTAAGACATGGTAGAATGCATGAAAAAGGGTCTATAAGATCAAAAGAACCATGAAGTGGATAAGAGACATCATGAAAAGGAGTGGATGACATGGAGGGTTCTTGATCTTGATCTTTCTTTATGTTCTTTTCTTCATCATTTTTGGAATCCTCTTGACATGGAGCCACTTCTAAAGACAAAGAAGCATGTTGGGATTGTATGGATGAATTTGGAAGAGATGGTGAAGGACTAGCTGAAGTAGGGATTATAGCATATGAAGGTTTAGGCTCTTTAGGTTTAGCATTATTGAAAGTATTGGCAGCCAAGTGAAGGTTAGCTTGAGTTTCTTTAAGAGGTAGCCCTGAAGGATAACTATAGGGAATTGCATGAAAAGTATCAAGGCTTGTGTCGGATGAAGGTTCTGTGAAAGATGTGAAAGACTCAGAAGCTTTAGGAAATGTATGGGTATTGGAGGAAGTAGGGGATGGAAGGGAACCATCATAAGACAAAGGTTCAGCATTAACATGATCTTGCTTGAGAGTGTAATCTTTATTTTCAGTCTGAGAGTTCTTAGAGGAGAGATCCTTGTAGTATTGACGTTTCAAGCTAGCACGATGCATTTTATAGTCCTCAGCAGTAGTAGATGGATCATCATCAAGGTATTGTCCACAAAAGCCATCAAAGTCTCTTTCAAAATTAGAATAATATGGATCACCATCACGATCTATCCAATGTGATGGCCCATTTGTAGTAAGTAGGAACACACGACGAGGAGGACTCTTAGGAATAGAGGTGTCATAGGTATCATTACATTGTCTATCGTCATAGTCATCATAGTCTCCAAAGCTTGATGTGTCACTCTCTGTGGAAGAAGTATCATAAGGGTTGTCACTTTGCTCACATTTTGTCTGAGGGCATGGTGACATGTACAATTCTTTATCAAATGGAAAAGAGCATAGAGTTTCCATGGAGAACTCTTTAGGTTCCTTTTCTTTCTCAAGTTTGTCAAGCTGGACTTGCATAGCTTGCAGCTGCTTCATCATAGCGGTGATTAGAGCTTCTTCCTCTTGTGTATTGATTCTTTGAGACATGTGTACTGATTCTCAATAGCTACTGCTCTGTTCTTGACACAATGATCTATTTGACAGGGTCTGGAACCAGGCTGGAAACATTGGATATCTTGCAATTTGACAATTTTCTAACAACTTTCCAAAATTTTCTCAAACGACACTCTGCAGATTCGTACGACAGTGGGTAGTCTATGTAACGATAGTTGTTAAACTCATATGACAGTTGGGTAGCAATGAAACGACAGTTGTAAATATCATACGACAGTTGCTAACAGGATTTTGACTTCCTTGGATTTGCTGGCATGAAAACTCATACGACACCGGGTTGTCAATCATACGACAGATGGGCAGTATTGAAATGACACTTGACAAAACTCATACGACTTTTGACCTCCTGAAATGACTTTTGACTCCAGAAAGAATTTTACGTCAATTTTTGCAAAATTTAAGGTTTTTAGTTTTGGATTGTTTGCAAATTGTACTGTTCAGATTTGAAGATTATACCAGATTTGATCATTTTTAATAGCCAAGTAGATAAACAAGCACACAGAACAACAAGCAAGTGATTTCAAGCACGTCTAAAAATAATGAACAAGGGCAAAGGCAACCTTGCGCATGAACAATCAAGTGACCAAATTGTGCTAATCCCTGAGAGTACAAATTGTGTATGTTCTGAAAAGTTTTGCAATAACACACATATACCTGAAAGTGAAAAATTGGCCTTTCTAGGATTTTTAGTAATGGTTTGACTCTGCAACTTTTATGATTCAAAGGGGTGAACTCCAATCTTGGTGCACCAGGGTTTTGACACAGTCTGAGAACTTAATCTTCAAGAGCTGCTAGGGAGATCTGACAACCCAACAATGAACCATACCCGTGGAGATTTCTTCCACAAGGACATTTATATAGCGGCTGTCACTACCACGTCTGAAATGGCTATGAACGCTTGAGGTTCCATCAACGCAGTTTGCCCTGTGAAGGGATTGTCCGCTACAGTTAACCCTCTCTAAAGGTGACTCACAGATTTATACCACAAGGGGACTTGGCTCCAGATCTAAGGTTTTTGACACCTTTTCACTTTTAACCTAAACAAAGCAAGCAGATTAATCCGACATGCTAAGACAAAGTTTTGCTTCACCAAGGTCTATGATGCCAACTCCATGTGATCTATCAACCTCTTTGGGGAGAGAATGTATCAATCAATAAGAGAAAGCACACTAACCAATTTTGATTCACCAAAGCTCGTGATGTCAACCCCATGTGATCTATCAACCTCTCCTGGGAGAGAATGTATCGATCAATAAGAGAAGACACACTAACCAAGTTGAATGTGAAACACACTAAGTATCCTCCCTACCTACAAGGATTCTGTCATCAAGAAAGATTCCTTTAGGAATCCAATCTCTCAAGAATCATGAATAGTGTTCATAGGGCCTAATTATTATGTGAGCACAGATATATTCCCGAAAGCAAATCTACCAAAAGTACCCAAAAAGCAGAAAGAGGAACATTTAACGCTTAAAGTGAATATGAGATGAGTCCACAAGGTGGAACACTTAACACCTCACACAAGCTGAAAATGAGTCCCCAACTTAGAAAACAAATGAGTTCCTAAAAGCACAAAAAAGTTGCCAAGTGGAACACTTAACGCTTCTGTCCTGTTGACCCCTCCCCTTTATGGCGCTAAGATTGCAACCACGGGGCGGAAATGAGGGGCCGGTGGATTAACGAGTCCAATAACCCAAGATAGCAATCAAGATCAATCACAAGTATTCTAAGACTACTTAATGAATCTTTAAAGGGTCACAACCTAGTATCAATTATACAAGTGTGTAGAAATAGATAAAAGCATAAAAGGACACACACAAGCCAGACACATAAGAGATTTATTTTAAGTCCAAATTGAAATGTTAATAGATGAAGGAGAATACCTTAGGTCCAACGCTCTGCAATCCAGAATTTAGCACATGTCTGAAAGTACAAAATCAAGACAAATCAACAGCAAACTGTAAGTGTTAGAAATCAATAATCTGAAAGTACAAATATGTGAATTCTGTGCCTCTGTAGAAAAATCTCACGCGAGGCAGGATGCAGTCCCGTGCGAGGAAACACTATTTCGCGTGACAAAGGATGAAATCTCGTGCGAGTCAGGATGCGGTCCCGCGCGAGGAAACACTATTTCACGTGACAAATGATGAAATCTCATGCGAGTCAGGATGCGGTCCCGCGTGAGGAAACACTATTTCGCGCGACAAAGGATGAAATCTCGCACGAGTCAGGATGCGGTCCCGCGGGAGGAAGTACAGTCTCATATGAGAAAGTGATTTTTTGCACACAAAAAAATAATGGTACCAGTGAAATTTTGCACGACATAGAAAGAAATCTCACGCGACACAGTGTGAAATCTCGCATGATAATTCATACAGAGATGTATGAAAGTATGAACAAAATGATAAAAATCGCAGTGTACAAACAGTTTTGATAGAAAAAGTGCCAAATTTTTTTATTATTTTTTTTTTGCAGGCAAAAAAGAAATAAAAAATAATGTCCTACAGAGTATACCAGGACCCTTGAAACCCTTATCCTCAAAAGATAGAAAATTGATAGAAATGAAGGGAAACCCATTTCAGGGCCCCACGGTGGGTGCTAGAAATGTGTGTGTGAAAATTGTACCTGATCTGTAGACACAACATTTCAGTAAAACATTAGAGGTTAGCTATAATCAAAATCATGCAAAATTGAAATCTAATTTAACCAAGTGATTTACTGCCTTCTAGTAGGTGCGAGATTAATGTTCTCAGATTGTTATCGAGATCAGTGACCTAGACGACACCTAAATGAAAGATTTGAATGCCAAATTGATATGAAATATGAATGCAATTAATCTATTTTTTTGATATTTTCTATGCAATGATATGAAAACTTGATATGGAATCTATGCTAATATGGAAATTGATATGCTAAAATGATCTAACAATGATATGAAAAAGAATCTAAATGAATGTAAAAAAAAAACAAATTGATCTCACAATAGCCTTGATTCGCAATAAGCTTTGATTCTCCCAATTCCAATTCTCCAACGTGATTGTACAAAAATATGAGATGAATTATGAAGAGCTGAGCCTTGATTTTATAGAAATCCAGAGCTTTGGAGGTGCATGGAAAAAGCCATAAATCACTCAAATAAACTCAACTTGATTTTTGAGTTATTTTTAAATAAAGATAATTAAGTCACAAAAACATGCAAAAGCTAAGTTTTAACTCAAAATAGAGTTTAGCTTTAATTGATAATTGATAGTTGTCTGATTTTATGATTGTGCATGTTTTATTTATGAATTAATTTAATAATAAAGTGATTTATTTCCAACTTAACTGCTTTTTGAAATAAAATAATTAATTTATGGGTTAATTAACTATTTTACCAAACTTTTATTAAAAATTATATTATTAAATAATGACAACATGCTTTAATTAATTAAATAAGAATTTAATCAATTATTCATAGGAATTTTGATTTATTGTCAAAATTAAATAATACAATTAATAATAGATAGAATTAAATTTAATTAAATAATTAAGTGGCAAATATTAAATCTAATTAATTAAATATGCAAAATATTTAATTAATCAAATTTTAGGATAAATGTGATTTATTGCCAAATAATTATAAAATTAAAGATAATTATGATGATTAGGAATATTACTAGGAATATTCCTCGATGTAGAATTTAAGATAATCAATTATGATTCGATGATGTTTAAATGTGTCTTAGATTAGGACTTTGATATCAATTTCGTTCAAATTGAAGATGTAGGAGATTAATGAACTTATAGCCCATTTTTGGGGTATTACACTAGGAAGCTAGATATAGGAGACATTAACCACAATTTGAGAGGAAGTCTTATAATAAAGAGAGCTTCAGAAACTTTAAGGGTAGAGGTAGAAAGCTTAACTTTAGATGTGGTCAGATTGACTCAAGTAACTGCTAAGTGGGAGGAATATAAGAAATAAGAATACAAAAGTAAGTATGAGCATATTTCTGGAGAATATAATAAGGTACATCAATAGTATATTGAGTTGCAATCAAATTTTCAACTCCTAAAGAAAAGACTATTAGAGGCATCCTCTACTACTATTGCAACCACATCTTCCCCTTATACCTCAAAGACACCTCCTGCCACCCCTATTGAAGTTTCCCCTTATCCTCCCATTTAGGCCACTCCTCTTGGTTATGTAGTAGAACCAATTATTGAAGAGATGACTTGTATAGTGGATCCAACCAAAGCTCAAATGTTAGAAAAAATAAAGGACTTGGAGAATAGAGTTATGGATTCTGAGAAAAAAACTTCCTTGAAACAAAAGGAGATAGTTAGTTCAGTTCTAACTTATCTAAATGAAAAGGTGGATAATAGATTGGAAAGCTTTAATGCTTTGTATTCTTTTTTGTTTGAGGCCATCAAAAGTTTTAATAGAGATAGAGAATTAGTTGCACCTTTATTTTCCAAATGGGTGCATAGGGCCAATGAACTAAAAATGATGTACGTAGCTTTAAAATTTCATTGGCCACCAGTACTTCAACCAACTTATTCGTTGGTGAATTCAATACAAGAGTTTCAAGTTTTGCCAGAACAAATAGAGAGGAGAATCATAGAGTTAATGAGGAGTTTCAATGAGATACATGATACCTTGCTACCAAGAATTGTAGATGAAAAAGGAGATATCAAACCATTATTTAGTTATGGAAGGAACATGAAAAGAAGGTGATTAAATCTCATGTTAATGCAATTTGTGAGGATTTTTACATATATATGATGTAAAATAACATGAAAAAAATCATAAGCATAGGCACATTTTCTGAATCTTTTGAGAGGGAAGCAAATCAGGTAGTTGTAAAGTATAAACCCTATGGGACAAAAGATGATGAGGTCATGAAATTCAACTAGCCATCAGACAAGGAGTATAAAAATTGGGTGTGGATGTATTTGAATGAAGAATATATGGAATAAATAGTTAAGGAATAAATTTAGAGAGCGGAGGAGGGCCATAATGACAAAAATATTACAGGACAAACCTCAAGTTAAATGAGGTGACTGCAAACATTTTAATAGAATTTCATTAAATTAAATAATGAAATTTGCATAGAGGGGGCTTAGAACACTAGTATATGCAAATTTCATTATTTAATAATAAAAATATATTAAAATGTTTGCAGTTGCCTCATTTAACTTGAGGTTCATCCTGTACTATTTTGGTCATTATGGCCCTCCTCCATTCTCTAAATTTATTCCTTATCTATGGTCTTTGGATCCCGCAGTGTCAACTTGGAATCGGAGGAGCGGAAGTTGCTTTCCATCATCTAGGTATACAACTCAATTACATTGTCTCCAAAAAATTCTGACCATGATGCCTACAATTATGTTTCTCAACTATTGTGAAATCATTTGCAGTCTAGCCTTTGTTGCCTTTGATGTGTCCTGCAATGCATGAAAAGTTTGAAATATGTTACATCATATAGATATAAAGATCACTAATTAGTGCATTATTACATTCTACTACTAGTTAATACTATTGCATACCTTCTTCTCTCATTTGCTGGTGTAATTCCTCTTTTAGTATCCCCTTTCTCCTTTGCATCCAAAATGAACTCATTCCAATCCCTCACTGGAATAAAGGGAGGACACTCGTACTTCAAACTTCAAACTTCAGCGAGACTTCATACCACACATTGTTCGTAAATTACGTTCAATGCATTATTTATGCTTGTATTGGTGGGAAAACTCTTGAAAATGCGCAAAATAGATTGCATTCAACCATGTTGTTTACATGACACATGTAGTTTACCTCCAGCCTAAATCAGCATTGCGTACAAATCTATGAACGGTGCATGGTACGAAGCCTTGCTCAAGCTTGAAAATGATAGTCAATCCATAGTAAATGTTTATTTAAACTTTGGGATGATACTTATATGATGGCTTAAGTAAATTGTTCTTACCTTGAGACTAGTACACCATGGGATTAGAGGATGGTTGTTATAATAGCAACTGTATGTTTGTGGGATAATTTTAGATTTTGTGTTAAATGATGATACATATGTGTTTCTTCCTTTTACAATAGTTTATATTCTGATACCTTGTATCCAGTAGATGTTGGCAATCCCATCTCATCTTCCCCCATCTCATCATCCTCGTCACCCTTAGCTACCATCCAAAGCCCTTCTTCCCTCTCTAGTTCTTCAAGCCTCTACAAGATATCTAGATCAATAAAGTCTGCAACATTGTGTCCATCCATGATCTTAGGAATATCATCTTCTTTCCACTCTTCCTGCCTCTCTTTCCCAACTCCCAGCTTGGGCATTGCAACATGAATCCTATTTTCCACAACTACTGATGGATCCTTAGGTGTAGTTGAAATTACCAAATGGCCTTCAAAGGTCAAGGAACAAATGGAATAACCAAGAAAACACTATACGTTAAATCATGTGATTGATAGCAGATTGGGGCTCACCTGAGCCATAAACATGAAGAATTATTCTAAAAAAAGATGTAACCCATATATATGCGCACTTGAGGCAAAGAGAAGTTACGTCATATCCATATTAAAATATTAGTTACAATATGAAAATACTAAACTAACTAATTCCTGAGTTCATCTCTGCATATGGTTGCAACAAAGATATGCGATTACAATACAAAGAGTGAATGAAATATACCATCAAAAGAAATTGACAAAATCTTGTCATAAACCACAGACATAGGAAATTAAAAAGGGACAAAATACAAGAAATAAGAAAAATCATTACGACTATAGAAAAATCATTTATACTATAATCATAAAAAGAAACACTCTTTGTGAACAATTTTCAAAATCATTAGGACTATAGAAAAATAATTAAGACTGTACAAAATCAAATTTTAGAAATGGACGGTTATGATGCTTTGCCATTACAATAATTGAGCATTCATCATTTGGTATCGTGTATTCCATTTAAGTATGTCAAAAATGTTCAAGAAATAAGAAAAATCATTAGGACTATAGAAAAATCAAGTTCTAGAAATGGACGGTTCTGATATTGCTTTGCCATTACAACAATTAAGCATTCATCATTTGGTACTTCTTGGTGTATTCCATTTAAGTTTCTTGTTGAATCCTCAAGTTGAGTTGGCCTATTTAAGGTGATAGTAGAGGGCTCTACATCAACAATCTACAGAATTAGACCTTTATTTTAAATGCATTTAACAAAAAAAAAAATTACAAAACTAAACCAATGGCATGTTTTCAACAAAGAAATAGAATGATAATAATATGCTGAAAATTTGATTTTGTTTAATACACACCAAAGGACTAGTAGGGGAGAGAGAGAGAGAGAGAGAGAGAGAGAGAGAGGAATGATGAGGATATTGATGCTCTGCTTAGTTTTTATCTTAGAAAAATGAGCAAGAAACCAAAAAATAAATGATTGTAATTAACATTTGTTGCTAATCATTTCTTTTTTGGTTTCTTGCTCATAGTAAGTGGAGGTACATGAGTTATGTGCATCTCACTAGTTATAGATGGGAAACTATGGCACACTAGTATCTGTGAACTCCTATTAATCTACAAACTCTCATGTTAAACAACTGCAAAATAAAGTCAACATAGTTCTGTTAATCAGCATGTCCTTTGGTTTACTAGTTTACTTATAATCAGTATGTCCTTTGGTTTACTAGTTTAATCTGGTTTAAGAATGGTTTTTTTTATGTTTGAATGTACCATTGAATGAAGCTTGCCTATATTAAGTACAATCTTAAGATTTGTGACTCTTCAAATTCTCTTGTTTCCTTCAGACCTCCAAACATGTGTACTATGAGATTTCCTCCAACAAATGGACTTGTGATGATTTTCACAATAGTACATGTGTTGGAGGACTACTCAAAGTAATGCTTAGGCAAATCTAAATGTTCATCACCTATGCATATAAGAGTTGATCATAGAAGGTATATGCATAGGTGAAAAACATGCATATTTGACCAAGCAATACTAGGAGCTAGACCCAATAGCAAATAGATTTGTGGTGATTTTCACAATAGTACATGTGTTGCTGGGTAAGCTCCCAATAGCACTCAGGAAAATATGCATTTTCATCACCTGTGCATATGAAGTGGCTCTAATAGAAGATACAATCACTAAATTCTGCATACTCCTTATTTTGTTCTGGGTTGATATTGTCAAGCATGGTCTTTCTTGAATGGAATGACTCGTTACTTGATATTGTCAGACATGAGAGTTTGTAGATTAATAGGAGTTCACATTTTTATGGGAACATATCATTCAATTGATCATTAATGCCCATCTATATCTAGTGAGATGAACATAGCTCATGCACCTCATGCTAGTGTGCTTGGATTAGACTAGACATTATCCAACCACCTGTGAGGGTTGTCACTATTATTAATTGGTGTAAAAGGAGGACTACCTATGTGTTATAGCACTTTATATAAATACTCACTATTTGGATAATGTCTAGTCTAATGAAAAATAGTGTATACAAGGTATCCAAGCACACTAGCATGAGGTACATGAGTTATGTGCATCTCACTAGTTATAGATGGGCAACTATGGCACACTAGTATCTATGAACTCCTATTAATCTACAAACTCTCATGTTAAACAACTAAAAAATAAAGTCAACATAGTTCTGTTAACACAACCAAAGTTAAAATTAAATTATCTAAAACAAATGGTGCCTTAGAGGGATAGAGGAACACTTTGCTAAAGAAGTTTGACTATTATTTGTGAAAATGCCTCCAAGGAATGCAAGTACTGCCAGGGAGATCCAAGAGTTGAAAGAGAAGAACACAAGGTTGTAGGAATCTTATAATACACTTTTGGCCAGGCTTGAAGCATTGGAATCCAATCAAAGAAGAGCATCATATGAAGGTGTTGATAGTGAAGAAGAGGAAGAAACCCATAAGGGGAAGGAGTGGAAGAAGAGGAACAAATAGATCTTGAAGATCCTATACTATCTAACTCCTATTATATCAACTCATGCCTTTATAGATTTAGGCTTATTACATGACATTCCATCAAATTCACAAAGTGGACCATAAGTCCAATTACATTGATATATTCATGTTTTGATCTTTTAGATCTGATAATCTTTATGATCATTCTTCAAGAGCCATTCAAGTGACCCCTTTTCATGACTTTGTCAGGGTGTCCTGCACCATACTCCCAAGGATCAAATCAATCCAAGTCCCTTGGATTGGGAGTTTCTTTCATTTCCTCCAATCTTTGTCCACTTCTTGTTGAGGACCTGCAACAAAAGAGTATTCCATGTTCATGTGTTCTATGCCCCTGAAATCAAACATTATATGCTCATGCCAAGCATTAAATCTATCAGCCTTCATGTTTATATTCCCATAAATGTGTGCAAAAACAACACTTGCATGGTGAACACTATCAAACTCCAAAAAACCTGTCATAAAAGTGTTAGAAACAAAAATAAACAAGGTTTTCTTGACCACTAGTTTCTATACAACTGTCAGAAACTTGTACACTCTCCTAATCAACAACTCCTTGAACTCTCTCAGTGAATCTTCCATTTAGTAGTTTCTTCTCTGCCATAAGCCTTTTAATAGGCCACACAACCCTCTTCCTCATCTTCTTATGCCAACTTGTGGCTTCTTGCTGCAACGCTATCTTCAAGAGCTTTGACTCTTCACTCTCTAAGGTCCCTGTCACCTCTGAGACCTCTTTCAACTTCTCATTTCAATGCCATCCTCCTTGGCATGCAAACATGTCATCTATGACTTTCTTCACAACCCTGTCTTCTATCTTTTCAATAGAAACTTTTAATGGACACTTGACTATCCCAACTTGGATTCCTTCATCCATGCACTCATCCAGTTCACCAGCAACCTCTCAGTGAATTCTCTCAGTGAATCTTCCATTCAGTAGTTTCTTCTCTGCCATAAGCCTTTTAATAGGCCGCACAACCCTCTTCCTCATCTTCTTATGCCAACTTGTGGCTTCTTGCTGCAACACTATCTTCAAGAGCTTTGACTCTTCACTCTCTAAGGTCCTTGTCACCTCTGAGACCTCTTTCAACTTCTCATTCCAATGCCATCCTCCTTGGTATGCAAACATGTCATCTATGACTTTCTTCACAACCCTGTCTTCTATCTTTTCAATAGAAACTTTTAATGGACACTTGACTTTCCCAAATTGGATTCCTTCATCCATGCACTCATCCATTTCACCAGCAACCTCTGCAATTCCCTTCTCTATCTCTGTTATCTCAACTTCTTGAACATTTTCCTTTTGTGGCCCACACATCCTCATTGTCTTCTCAATCCTGTCATCTTCATGAGTATCCTCATACTTTGACTTCTCTCTGTTCATCTTCACATGCATCTCTATTCGGAAACACTTTATATGGTGATCTACTGATTATTCAATGTTGTCATTAGCATTCTCACCAATCTTCTCTTCTATCCTTTTGTCTGTTGTCTTCCCTTCACTCCCCAAGAGTCCATTCCACTCCAAAATGCCAACACTCCTTGTCAATGTCCATGACACTTCTTCATCTTTCAAGGGCTGCAACACAACTCTCCTTCCTCTATCCAAGAATGTGTAAGTGTTCTTTGCTCCATCATGGAGGGTACGTTTACTTATCTGACATGCTCTCCCAAGGATCAAATGAAAATCCACTATGGAAATGATGTCACAC
Source organism: Chamaecyparis obtusa (assembly GCA_027943335.1). Taxonomy (NCBI): domain Eukaryota; kingdom Viridiplantae; phylum Streptophyta; class Pinopsida; order Cupressales; family Cupressaceae; genus Chamaecyparis; species Chamaecyparis obtusa. Next base: position 928,416 of record BSBK01007967.1, on the reverse strand, counting down.
CATAGGCTATCCTCATATGGTCCAATGCTAAAGTGCACTTGTGATTTCTCTATCACCTCAACTTGGTCTTCCACATTAATCCCATGTGCCCTATATGGCCTCTCATGTAGTATCCTTGGCAAATTCAACTTGTGAACCATCTCAATGGAAACAAAATTTGAAAACACACCATTTGAAACTATAACTTTACAAACTTTGGTTTTGCACTTACAATGTGTCTTGAATATGCATGGCTCCACAATGTACCTTGCATCCAAATTTGCATTGATGATCACCATCTTTTTTATATCCCTCTGATGTTAGCAAAAATTTTCTCTACACTTCATCTACAATCTAGGATTCATTCAACTTTGAACCATCACCTTGGAACGCTCTTTAAAGGATAATTCAACTTTAAGGGTTCAACAAGGGATTCTAGGTCTTCAAAATCTCAGATTGTCTTCTCCCCCTCTTCTACCAAATAGAGCCCGAAGAGCAAAGGACAATCAGGATATTCAAGGCTATGAAGAATGAGTAGCATAAGGTGAGGGGAGATATCCCTATGGATGATGGAAGTCTGAAAGAAGAAGAGCTTTTGGATAGAATAGCAACAATAGAGGAGGTTATTCAATGAGGGGAAGAGGAGGAAGGACAAATCAGGTTTGGGAAGAAAAGGACAAAGGATTGAATAGGAAAATGCTGCACAGTCCTAGAAATGTAGACTTTTGGGATTTGAACTATGTTCAAATAGGTACAGTCAAATGTCCTATTGAAGGGCAGCCAGTAAACAACCATGTTCAGATGTGGATGTCCAGTGGGAAAAAAGAACCAACTATCAAGGCACCATATTCCTAAAGTACACTTTTAGACTCAGACATCCAATGCCAGGACTGATTCTTGGGACAAGAATCCTTTCAAAGGTGGTGAACATGGTGCAGGGGCACCTAGAACATTCAAAGACTACCAGGAGTCCATAATGACAACCATGCACCTAATGACATCTAAAGACATCAATTGGAATGTATTGGCACCTATAATGGCCTATAAGGTCATTCCATGCAATGCAAATGGCAAATATGTAATAAGTCTTAAAAGGCCTAATAGGCCTTAGGACCAAAATTAGAGCCTAGGATGGTATTTGGTGTTACAAGTTTATAATAGTTTAGATTTAATTTTAATAATTCTTAATAAGTTCATTTGGGTCACATTTCAAAGTCTTAAGGATTCATTATCTTTAAAAGTTTCAAAAACTCCAAATTTGTAATGTTGCAAATTCAAAAATTTGAAATGCAACGTTTATTAGAAAATGGAGGGAATTGGATTTTGTTATGTTTTAGTGCAAAATAATCCATCAAACCGATTGGGATTGGTTGGGGTAGTTTCTAGGAGTCCATCAAATATGCCAAAGTTTCATTTTATGACAAAAGAGGCCTGGTGTATGGATTGTACTAAGTTTTTGATAAATAAACTTCTTTCAAATGCAATTTCCTTGAGTTCTTAGAGTGATTTTGGATTCATTTTGTCATTGTCTTACATTTAAATGTATTTTGAATAGTTAGATATTGATCCTAGACCACATCTATGCATTTGTGATGTCTATATTTGTGTATTCCAAACTAAGCCAAACAATTAATAACTAATTGTTACCGGTTACATGGAGGTTGTAAACCGGTTGGACTAGAGGCTTATTAGAGCATGAATGTGTATGTTTGAGACACATGGGAGTAAGGGAAGATAGAAGAATCAATAAATGCCAAAGAAACAATGTAACGTACTTGGGTTTTTAATGAAATGTAAATTATTCTCCAACAAACCCTGTCACTACCCATGAGGGTACAGTTAGAATCCTTATTGATTTATTTCTTCTTTCTTGAATGGTATGAATAGAGATGGATTGGTGTAATATTGTTATATATTTATACTGAGTTTTTGATAAATAAACTTCTTTCAAATGCAATTTCCTTGAGTTCTTAGAGTGATTTTGGATTCATTTTTTCATTGTCTTACATTTCAATGCATTTGGAATAGTTAGATATTGATCCTAGACCACATCTATGCATTTGTGAGGTCTGTATTTGTATTTTTACTCAATTAATTATGACTAGCAGAGTAGTTTCAACCATTCCTTTGATAGTTTTGTGAGTTTCCAATTGAATATGGTCATTCCATGACCTCTGACCACTATAACACATGGAATGACTGAGTATTAACATGTACTATAGTTCCCTAATCCATTAATGTAATGAGAAGGAAGAATGTTTGGGTGATCACCATAATTTATAGAGGAAAATTAATGAATTTGCTTGGTATGCTACAACAGTAGCCATTTGGTCTGAAGGAGGAACATATATTATTATTTGGATCATCTTATAATGATCATCTAATGGTGAAACAACTACCTATTGGACCTAGAAGTGATCAAAGATAGGAGATTTAAGAAACCCTTGGATTAAGGGTTTAAAAGTGCTAAATTTGGGGATTTTAGGGTTCTCGGTGGACTGAGCCCTATTCCTTTGAGGTTTGTTCATTTTTAGACATTATTAAAGATTGATGAAGGTTTGGAGTCTTGGGAGTGCAAGGAGTCTATGGTTTCTTTTTTATTTGGGGTCTTTGTAAGCACTTTTGAAGCCATTGTGTAGACAGTCACACCTGGTCTAAAAGAGTCCATAGAAAGCCAACTGTAGAAAGCTGACTGCCCTTGTTTTATGTAAAAAATTGTCTATAGATGACTATCACATGATTTCTTTCAGATTTCTCCACCAAATGATCTCAGACCGGTCGCAATTAAAAGCTATGACTCCAGGTAGACTTCCTATGGAGTTAGATTTGACATTCCAATCCACATGAAGTTGGCAGAAAACAAATACCAGTAAAAGAATGTTAAAAATAGAGTTTTCTCAATCTTGTTTGCAATATTTCCTCTTCCAATCTTACAATCATAAACCTAACACTAGTACATTTATAGTGTAACATGATGTAGTGATTCAAAAATTTAGGGTTTTGCAAGTTCATCTCTGCAAGTTCATCTCTGAATCAAATGTATACAAACAATGATAAAAAATGTGCCAGCAAATACCAAATACATGATGCCCTAGCACATTGCTCATAGGCCCTAAGTAGGTAACCAATAAAACAATGCCAGACAAATGCAGAGTAAGGAAATCCTTACAAGCGGTCCTCCTTTTACACCAAATCACAGTGGAAACCCTTGCAGGTAGGCGGTCCTCCTTTTACACCAAATCATAGTGACAACCCTTGCAGGTAGGTGGTCCTCCTTTTACTCTCACCAAATAATAGTTCAAACAATCGTAGGCTCCAGCTCCTTTGCGCACTCCAAATTAAAAGAAAAAATATTTTGTATCTCATTTCATTTGGAGCGCGCTCCAGCTCCTTTGCGTGCTCTAAATGAAATGAGATACAAAATATTTTTTCTTTTTAAAGTTATGCTTGTGTTGGTCAAAATTTTGACCTTCATTGTATTGGTCAAAATTTCAACTAACACAGGCATGGATTAAAAAAAAAGGAAGTTTTCCTTCTATAATCCGACCAACCTAAACCTTTTTAATTGATTGTCAAAAATTTTGGTAGAAAAATGAGGTCAAATGTAGTAGTGTAAGCAAGGATGATCGAGCAACAAACAAGCATTGCTGAGTGCCAGTGAAACAACCGACCACCTAGGAGCTAACCGACCATACTCAGTAACCAAAGGAAACCAACCAACTACTGACCAACTCGGTCAAAGTAGGAACCGAGCAATGCAGACAAACTTCAAAATCTTTTTGGTGACACAGGATTGCCAAGGCCCCGAGATGCTCTTGCATCACAATGCCAAATGGGGGAGATTGTTAGGAATGAATGCTAAATATATCCTATGAGGGAGTGTTCGTAGCCATTCTGTAGTATTTGTATGTTGCATTCATGACTATGGTTGTCATTGATGTCCACACAGTGATCTATTGGAGATTAGCAGAGAAGAAGACAGAGTTTAAATTAGCACACGTGGAGTATTGAAGATCAAGCTATGAGAAGTTGAGGACTTACTCTATATTATGTCTTGAGAACATGGTCAAGAGTGCGTATGGAAATTCAATTATTCATGACAGTTATGTGTAATTCAATGGAAGTAGTATTCAGGCAGTGTTCCTGAGAAGTAACTTGTGGTAACTGGATGATATCTCCTAATCGGGATATAATCTAGGCATACAAAGTTGAAAATTTGATGAAGACATTATGATAGTGAGATGGATGTGACAACATGGTCAAAGGTTGCATGAGTGAAGAATTATTTTGTTTGGAAGCTGACAGTTTATATGTAATTGTGAAATATTGTGTAACGTGTGAAGGTTTATATTTGTAATTGGCCAACTCATTTGTAATTATTTGAGTGTGGTATAAAGGAAGGATTATTTTCCTTTAATTTTTGTAAGCATGTATGTGTAAGGAATTGCAGAATTGAGCAATATATGTTGTAAGAGGATATGCAAATTGCAAAGATCTGATATTGAGATTTGGTGAAGCAGTTGGTGTAGTTTGGCACAGAAAAAGGAGAAAAGATAAGTTGATGAGATTAGTAACTATTTGGTATTATTCTTTTTTAGTAATATAGAGATCAGTTGGACAGTGTGTTAAGTGATCTTTCCCTTGAAGCTGTTTGGACAGTGGGTCCTTCTGTCTTCCATAACTCCTAATAGGGTTAGTATCTTTTAACAGGGATTGAAAGTCTCCTAACAGGGACTCATATGTACTGAATGTATTTCATAAGGCTCTTAATAGAGTCTATCCTCTCACAAGAAATTTTTATATTGGTACATCTTTTGTGGGCATCATTCCCATCGGGGTTTACTCTCTGTGTAGTGCTCCTCTAATTCATATTCGGTAAGGAACTAAAAAGGTAAGTAAACCTTTCATCACTTATAGTAAATTGTTAGTTGATGTTTCTAGATGTAAATATGCATAGATGTAAATATATAAATAATATATGTGGTTGTATGACTTTCATAAATATATAGTTTAAAATGTTGTGAATTACAAACAATGTAATTTCATTTATGTAATATTTCACTTTACAAATCTAAAAGAAATATAATAAATATTTTTAAATTAAATATGTTATTGATAAAAAAGATCTTTATTATTTTTCTATGTATTTAAAAATAAATAAATACATATATATAATTTTAAATAGTTTTTACATATTTTAAATATTTTGATTATAAAATAAAAGCTTTATTTATTTTATTATATTCTTTTATCAAAAAGATTATAAGAACATTATTATACAAATGAATTTTACAATAAAATAAATAAATAAAATAAAGAAAAGAAAACTAAGCTATCATTATAAAAATAAAAATAAATAAATAACTAGGTTAAGGAATCTTATTCCTTAGTAAAGAATCTTAACTATAACTTAAGATAATCCTATGTATGAGGAATTAAATAGATAAGACTAAAAGTATAGTTTGTTAATTAATTTGAAGTTCTCTCAATAACCTTTTTGACAAAAAGATTAATCAAATTTATTCATAGGAAGAAATCTGTTGGTTATGGAACCGTTTCAGTTTTCTGAAAACAACTATATCAAATGGAAGAAATAAACACAGGAGGGGGGGTGATATAGAGGACAGGAGACAAGTTTAGAGGAGAGCCATCGATATTATGTGTTAATGAAGTGTAATATTAATATAATTTCAGATTTCGTGATGTCTTTTGCTTTATATATCTCTTGCTGTTCGAAATCAAGAATCTCTTATTAATGTTTAGTAGAAATTGATTGGAGAACTCATCATTAATGGAGTACTGTCATATGTTTTGGTTTCCTTTATAAAGAAAGAAAACCGACAGGTTGAAATGCACTACAAGTGAATGGAATTTCAGATATTGATAAGCATATGGATTTTTTTTTTACATGAGTAAATTTAGAATTTGGGTTGTGACTGTGATGTGAGGATTGAATAAAACTTTTGCCTCTAATCTGTTGTTTTATGACAGTCAATTTCAGTCTCGGTACAGAGACCATAACTTTAAATTTAACCGTTGGATCTTCACGATTTTGAAATATGTTTGACAAAACCTAGTTTGGAATAAATTCACCGGAGCGATCGGGAAAATATAGTCTGGTTGGAAAGTTATAAAGGACTGAGTACGGCTCTATACAGAATGAATGTTACAGATTTCCAGCAGAGCTATTTGCATTCAGTGCCGTGGGATGATCGGGTAAAGCTTGGCAAGAAGGTAAGATTGGATCCAATTAGTAATATTAACTATTTATGTAATGTTCCATTTATTTCAATTATAGTTAAGAACTATAGGATACTAATTTGCCAATTTAGGTATAATATTATCGGATAAAATAAATAGATATTCAAATATTATTAGTTGTAAAAATCAATTCTTTTAGGTGTAAAAGATAGGCTATTGACATTCTTTCATATTCTTTTTTTTTAGATACATTATTATTATTTACAATAAATAGAAGTAGTTATTATTGTAATATATAAATAGAAACAAGAAATGTGTGATTACTCTTCGAATGTTAATTGTTAAAAATAAAATAAAATAAATACAATTAGATATATAAGTAAATCTCCTAAGTTGTTGACAAATTTGTATAATTATTAAGGATATAGTGGACGCTAGAAGGTTAGATGTATGTCTAGAGATACATGTGTGTGTGTGTGTGTGTGTAAGAGTTTGTGTAATGGTCTCCAATGGACAACCCTTTATGATTAGGAACTAGAATGAAAGGTGTTTGTTACTAGATGACATAGATTTACATAAAGATGCACATAAGTATTAGGGAATTTAAATAAGTTGTATATATATATATAGATTATTCTCTCTAGATGTGAGACTATATTATCTTGTATATTAATTTTTCTGTTGTAAATATTGATGTCTTGGGTTTCATTTAGGGGTTACTTATATTATTTGTAATAATATATGAGGTTAGCATAGTTAGAGATCAACCCCCTTATATGCTCCTATCTTTCTCTTGGTCATTTTGTATATTCTTGAATACTTTTGTAGATTTTATACATGTGCATACACTTATTGGATTGTGTTCACTTGTACCCTTATTCATATTACACATTTTTGGTAGTTGATATAAGTTTGTTCTAATAATTATATGCTTGTTGTGTCTTATTGTAGTTTCTTATTGTTATGGTTGCACACTTGTAAACATGTTCTTTGTAATATTAATAATTCTTATTTTAATTATGGATAACTTCTTAATCATTTGATTTGATTTCATCGTAACTAAGTTTACCGTTAGAGATAGAAGAGGTTTTAAGCCTATGTCATGATTTCATGAGATTACATAGGTATATTTTTCTATGATGATGCTATTAGTGATTATAAAATACATGACAATATCTTAGTGGGATATATGTATTTCACTCCTATGTTTGCTTGGAAGGAACTTTAGTAAATACTATGATTAAGGAGGTTTCATGAATACTATATCAGTGTGAGTTAAACTATGTTTTTGAGTTATGAAATTTGTATGAAGTTTTCAACTTTAAGTCTAGGAATTTCTCCTTGTTCCACCTAAGTGGGTGGCAACCGAAGGGAAAACTGTCTGGGAGACAAGACCCTAGAAAGGGTTGCGTACCCGCTTTCTTGATTTTACAAATAGATAGTCTAGAATGGGGAGAGTCGAACTACGAAGTCTCTGAGCGTGAACGTAGGCAAGGCCATTGATGATGAGCCCCCGAGGCTTAGGTCTAGTCCCTTAGGGTTTGTCTTTAAGTTTATAATGCAATGATTTCACTCCTTAATAATGATTCTCATAGCTAAGTTATCAATAAAACATTTATTTGTAATATAATATATCTAATGTTTACATCTAGTTGTTTAGACATATGTGTAGTTACAGGTGTTGGACATGGTGGTCATCATGTAAAAGAAAGTTAGCAATATTCAGGTATGCAAGAATAATAATTTGTTAATTGAGCAAGACAAGTAGTATAATCTCTTTATTCTCTTGACCTTTAGTAACATTAAATAAATCAAATTAGATTATGTTCCGCTACTTTATTGAAAAAAAAGTATTATATATTGTGTATGACTTAATGAGTATAATGTCCTTGAGCCAAGGGTTCCTTGGTGGGGCATTACACTCTGATCAAGAGGTTCCCTAGTCAACATATCTTGTGTTATTGTGTTGCTGTGTATGTTTATCTTTCTATGGTTATTGCTTACATTGATAACATGGTTGAAATCTGTTAATGGTGATAAAAGTTGTATTTATCTGATAACTGATTCACCCCCCCTCTTAGTTATCTTAGTGGACTTTACTTTCTAAGATCCTCGACAACAAAATATTTTGTTATGGTGTTGGATTCATTGTGTTGATATTATGATTACGCGTTTTAGATTATAAAGTTTAAAGTGTAATATTCTATCTCACAACTGATTCACCCCCCCTCTTAATTATTTTGGTGGAATTTTATTCCTAACAAGTGGTATCAGAGCTTCTGGTCCTCAGAGAGAAGGCTTAGCAACTTGAGGTGATCTTGGAGATGGCATTATATAGGAAGGAAAGTCCAGAGTTTGATCTTGATAATTTTCACAGATGGAAGAACAAGATGAGAACACATCTGTTGTGTTTGGATATTGACTACTGGATGATAACAAAGAAATAAGAGCAGATCAAGCGTGAAGATAAATTGGACAATTCCACTGATGAGGAGAAGAATTTTTTCTCCTACAACATGGTTTCAAGGGAAGCATTGATTAGTGCTCTCTCTAAAGTTGAATTTAATAAGGTTAAGGACCTAGGTTTAGCACACAAAATTTGGTCAAGATTGGAAGCACTATATGAAGGAGACAGATTTAGTAAACAAGCAAAGTTGCAAAATTGGAAGAGAAACATGGAGACTTTGACAATGAGAGATGATGAAAATGTTAGAGCACATGTACATAGGGTTACATAGGTTTCTATTGGCATTATAAATTTTGGAGGCACATATAGTGAAGAGGAAGTGATTGCAAAGATTCTTAGATCTTTGACACCTGTGTATAAGACTAAAGTACAAGCAATAGTGGAGATCATACCTTTGACTATGAACTTTAACATAGAGATGTTGATTGCTAAATTAACTACCTTTAAGGCTGCAAAACTTGGAGATTCATTACCTAAGCTTGAATCAACATTTAAGGAAACTGTGCATAATGATAAAAGGACTTTATCAAGTCTAGTGAGCAATAGAAGAGATTATTTGTGAGAAGATCTTGGTGAGTATGATTATGAATGGGAAAAGATACAGGAAGATGAAAAGAAGTTAGATGAGACTGTGGCCTTGATCGCAAGAAGATAAAAGATAGGAAAAGGTAAATTTGAAGGGAAGCTACCCCAAAAATGTTTTTCATGTAATAAGATTGGTCATTTTGTATCTAGATGTCCTACAAGGGTTCCTAAGCACAAACCTAAGTTTCACAAACCTAATTACTCAAAGGATAAAGAATGTTATTATGCTAGTGAAGGTGTTTCTGATGATGATGAAATGGAATATGATGATATTGGATTTATTTCTATTGAAGATGATGAAACTATTTATGAAGAAAAACCCCTAGTTTCACATGTTGAGAAGAAATTAGAATGAATCATAGATAGTGGTTGTTCACATCATATTACTAGAGATAAAAATAAGTTTGTTAAGATAAAAAACTATGATGGTGGTGTGGTTAGATTTGGTGATAATGTTCCTAAGTTTATCATTGGAGTAGGATCAATTTCTCTGGATGGTAATGTTGGAATTGGAGAGATAGGGTAATGAGAGGGGAGGGGTGAATTAGTGCCCAAAATTTTTGTTAACTCATAAACCTTTCTAACCTCAAACAACAAATAGTAGTACCTTCAACTATAACTTGAATCCATTGCATGCATCATTCATTCAGTTAACTTATCAAAGTAAATAGCATGAAATCAACAAGATAATCATCACATAACATAAGTATTTTGGTAACGCAGAAACCCTTGTTAGAAGGTAAATACTGCGGTGGGGATGACTAATGCAGTCAAGGCTGGTGGATCCAATTAAGGTCTGACTGACCTTGTAGCCAAACCAATATGCAGCAGAAATACACAACAACAACAACAAATCTGAAATAAAATAGAAGTCTTTATTCATCAAATCACTGGTTACATGCAATGTGCCAGGCTGTATGGCCTTACCAGTTACAGCCAGATACAAAGAAAGTAACAGTCTACAAGATCTCACAGGATCCAAATCTTTTCCACAACATCAGTATTTAGCTAGCCCAAGTCTGCAACATACAACACACTGGTAGGCACCCAGGAAAGATCTAAACTTGTACTCAAACATCCAAGCAACCTTCCTGTTCCTAAGCTCATAGGCTACTAACTTTTCTCACAACTATGTTCCCCCCTACAAAACATCTACCCAAGCATCTATTAAATATTGAATCCCAGCAACAAGTCGACTGATGAAACAATAAACCGTTACAAACAAATATTAAATGCTAAAACATCAGTCGGCTCTCAAATAGCCTTACAAAATAAATAAACTCTCAAAGATGGCCCCAATGGTCATCAGATCCGCATAGAAGAATGCAACATGCCAGATCTAGGTCCCCACATGTCCAACGGTCAATCCATAACTTGAGGAGGCCGAACCAAATCAACAGAACCAGTCGGCCAAGCTGATCCATCCAAACAATCCAGTCAGTAAGCAAGAACACCGAGCAACATAGGAAATAATCGAGCACCAGTCGACCGACCATGCCAAGCATGACCGAGTAACGCAGTTATCACTGAGTGCTAGTGAATTGACACCTTCAGTTACTGAGTGTTCTTCAGAGACCGAGCACCCTTGTAACCATAGAAACTTAGCAACTAGTTTCCCAAATCAAGCAAGTACTCCACCAAACCAAGATCAAAATTAACAATCTACCTTTAAAGACAAATATATGTTTGGTTGATACAAGATTGCCAAGAATCCTAGGGTGCTCCTACATCAGACACCCTAGGTAAGAAATATTTTCTCATAAGGAAATCAGGAACGCCTCAAGGGAAACATAACAGGTATGCCAAATCTGTTCTTCACCCATATCTCCTCTTTTCCTTCATCCCAAGTAGTCTTCACTTCATTCATTGTCTCATGCAGAAAGTCCTTCTACCTTCCACTTTGTTTACCCCTCCGATTGGCATTTGATAGCAACCTATTCTGATCATTCCTTCCACTACCGACCACCCCAGTGCCTCGGTAAGGTTCATTCTCTCCGGATCCCTCAATCAATCTAGTATTATCTATATCTCTTTGTGTCATGAATGTCACCATCTGCTGTACCATCTCTGCTAGCAAGACCATCTATTTCATAATCTCAACAAACTCTTCAAATATATCATTCTCCTTCTCCTTCAAAGTAGACTTTGTAGGAATAGGTTCATCAACCCTCTACTTTTGAGGTTTTTCATAAGGACAACACCTGATAACTCCACATCCCTTAACCCCTATCTCCTGTAAAGGTATCAGCTTATGCCAAGCTCCTTCATGCCTAACCACATAGGTATTAGCATGACCATCAAACTAAACATTCTTTTCAAACTACCAGGGTCTATCGAGCAAAAGATGACAAGCACAAATAGGCAATATATCACACAATATCTCATCATGATAAGATCCAATCTGAAATTTAACCAAGCATTGTTCTTCAACTCCAACCTTAAACACATCTTGTATCCAACTAATCTGATAAGGATTAGGATGTTTCCTTCTTTCCAAACTTAATTTACTTACCATTTCATCTAAAACAAAATTCTCAGAACTACCACCATCAACTATGACATTACATACCTTATCCTTGCACTTACATCTAGTTCTAAATAGATTCCTTCTCTGCATTGGTTCATGGACACATGCAACTAATCTCCTAGTGATAAGTGTCTCACCCATTTCTGCAATATTCACAATAGCTTCTTCAACAGTCAGTGCCACCCTTTTCTTAGGACAATAAAAACTTATGTGACCAGCTTCACCACAATTATAACAAGTACCGATGTACTCACTCTTCCATCTTCCCCTCTGTCCACTATTCTTAGTAACTTGACCACTGCTAGATCCCATATCAGACTTAGGATTCTCTATCATATTACTCTCAGCAACTGTCTCACCAGTTTTACCACCTTGGTTCCTATTGTTCTATTTTCCTTCATACTTCTTATTCAAATTCTCTTCAATCTTCAATGCCATCTGATAAGCATCACCAATTGTTTTCATCCACACATTAAGTAACTCTTCTTGAATACTAGGTCTCAAACCATAGACATACCTAGAAAACTTCTCTTTATCAGCTTCTGAATGACTAGTCCTAATCAGGATTCTGTAAAACTCCTTGATATACTCCTGTAATGATTTGTTAGTCTGCTTCAAAGCTTGCATCTTCTTAAACATGTCCAATTCATAATCCACTGGAATGAATTGCTTCTTCAACTTATCCACCATTCGATTTCACTTAGTGATCTTCTCTTTTCCTCTTCTACCTCTTTCCAACTGAACTTCTCTCCACCAGATATTTGCATGACCCTTCAACTTAGTCTTTGAAAATATAACCCTATCAGGATCTTCTATCTCTTCATACTCAAAGCATTCATCAATCTCATTGATCCAATCAATTAATTCTTCTGGCCTAAGGCTTCTAGAAAATGTAGAAACTCCAATCTTAGGTCTTTTCCCAATCTTAGACATAGCTTTCAGAATTCAATTCTCCTCAGAATATCTAGCTTCTTCTACAACTTCTTCAAAATGATCTTCCTCAGATTCATCATCACTATCCTCTTTCAAGGTAGGCTTCTTATTTCTCAATTCTTCTTGTAAGTCTTGCACTTGTTTCTGCAACACCCTAAAATCATCAAGACTGAATTCTGTAGTAGCTTCCTCTTCCTCTGAGATCTCACAATTTCTCCTCAGAGGCATCTTCAAATCAAGATCTAGACATGAATACACAAGATCCACTTGGCTCCAATAGGAACAAACTTCACTCAAATAGGAAAAAACTTCGCTTTGATACCACTTAATGCAATCAAGGCTGTTAGATCCAATTAAGGACTGACCGACCTTGCAGCCAAACCAATATGCAGCAGAAATACACAACAACAACATATCTAAAATAAAATAGAAGTCTTTATTCATCAAATCACCAGTTACATGCAATGTGCTGGGCTGTAAGGCCTTCCTAGTTACGACCAGATACAAAGCAAGTAACAGTCTACAAGATCTCACAGGATCCAAATCTTTTCCACAACATCAGTATTCGGCTAGCCTAGGTCTGCAACATACAACACACTGGTAGGCACCCAGGAAAGATCTAAATTTGTACTCAAACTTCCAAGCAACCTTCATGTTCCTAAGCTTGTAGGCTACTAACTTTTCTCACAACTATGTCCCCCCTCCAAAACATCTCCCCAAGCATCTATTAAATATTGAATCCTAGCCACAAGTCGGTTGATGAAACAATAAACCCTTACAAACAAATATTAAATGCTAAAACATCAGTCGGCTTCCAAGTAGCCTTAAAAAATAAATAAACTCTCAAAGATGGCCCCAACAGTCATCAAATCTGCATAGAAGAATGCAACATGCTAGATCTAGGTCCCTACATGTCCAACAGTCAATCCATAACTCAAGGAGTGTGACCCAAATCAATGGAACTAGTCGGCCAAGCCGATCCATCCAAACAATCCAGTCGGTAAGTAAGAACACCGAGCAACATAGAAAATAACCAAGCACTAGTTGATCAACCATGCCAAGCATGACCGAGTAACACAGTTATCACCATGCACCAGTGAAGCTACGCCTTTAGTTACTGAGCATTCTTCAAAGACCAAGCACCCCGATAACCATAGAAATCAAGCAACCTGTTTCCAAAACTGAGCAAGTACTCCACCAAACCAAGATCAAAACTAACAATCTACCTTCAAAGACAAACATATTTTTGGTTGATACATGATTGCCAAGAATCCTGGGATGCTCCTGCATCGATGACACCCACAAATTCTTTACTACTACAAATAGAAAAGGTTTGCCTATTAGGGCTACAAGTTGTGATCACTTTTAGTGATCTTACCCTGTTAGGAGTAACATTTCAAATCGATTAGATCTACCTAGTGATAGGATTTCACCAACACTACTTGAGTGTGCACTCGGTTAATAGATTTACAACAAAGACTATTAGGTCTACTCTATTAAGAGATTTTACCAAAACTCTATTACAATGATTAGAAAGTAACAGGTCAGTATCTGCTAATGACAACTTAACTTGTTTGATATAGATCTATGAAATGCTTAATAGATATCACCTTTCTATGTGAAGATCTCTGCTCTGAACTGCTTGGTAGCCTTGTCTGATTCTGCTTAATCTGTATAAATCTAAATATTGTTTTGCTCTACCTGATGACTAACATTCATGAAGTTGGCTAATGCTTCAAGAATTTCTATTCGTGTTCTCAATCCTCCTTATCAAGTTTCTCTCTTACGCATACAAAAATAACATGAAATTACATTTATATAGCATATTGCTTTTGCCACTTAACAAAATTAGGTTACAATATCTTAGAGAAAACCCTAAGATCAACAGTGTATAAAAATAACCTAGATCTAGCAAATACATAAAGATCATCATCACAATTAATGATGGAATCTTACAATAAATGATCCTCGATCTTGGTAAAATATTTTGTGATTCTGTTGTAACCGTTTGCCTAGATAAGTGTGCCATTCTTGATTACTATGCCATTTACTATCTTCCTTGGTAAACACTATATATTTTGATCAGTAATTACACTAGTGCTCGGTGTCCAGTCTTCTTGGTGTTTACTGCTGCTCGGTATCGGTGTACACTGATGCTCGGTAGAATTGCCCTGTTACTCAGTGTGAAGACTTAACCGACTAGCTTGAAGTGCTTGTAGTTACTGACTAGAGTAGCATAGGTAACCAACCGATGTCTTTGATACTAATGACAACCTTTAATGCTCAAATAGAGATAACAATCTCCCCCTTTGGCATTAGTATCAAAACCTTAAACGCATATAGACATATGATCTCAAAATACTTTCTGTCTCTGCCATATACATAGATACTTATCAAAAAAATTCTATTACTCCCCCTTGGTGCACGTTCTTGGTAATGTGTAGTATACTTAGCATTTTATATACATATTTGGAATATACATGTTATCCCCTTCTATATACATGTTTTCCCCCTTTTTAATATTAATGCTAAATAAGAAAATGTATACTTACAACTTATCAAAAATGTGCTTGTGGGTTTTCTTCAATGACTCCAAGAGGTTTTCCCATTCCTCTTTCAAGTTGGTGAGAGAAATGTGCTCAAGACCGACTTGTGCATGCATGTCAAAAATGTTGTCCAACACAAAGATTTTTGGTGTTGCAACAAGCGTTTGTGCCTTTAGAATGTGCTTCTCAAATATTTTCAGGTAGGGGAGCAACTTGGTTTGCAATTCTATGACTTGTTCACTGATTATTTCTTCCTGTTTCCTTAGATCTTCTCTTAACCACCCGAGTTCTTGAACTTTCAAGATATGCTTGGCAAATGCTTGAGGCTCAATTAAGGCTACTTGTGTACTAGCTATGATTTCACTATCAAGATTTTTAATCTTTTCACTAATCTAAGCAGTGAAGGTTTCCATAGTGCATAGTTTGAATAAAATTTGACAAATTAATTAAGTAATATCTTGAATTTCAGTTATTACCATAGATAGCTTAACCTTGTTAATTGCCACTTCTTGGCTGATCCTTTCTGCAAGTTTATCTTGTATCTTGGATTCTGCCCATTCTTCTATTCTCTTGTCTTCTTCGACATCTAGAGCATTGATCTCTTCAGCAAGTGTAGCAAGTTGGTCCATTATCAGAGTGTCCTCATCTATATGTACCTTTGGTACAACCTATTGTAAGATATCTCTTACATTCTCAAGTATTTCTTTGCTCTTTATTTCTTGTTTCAATTTTTCTTGTGCTGCTTTCCTTGTACACAACTCCCCATATTTTCTTAGTTCCTCAGGGCTTAGGGTCCTCGGGTCACAATCCAGTATTACTATGACTTCCTCTAATGTGACCAGCCCTTTTTATTTCTTTTTATTCTTCTTCTTCTCCGGTTCTTGAGGTGAAATTTTTATAATTGGTACAATGTCCTTTACCTCAGAACTTTGTGTAACATGCCTAGGTGACACTGTATCTACCTTCTACTACTCTGCGGTGACATTTGTATCGGTAGACTGTGTCAGAGCCTCTAATGTAGTGTTCGGTTGAGTGGCCTCAGTTACATTAGGATTCTCTTGATCCTTTGTTTCTATCTCGGGTGCCTCTTTCTCTTTAGGATGGTTTGTTTCAGTAGGTGTCTCTAATCCTTTTTCCCCTGTTGTATCCTTTGGTTGTTTAGGGTCTGAACCTTCTGGTTTCTCTTGTGAGAAAATCTCAACTGCTTCCACAAGGATAGGAAGCTCTCCTGGTAATGATGTGTATGCACACTCGGTAACTTGTCTCATCTTGTGTAGTGTCTGGTGCAATGTTCACATCTTAATCATCATCTCTGTCATCAGGATCACCATTATTGATGTCCTCAATGAGTACATCTTCATCATTTGTCTCCTTTATCTGGATCAGTACTGGATCCAGTGTATCCTGTGAACTGCTTTTGACTTATGTGTCAAGTGTTTTATCAATCACCTCGGTAAATGATACAGTTGATTCTTTTGTCTTCTTTGCTACATTATCATCATCTATATAAATACCTTTTTCTTTTGACCTTTGTCTCTTCTTAGATAGATTAAGGAATGCTTCTTTCTCAGCTTGCTCTTTTGCTGCAAAAATGGATGTCCACATGAGTTGGCCAATCTCATCAACATCTGCCAGATTTTCATCTAAAATTTGCATAGCTCAGCCTTTTACTTTGAATCTTTTATAATATGTGTCCATTTACTCCTTAATTTCATCAAGAGTTAGATTTGGTGTTTCCTCAACTAGGGATTGTTCCCTCAATTTCTTCTCGGTGTCCAAGGAATAGGACCATTTTTTATTTATTCTTTCTTCTAATGCCTTGGGCAATGGATGTCCAAACTCCAATGGAACTCTTTTAAAGCTTATCATCATCTGGATGCTAGTCTCCTCAATTTTATTCTGATCCTCGGTAGACATTGTTAGGAATGAATGCTAAATGTTTGGCAGCCATTTTGTAGCAGTTGTTATTGCATTCATGACTATGATTGTCATTGATGTCAACACAGTGATCTACCAGAGACTTGCAGAGAAGCAGACAATGTTTGGATTAGTGCACGTGGGATATTGTAGTTGGAGCTATGCGATGTGGAGGATATAATCTTTGATATGTTATATGTTTATGATTAAGAGCGCAGATACTAATTCATTTATTCATGGAAGTTATGAGCATTTTGGTGGAAGCAGTATTCAGGCAGTGTTCCTGAGTAGCGATTTATGGAAATCAGATGATATCTCCTAATTGGGATGGAATCTGGTTTTGCATAGTTAAAGGGAAGTTGAAGACACATTGTTAGTGACATAGATGATAACACAAACTTCGAGGTCACATGAGTGAAAAATTATTGTAATTGGAAGCCGACAGTTTTGTGTAATTTTGATGTAGCATGTGGAAACTTTTATTTTTTGTAATTGTATGCCGACTCATTTGTAACTACTTGAGTGTGGTATAAAGGAAGGAATGTTTTTCCTTCTAATATGGTTGGATGTGATGATGTATGCATGAAGTGAAGAAAAGAGCTAATGAATTGTGAAGGAAGACATGCGAAGTACAGAGATCTGAAATTGAGATCTGAGATGGAAGAGAGTGCGGTTTGGCATAGTGAGAGAGGAGGTAACATATTTTATATTATTCTTTTAAATAATCTAGAGATCAGTTGGATAGTGTGTTCAGTGATCTTACCTTGAAGTTGTTTGGATAGTGGGTCCTTCTGTCTTCCATAACTCTTAACAGGGT
Source organism: Chamaecyparis obtusa (assembly GCA_027943335.1). Classification (NCBI taxonomy): domain Eukaryota; kingdom Viridiplantae; phylum Streptophyta; class Pinopsida; order Cupressales; family Cupressaceae; genus Chamaecyparis; species Chamaecyparis obtusa. Next base: position 910,444 of record BSBK01007967.1, on the reverse strand, counting down.
TAGAATCTTTTAACAGGGATTCAAAATCTCCTAATAGGGATTCATATGTACTGAATGTATTTCATAAGACTCCTAACAGAGTCCATCTTTTCACAAGGAATATTCATATTAGTGCATCTTTTGTGGGCATCATTCCCACCGGGGTTTACTCTTTGATCAAGAGGTTCCCTAGTCAACATATCTTGTTTCATTGTGTTATTGTGTATGAATATCTTTCTATGGTTGGTAATTATATTTCTTATAGGGTTTAATGTTGTTGAATTTGATAAAAGTTATAATTATCAGATAGCTAATTCACCCCCGCCTTCACAGTTATCTTGGTGTACTTTACTTTCTAATAGACATGTTGTCAAACTGACTGAGTTCCAGATCTGTGAGATCTCCATTCTTAATTATGTCTGTAGCAACCTCATCAATTGACCTATTCTTATTACTGACAACCTCAAATTGATTGTTGTCATCTTCTTCATCCTCAAGGTCTTCTCTTCCTCGAATTAATCTTCTCCTTTTCTTTGGTCCTGCAGTTGCAACCTTGGTTCCTCTTTTTGCATAAGTTTTGGTTGGTGTAGCTGCCTTAGGTTTTATTACTTTCTCAGCTCCCTTTTTCTATGGTGGTGAAACTCCAGTGGCTGACCTTGTTCATGCACCTATCCGTACTAGCAACTGCATCTTCTTTGGAGTTGGAGTGGGAGAAATCGGTGTCGAATCTTTTTCATTGTCAGACTCGGTTTCCTCACTATCATGTGCCTTGTTAGTTAACTGTAACTGAACTTTGGTTGTAGGTTCAACCAATGACTCATCAGATGAGTCAGATACATCTCCAAACTTCTTAGTTAATACTTTCTTCATTTTCTTTTCTTTTCTTGTTATTTTGTCGATGACAAGATTTGTTTGTATTCTAGATTTTGCCTCTTCATAGGTTCCAAACCTCTCGGCCTTCTTGTCCTTCAGTAAAGCTAATAATACCTTGATTGATTTCAAACCTAAATCATGATCCATTTCATATCCCATGGGGGCTCGCCATTTAATCCTTGGCTCTATAGCTTTAACCAATGTATGGTTGGTGTTAACTAGAAAACATATGTCCATCTCATACTTCTTGACTAGTGAATATGGAATCCTGTATCTAAGATTCATCTTAATCTTAAAATCTTCAAAATATTCATCTACAACATTATTTGCATTATCTCCCAAACTTGTCATTATATCATAAATTTACGAAATAACCAGTGTGTTGGTAGACCAAACTTTGTGACCGACAAAAGGAAAGAATTTCTGGAGATAGAAAAATAAACATACTAGCAGTGAGCCAAACTTACAGGTATTAGACTTTTGTGACCTGATTGTTTTCATATTCTCTTCAACTTGTTTCAGGAGTAGCTCGGCAAGGTCTATCTAATGACCCTTCTTTATCATTTTGTAAGCCATATCCACAGAACTACATGACACATTGTTCAATATGCTCGACTGATAGAACTTATAACCTATTACATGTGCTGCAAACTTAACTTTTGGATCCACAATAGAAGCTATCTTTAATGCTTTGTCATCCCATGATGCACCTATATTTTTTTCAACATCAGCTCGAGATGAACTTTGGAATGCTTTCGCCTTGTCAGTTGTGGGATACCCTGTGACCTTATGAATCATTCTCTTTGTCACTTTGATAGGTTTATCCAGCCAAAATGTGCCCTCATGATATCAACTTAGTACTGTATGCACCCTAAAATGGTCGCCTAGACTTTGGGCCCCATTTCTACAATTTATCAAATCCCTGAATCAATATTTTCAAAAATCAACATTTTTCAAATATATCAATTTCCTTGATCAAATCATAATCAATTCAATATTTCCTAAGGTTTGAGCCTTATTTAATTTAAAAGAAATAAAAATAAAAATCTTATTTAATTAAGAGAACATGCTCTCTTTTAATTAATTAAAAATCTCTTCTAATTAAATAATAAAATCACTTTATCCTAAGCCTTTATTTAATTAAAAAGAATTTCTTCCCCTTTTATTTAAATAAAAAATCTCCACTTTTCTTCTTATCCTATGTTGCACAAATAAAGCATTTAATTCTTATTTATAAAGAAAAATATAATAAAAAATAAAAGAAAAATACTTTTGCCTCACATGGACATAAAGTAAATGCTCAACATAAAGTAAATGCTTCTAATTTTCTTATTGGAGGATATTTGTGCACAAGGATCAAGCTTCTATTTTTCTCCATCGTTGATTAAGTCTTTTGCCTCTTAATCTTGATCGTCCATTGATTTCTCATTCTCTATAAAAGAAGAGCTCTCTTCCTCATTTGCACACACAATACATACTTGAATTATTATGCTACAGGTTTTCTAAGTCATTGAAGCTTTTGGAGATATTCTTGCATCAAGTTTTGAAGATTTGAAGCATCATTGACATTCATCTTGCATCTACATCACATCCTAACTTGCATCATAGTTGCATTATCATGGTATCATTTCCTTTTATGTTTTAGATTAATCTCACATAGTTTAATTAGAGGGTTTGTAACTCTTTCATTTCTATTTTCATAGCTTAATTGCATCTTCATTCTCATAAGATTAATTTGCATTCTCATATAAATTTTCATAGCATTGCATTCATTTAGAATCTCTCATTGTGTGGTTGACTAGCAAGGTCATGAGTTTATAGCTCTAGCTGAGAGCAATTTTACAAATCTTGCAACTCCATGCATAGAGAGCTATGGATCGATTTGTGAGGGCTCATTCTTGAGTTTTCTTGCATGTAAGGATTCATAGAAGTGTGACAACATTTTAGCACACATTTTTGGTGCCCACTGTGGGGAAACCCACCTCTTGCATGCTGATTTTGATTATTTTTGGAGCTAACTCTTGTGCAGATTTGTTTGGAGATGAAAAACCCTAGATTTGAAAGATTTGATCATATTTCTCAAACGGCTTGGTATTTTGGTTTGAAATTTTTTTTGCAAGTTTATGACATATCAGAGAAGCTCTTAAAAAAATTTCAAAATTTTTGGAGGTGATTTGTATTTTTTATAATTTTTTTTTTATTTTTCATAAAAAAAAATCAAATTTTGGTGCAAATTGGCATTTTTTTCAGAAATTTTTACATTTCTGGAAAGGTCTTGAAATTCTACAGGGGGTCCATTCACTGTGTTTTTAATTTAAAAATCATATCATAGCTCATTTGGTCAATTTATAAAAACTAGTATGTTTTGATAAAATAGGTCTCTAAGACACAAATGAAAAGATTTTTCTGAAATTTTTACATTTTTGGAAAGCTCTCTATTTTTTGACAATGGTCTTTTTTCTACATTTTGGGTTTGGGGTCCGAATTCATGTGGTAAATTTTGTTGACTAGGTCAAATGCAAAAAAAATAAAATTTTGTGATGGGTATGCACTTATTTTTCATTGTTCATTGCATGATATGAGTTATCATTTGGATTATTTGCTAGTTATCATTGCTCCTAATAATTGATTTTTAGATCTAACTCTAGGGTTGGCATAAGTTGGATATACATTGCATATCTTGTTTGCTTATTTTCTTGTCTTGTTCATTTGAAGGTGCTCTTGCTTTCATGGAAAATGTTTAAAATAAAACGTTGGACTTGAGGTACTTTGTTCCATCTCTACAAAATTTGGATTTTGGGATTAAAATTGAACCTCTCATGTGTTTGGCTTGAGTGTTTACATGCTTTCATATAACACATTTCAATTGATGCTCTTAATGGGAAATGAAAGAACATAGATTTGTTTTTCCAAGTTTGTGTAAGTGAATGCTTGTCTTTAAACCTTAAGTAATTCTTGGTTTCAATATCAAATATCTTATTGAGTGATTGAGGGCATGGATTCATTCCTTGTTTACATAGGGAGTTAAATGCACCACTTTGTGGACTCACTCTATGTTTACTTGGAAAGTTAAATATTCCATTGATTCAACCCTTTGTCATTTGTGAGTAGTATTGATAAGCAACTTTAGATTACTTGTGATTGATCTAGATTTCTATCTTGGGTTATTGGACTCGCTAATCTGCTTGCCCCTCATTTCCACCCCATAGTTGCAAGATCAGCGCCACATTAAAAGGGAGGGGTCTATAGGAAAGAAGCGTTAATTGCTCCACTAGGCAACCCTTTTGTGCTTTTTGGAACTCACTTGTTTTCTAAGGTGTGGACTCACTTTGAGTTGATGTGAGGAGTTAAATGTTCCACTTTTGGACTCACTTTGAGTTGGTGTGAAGAGTTAAATGTTCCACTTTTGGACTCACTTTGAGTTTGTGTGAAGGGTTAAGTGTTCCACTTTTTTGGACTCACTTCACATTCTCTTGAAGGGTTAAATGTTCCACTTTTGGAATCGCTTCACATTATCTTAAAGGGTTAAATGTTCCACTTTTGGACTCACTTTGCATTTACTTGAAGAGTTAAGTGTTTCACCTTTAGTGCTCTAAATAATTTTGATAGTGAATTACTTAGTTTTTATTTCTAGAAGGCATGCTTGGGGACACACCACCTCAAGGGACGACCTTAACTCCTATGTTCCGGTGGAGTATAAATATCGGGAGGTGAATCCAAAGACACCTCTCTTGGGAATTGAGTTTGATATCACTCTTGGCTAAGCCTCAAAGAAATTTATACCTTTGAGAAGTGAAGGAGGAGATTTGGGTTACCGTCTCCCCCCGGCTGTGTGATTTTGGATTCTTCTCATCTACGGATTTGGGCCTCACGTACCTTGTGTATATCGAGGACTCCTTTTAGAAAGCCACATATATCCTTGTAGACAGCTTGTTAAGGTGTTGTTGTGTTCTATGTGCCTGCTAAAATATTTTCAAGAACATACACAAGTAGAATCTTTAAGGAGTAGCATACTAAGTCACTATCTCTATTCATGCACAAATTTGTTTTGTCCCTTGCTCATTGCTTGAAGACTATTTGCTTGAACTCCCTGGTTGCTGTTCTATGTGCTTGATCATCATTGTGAAATCTTTTGAAAGATCTATTTGGAATACTGAAACTGAGTTCCGTCCTGCTGTAGTGAGTTCTCCTTAGAAGCTTGGTCTTCCTTGGTCAGTCTAGGTCAGATCCTAAGTGTTGTCATGTTGCTCAACATCTCAATAAACGTTATGGTATCAATTGCACAAGATGACTCTTAGTCTTCTTCTTTCTTCTCCATTTCCCATGTTCTTCTAAAGTCTTCTATTCCCATGGGAAATTCTTCTTCTTCTTCTTCTTCTTCTTGATTCTTTCCCTCTTACTATCTAGTCTACCTTCTTCTATTCATCTATTCATTTCTTCCATGCTTGATTCCTTCTCTTCTACAACCATGAATTTCAACTATCTTGTTAAGGAACCTCTCTTGAGAATAGATGATCTTGAACTCATTGCTCAATTTGAAGAGTATCTTTATTCCTCCAATAGTCCTTCCAAATATCTCATGGGTGATAAACTTATGGAAAAAATAAAGGAAAAGATGATTCAATCAGATGCCTTTGCTAGGATCATAGACATGATCATATCACAACCTCCTTCTTCTAAACGTTCTTCATCATCTAAGTTTTCTCATTCTTCCTCATCTTCTAAATCTTACCATGATTCTTCCAAACATTATTCGCATTCTTCATTATCCAAGTCTTCTTCTTCCACTAAGTCTTCAATTTCCTCTTCTTCACGATCTCATTCTTCTTCTACTTTTCCCAAGAGTCTTACTTCTCTTCACAAGACATACCATAATGAGCAACGTGATAGTCCTTATGATGCCTCTTCCATGAAGAGTGACACACCCACCTATGATGACTATGATGACTATGATGATGGACAATGTAGTGATACCTATGACACCTCTATTCCTAAGAGTCCTCCTAGTCGTGTCCTTGTGCTTACTGGAAATGGGTCCTCATATTGGAAAGATCGTGATGGTGATCTGTATGATTCAGATTTTGAAAGAAACTTTGATGAGTTTTGTGAACAATACCTTGATTATAATCCAGCTACTACTGTTGAGGAATATAAAATGCACCATGCTGATTTGAAACGTAAATATTATAAGAATCCTTCCTCTAAGAACATTCATGCTAAAAATAAAGATGACACTCTCAAGCAAGATCATGTTAATGTTGAACCTTTGTCTTGTGATGGTTCCCTTCCATCCCCTACTTCCTCCAATACTCATACATCTCCTAAAGCTTCCGAATCTTTCACAAATCCTTCATCCAACAAAGATCCTAAAACTTTTCATGCGGTTCCCTATAGTTATCCTCAAGGGCTACCTCTTAAAAAAACTCAAGCTAACCTTCATTTGGCTGAAAATACTTTTAATAATGCTAAACCTAAAGAGCCTAAGCCTTTATATGTTACAATGCCTACTTCAGCTAGTCTTTTAGCATCTCCAAAGTCTTCCATACAAATCCAACCTACTTCCTTGTCCTTAGAAGTGGCTCCATGTCAAGAGGACCCTAAAAATGATAAAGAAAAGAACATAAAGAAAGATCAAGATCAAGAACCTTCCATGTCATCCAACTCTCTTCATGATGTATCTCCTCCATTTCATGGTTCTTTTGATCCTCTACGCTCTTCCGCATTCATTCCACCATCTCCTAAGCAAGATCAAGCTACTACTTATACTATTGAGCTTATTGATAATCAAAATAACCTTACCACACTTGCGCTTTCCAAAGATGATACTTCCATTAAGGTTATTAAAAATGGTGTTGTTACTTCTGATGTAAAGCCTATTGAAAATCAAAAGAAAGTTGATATGCTTACGCTATCCAAAGATTCTTGTCAAGATCAAAGTCTTCCATCTTCTTGTTCTACCACTCCATGCTCACTTCCACTTTCTACTCTTCCTAAATCTTCGTAAGCTTTGAATGATCCTATCAACGAAGTTGCTCCTATTCAAGATGTTCATGATACTATTGGAAATCTTAATGCTCACTCTAAAGATGTTGATGTCCTTTGTTGTCATATAGATGCTGATGAACTTATTGATTATCCTTTTGTGTCTTCTACTTCCATCCTTGGACCTCTTCCACCGTTGCTAAGGGCTTCATGTCTTCCTTCCATCTTGGGCCCTTATGTCCCTTCACTTTCCCCTCCTAACTCTCCTAATTCATCATCCATCTTGGGTCCTTACATCCCTCCATCTCCTATCTTTCCTCAAGATCAACATAGATGCATACCCTTGAATCCTTTTCATCCACCCACCCATCTAAACCGGTCATATCCTCCTTCTTCTTCCACAAGTCCCAAGTCTTTTGGAAGTAACTTGAATGTTCAATACAAGAAAAAGAAGCAATACAAGAATTCATCAAAAAAAGAAGATCACCATGTCTCCTCTAATCGACATGGAGGTATAAAGTCAAAAGAGATATCTAAGAAGAAAACTACAAGACAAGTATGGGTTCCAAAATCCATCATTCAAGATATTATCTCTAAATCATCCAAAGAAAATAAAAAGCCTAAAGCTATATGGATTCCAAAGTCTCTCTTAAAAGAGTCTAATATTGAACAAAAAGTAAAGTTGACATTCAAGCTTCCAAAGGCTTCCACTTCATCTTCTTCCAAAAACATTTTTCCATTTCATGTGCCTAAACCACAACCTCTGCTAAATATTCACCATAATCCTTCACGTGTTTCTTCATTCACGTTTCCTCCATCCTCTCGCCACCCTTCAAGGTGTGTGTTGATGTTGATCTTGCCTTCTTTTCCATCTACCCTTTCACAATCCTTCCATTCATTATCCTTCTACCTTCTATTCTTTTTCTTCATTTTTTTATTCCTCCTATATTCCAACCTCACTCGCTATACATAAAACTTTATCCTCCATTTTTCTCTTCCATCTTCCTTTCCCTATCAGCATTTTTGAGCATATCATTTTGAATCCTTGGCATATCATGGTTTATCCTTTCAAGGAGCATTATCTAAAAAGCTTGCTTTCTTCCAAAAAAAAGATAAAATTTAAAAAAATAGAAAAATTCAAAAATGAAAACAAAAAAAGAAAAGAGATGAAAAAAATTAAAAATGTGCCATGGTGAAAACCTGGAAACAGGCACCTTGGTAGCAAAAGTAAAGAGAAATAAATTCGTCCTATGGTGAAAACCACTCCCTTGTGGCACCTTGGATAAGTACCATGATGAAAACCTGGCAATCAGGCATCATGCGTAGTTCTTCTACATTTTGCATCCATTCCATCCTCTCTCTTTGATCTTGGCAATGTTGAACTATATGCGAACAATTGGCTATTTTGGAAGCTATCTTAAGATGATCTTGCTTTCATTTCTTTCATGTTTAGCCTTCATTTTCATTTTCCTCCATTCTTTCTAGCCTTTCACTATCTTTTTCCCCATTGGTCTTGATCTAATAAAAAAAAGTAAAACATGATGCTATGAAATCTCTTGACATGTCTACTCCTTTGGACTGCATCCTTTCCTTCTTTTGTAGTGCGTTTTTAAGCCTTACCCCATGCTGGCCTTTCATTGCTTATCCAAATGTGCTTTGCATGATAATTTTTCCCTAGCTTGGGTACTCTTGAGGAGTTTGACCTTGAGGATTTCTTCCCTCCATTTGCTTTCATTCTCCTGTCTTCCATCTGTTCCACTAGCTTGCTTATCCCTCTTGTCCTTCAGATTGCTAGATTTTGGAACTACACGATGTGATCTTGCTTAAAGAGTTTGATGCCTATTCTGTCTGGGGGCATCCTTTGTACAAATTTATGGATCCTGAAACAATACCAAAAAAATTCATATATGATGCTGAAAAAAATCCTAAAAACCATAAAAAGTCTTGAAAAAATACAAAAAAATCCAAAAATTTAAAATTAAAAAAAAAAGAAGAAAAAGTGCCTTGGTGAAAACCTAGCAATAGGTGCCTTGGTAGAAAAATACAAAAAAAAGAGAAAAAAATTGCAATAAATCTAAGTGGTGAAAACCTGGAAATAGGCGCTACTTGAGGCCTTTGCACTCCTATTTGTTAGCATGCGTCCTTAACACTTAGCCACTTTCCATCATGCCTTGACCTTATTTGCCTCGATCTAGAGTTGGTCTTTATCTTTGACTAGGGGGCATAACTATTAGCATTGGTCTTTTAGGTACGTTTGTCTCTTGGGGCATTTCACAACAGGTGTTTTTCAACACCACCCCAAACAGTGTTTTTCAACACTACCCTTGCGTCAAGTGTTTCTTAACACTTATCAGATGTCTTACCCTATAGTCTAAGTATGATGCGATATTTCTCATTTGCAGATGTGATACTCAGAGTTTGACTCTATGAGCAACACACACACATTTAAACAATCAACTCGCTTGAGATATGTTGACTTTATTTTTCTTTGTGTGCTGTCTATGAAGATTTCTTTGATGAGTGGTCTCTCCCTGAGAAGTTTTCGATGATGTATAGCTAGAAGACTGAGGGTATGAGAACATGTTTTATTTCTTTATCTTCTTGTGGGTATATTTTGTTGATCCTAACTATCATGAGCATTTATGCTGGTCTTATTTGACACTATGGATTGACAAGGTATTATCCTTGATTATTTTGCGAGTGCATGCTTCTAGCTATCCTGACTTTCATGTGTCTTGATACAAGCATAATCTTGCCATATCAAACTTAGGTAATCTCACTACATTAGTCATCTTGACCTCCATGTCTTTGATGCCTAGGTGGGATTTCCACATTTCTATCTGATAAAGATCATATTCATAGCCACATAGTTATGCTAGTGTGCATTGTATGATCTTGTGACGCTACCAATAACGCTTGATGATGATAATTAGACATCTATAAGCATTGTGACCTTGCAAGTCAACCACTTTCATAGTAGCTTGCATTCTTAGGTTCATCATAGTTTAGTTTTTGCATCTTGCATATGGAGAGAGCTCTCCTTTTTATCATCTACGGACTAGTTGGTCAACTGTGCTCATTTTCTGATTCTTCTTGATCATATCTTTCATTTCTGGTCTTTCATATCACATCATTTTCTATCCATTTCAAACTCGAAACCGAAATCCGAGTCGCGTTGACTGACCATTTGAGGCACAATTCTTCAATTTTCGATGAAATTTCTTCCTTTCCATGTCTTTCAAACTTCTAGTCTTTCATTCACCCCTTTCGCTTCCTCTCTCTGAGGTTTGACTTAATCTTTATCCTATATCTTTCCTAGTCAAACCTAGTCAACCTGGGGCATATCTTCACTGTTTGATGGTTATCCTATCATGCTCCATCCTTTGATTATGGTTTATTGTGACTTGATCAAGTTTATCAATTTGTTGTTCTCCTCTACCTGATTTCAATTTTGATTCCGAGGGGGCAGTACCTATCAGCTTTAATCTTTGATTCAGCTTTATCATTTAGCTCAGCTTGAGATTCTTATCTCTTATTTTGGATATGATCCTAAATCGACCTCATGTCCAGAATCTTTTGTTTATGTTTGTCTGAATGTGATCTCGAATCGACCTCACATCTGAGTTGTTTTGTGATCCCAGATCGATCTCACATTTCAATTCTTCTTTGACTGCATGTGTTCCCAGATCGATCACACATTAGTCAAAGAGGGGCAAATGTATGCACCCTAAAATGGTCGCCTAGACTTTGGGCCCCATTTTTGCAATTTATCAAATCCCTGAATCAATATTTTCAAAAATCAACATTTTTCAAATATATCAATTTCCTTGATCAAATCATAATCAATTCAATATTTCTTAAGGTTTGAGCCTTATTTAATTTAAAAGAAATAAAAATAAAAATCTTATTTAATTAAGAGAACATGCTCTCTTTTAATTAATTAAAAATCTCTTTTAATTAAATAATAAAATCACTTTATCCTAAGCTTTTATTTAATTAAAAGGAATTTCCTCCCCTTTTATTTAAATAAAAAATCTCCACTTTTCTTCTTATCCTATGTTGCACAAATAAAGCATTTAATTCTTATTTGTAAAGAAAAATATAATAAAAAATAAAAGAAAAGTACTTTTGCCTCACATGGACATAAAGTAAATGTTCAACATAAAGTAAATGCTTCTAATTTTCTTATTGGAGGATATTCGTGCACAAGGATCAAGCTTCTATTTTTCTCCATCGTTGATTAAGTCTTTTGCCTCTTAATCTTGATCATCCATTGATTTCTCATTCTCTATAAAAGAAGAGCTATCTTCCTCATTTGCACACACAATACATACTTGAATTATTATGCTACAGGTTTTCTAAGTCATTGAAGCTTTTGGAGATATTCTTGCATCAAGTTTTGAATATTTGGAGCATCATTGGCATTCATCTTGCATCTACATCACATCCTAGCTTGCATCATAGTTGCATTATCATGGTATCATTTCCTTTCATGTTTTAGATTAATCTCACATAGTTTAATTAGAGGGTTTGTAACTCTTTCATTTCTATTTTCATAGCTTAATTTCATCTTCATTCTCATAAGATTAATTTGCATTCTCATATAGATTTGCATAGAATTGCATTCATTTAGAATCTCTCATTGTGTGGTTGACTAGCAAGGTCATGAGTTTATAGCTCTAGCTGAGAGCAATTTTACAAGTCTTGCAACTCTATGCATAGAGAGCTATGGATCGATTTGTGAGGGCTCATTCTTGAGTTTTCTTGCATGTAAGGATTCATAGAAGTGTGACAACATTTTAGCACACAAGTACAACCCATATCCATTCTATTTTAAAATTCTTCAAAAAATTTAGGGCATTAGTGAGTCTGATCGTTTCTGCCTATTTATGTTCCAGTTTTAACTTTGTATCATCACCACATAGTCCTTGGTATGCAACATACATTTTGAAATCTCCTATTTCTCCTATTTTGTAGTGAATGTACGATCGGATGTCTTTGACCAATAAAACCCTAGGTGGTATGCTTGAAAAAGCGCCTGCTGAATCCATTTTCAATGCTACTTCTGGGTGTGACTTGTACTTAGGTTCACTATAGTTTGCTAACACTATAAGATTAACTTCCTCTTCCACAGCTTTAAAAGTGCTCATCGTGGATACCATTATAACAAACTAGGTTTTTAGTAAGTATGATGAATATGCTCGGTAGGGGTTTCAACTTACTCTAAATATGTCAAAGAATGTGCTCGGTTTGATCTACAACTGCTTTGGTTGAACTTGAAAGATTCTTTTCTTGAACTCACTCTGTGAAATTATCACTCTCCAAAATTTCTTTGTGAAAAATGAACTCAGACTTCTGTGTATTTATAGCATTTTTTGAATTCCCGCTTAAAACTTTATGTCATTAATGCTCAACCTACTACCAGCTCAGTGATAACTATCAACTCGGCAACTACTACAAACTTCCATCAACTTGGTTAACACACAATTTCTTACTTGGTTGATACTGATACTCAGTTAACCTTGAATAGTGATTACCGATGAGTAACCTTTTGCTCGGGCTAACTTTTACCGACTGTGTGATCTTGTTAGCTCAAGACATATAAACCATAGTGCATCTTTGTTCATGTAGATTTGGTATGTGCTCATCAAATATAAGGAACTGTATGTATGATATGATCATTAGAGATGTCGGTTCCATACATACCTATATCACCTTAAGTAGAGGTACCGATGTCACCTAATCCAGTGGATGAGGTTTCACTGACAATATTACTTGACTCAGCATTCTCATTTGATGCTTTCCTCCACATAGTGTTCTTGATCCTCATGATATTTGCAATAGTGTTTCCACTCTCAAATACATGTCCTTCTGGTGCTCAGTATCTGCAATCCTTACTTAGATGACCGACCTTATGACAATGTAAGCACGCCATTCCAATACTTGTCCAGCTTCATGATTGTCCAACCCATCTTTTCCTCATATAGTTTGCTGCAATGTGCCCATATCTACCACATGCAATACAGTTAGCCCATGTGTTGTAATCCAAAACATAAGAATTACTTTGTCTCTTTGGTTGATAAGGCTTGGGTTTGCTCTTTTGTTTTGGTGTCCATACTTGCTTCATTTTTGCCTTACACTCTCGTGCAGTGTGTCCATGTTCATTACAAGTATAACATAATTTCTCCATAGTAGGATTGTTAGCATTCTTATTCAGCTTAGCTCTACATTCATAAGCTTGATGACCAAATTTTCCACAGTAATAACAATATCCATTAAACTTAGCAGTAACTGGAGGTTTACCTTGTGCTTTGCTTCTACATACATTAGAGGTATGTCCCAGTTCACCACAGTGATAGCATGACAACATCTTAGGTCTTTGACTTTGATTGTTGTTGACTTGTTCAACTTTTTTGGATGATTCTCCTTTGCCGGTATAGCCTAATCTAGCTTTACTTTCGAATCTTCTTTGATTAGTCAAAAAATCATCAATCTGTTTCGAACTATCCTCAACCAATTTCATCATTTCATTGTGTTGTTGTTGATTCTTTACTTCATTTCTCAGTCTCTCATTCTCTTCTCTGAGTATTGCAATGTCTTCAAGTCTTCTTGACAGTTCTCCATTTACTTGGTTGACTTCCTGAGTCACAACCATCATCTGATTAGATATATTAAGGTGGTGCTCAGTGAGTCTTTGTATCTTAGACTTTTCTTGAATTTGTTCAGTTATCTATCTTTGGTCTTCAACAAATAGATTCCTTTCTTGCTCAGCATGTATAGCATTGTTCATTACATCTACCATTCTCACCATCTGAGATTCCCAACCGATTTGCAGTGATTTCACTTGTTCGGTTAAGTGAAGATTCTTTTCAGACAAATTAGAGATTATACTTTTAGATCCATCAGAAATGCTTCCTGAGCTAGATTCAATGTTGTCAAATACATCATCAATCTCTTCTTCATGGTAACCAATCTCATTTTGTAGAATAGCTAAGTTCTTCCTTTCAACCAGTAATTTCTTTAGTCCATCCTTGGCTTTCTTATACTATGCAACAAACATTTGCATTTGAATATTTTGATTCTCTATTATTTTATCCAACTTATATCTCTCCATGACTAGATCTTTACCCTTTAGTGGTTAAATTGTTCAATAAGAGAATTGTGCTCTGATACCAATTGTTGGAATTGGAGAGATAGGGTACTGAGAGGGGAGGGGTGAATCAGTGCCCACAAAACCTTTTAACTCACAAACCTTTCTAACCTCAAAAAGAAAACATTAGTACCTTCAACTATAACTTAAATCTATTGCATGCATCATTCATTCAGTTAACTTATCAAAGTAAATAGCATGAAATCAACAAGATAATAATCACATAACACAAGTATTTTGGTAACACAGAAACCCTTGTTAGAAGGTAAAAAATGTGGTGGGGATGACACCTACAAATTCTTTACTACTACATATAGAAAAGGTTTTCCTGTTAGGGATACAAGTTGTAATCACTTCTAGTGATCTTACCCTGTTAGGAGTAACATTTCAGATCGATTAGATCTACCTAGTGATAGGATTTCAACAACACTACTTGAGTGTGCACTTGGTTAAGAGATTTACAAAAAAGACTGTTAGGTCTACTTTGTTAAGAGATTTTACCAAAACTCTATTATAATGATTAGAAATTAACAGGTAAATATCCACTAATGACAAATTAACTTGTCTGATATAGATCTATGAAATGCTTAATAGATATCACCTTTCTGTGTGAAGATCTCTTCTCTAAACTACTCAGTAGCCTTGTCTGATTCTACTTAATCTGAATAACTTTGAATATTATTCTGCTTTGCCTGATGACTAACATTCATGAAGTTGGCTAATGCTTCAAGAAGTTCTATTCATGTTCTCAATCCTCCTTATCAAGCTTCTCTCTTATGCATACAAAAATAACATGAAATTACATTTATATAGCATACTGCTTTTGCCGCTTAACAAAATTAGGTTACAATATCTTAGAGAAAACCCTAAGATCAACGGTGTATAAAAATAACCTAGATCTAGTAAATACATAAAGATCATCATCATAATTAATGATGGAATCTTATGATAAATGATCCTCGATCTTGGTAAAATCTTTTGTGATTATGTTGTAACCGTTTGCCTAGATAAGTATGCCATTCCTGATTACTATGTCATTTACTATCTTCCTTGGTAAACACTATATATTCTGCTCGGTAATTACATTGGTGCTCGGTGTTTACTACTGCTCGATATCGGTGTACACTAATGCTCGGTAGAACTACCCTATTTCTCAGTGTGAAGATTTAACCGACTAGCTTGAAGAGCTTGCAGTTAACGACTAGAGTAGCAAAGGTAATCGACTGATGTCTTTGATACTAATGACAACCTTTAATGCTCAAATAGAGATAACAGGTAAGACTAATATTGATGGTGTACTACTTGTTGATGGACTTAAGCACAATTTGTTAAGTGTTGGAAAGCTTGTAGACAAGGGTTATCAACTAAAGTTCATTAATGGGAGATGTTATATTGGAAGCAAGTCAGGAAATTTGACTGCAACTGGTACTAAATCAAAAGGTAATGTATTTGAGCTGAACACATCTGAGGTTTCTTGTTTTGTTGCAAAGATTGATGACAGTTGGTTATGATACATAAGATTTTGTCACATGATTTTTGATAATATTGTGAAAGAAAGTATGTAAAATGCTGCTAGAGACCTATCAAAGATTGTAAAACCATCTAACACCATGTGTAGAGAATGTGTAATGGGGAAACAAACTAAAAGCATCTTTCAAAGAAAATCTTACTTAGCTAATGGGAAGTTAGATCTAGTGCATACATATCTTTATGGACCTAAAAGAATAAGATCTTATTATGGTGATAGTTACTTTATACTTTTTGTTGATGATTTCTCTAGGATGATGTGGGTTGCATTTCTTAGAGAAAAGTCTGAGGCTTTTGACAAATTTAAGATTTTTAAAGAAAAAGTTGAGAATGAATCCGGTTTAAAGATAAAATATTTGAGATCAAACAAAGGTGGAGAATTTACTTCAGATATGTTTAATAACTAATGCAAAGAGAATTCCATATATAAAAAAACATCAGCTCCTAGGACTCGACAACAGAATGGGACTGCAGAGTGAAGAAACAGAATAATTTTAGATGCTGCTAGAACTATGTTTCTGGAAGGAAATGTATCACATATTGATTTGAGAGAAGTTGTTGGTGCTTTTGTTTATAATTTGAATAGAATTCAAATTAGAGAAGGTAAAAGTAAGACTCCTTATGAATTATGGTTTAATCATACTATTGTGAAATATTTCAGAATATTTGGTAGTAAATGCTATATCAAAAGAGATGATGACATATAAAAATTTGATGCTAGAAGTGATGAAGGTATATTTCTTGGTTATTCTACTAAGAGAAAGACTTACAAATTTTTTGATCTGAGATTGAGAAAGATGATTGAAAGTGCTAATGTGATAATTGATTAGAAGTTTTAGATTCAGGAAAGAGTTTATGATTATAGTCAGAACTCTGATAATATAGAATTTGTTACAAATCAAGATGAACCTTTTGAAGTTAATCATGAGATGGAAATATGTTTTAATGAATCTACTGATATTCAAAATACACCGAGGTATGTAAAGAAGAACCACCCTAAAAATTAAATCATTGGTGGTGCTAATAAAGGAATGTTGACAAGGTCTAGATTAAGGAATGAATTTTTTTTAATTTCTCAAGTCCTAAAACTACTAATGAAGCTTGTAAGGATGAATCTTTGACTAAAGAAATCTAGGAAGAATTGGATCAGTTAAAGAAAAACAATACTTGGCACTAATACATTTGGGGTCATTTTCTGACAAAATTTTTGATGAGCATTGTGATTTATTTTTCTTTGTCGGATTATAGAAGGAAATTTTTTTTTTTTTAATCCATGCTCATGATTATCATAATTTTGACAATCATGAGACATGCCCATGTTCATCAAAATTATGACAATCACAGGCATAGCTTTTTAAAAAAGTGAAATTTTTATTCACTTTTACGTGCGAGAGTGTTGAAAGGGAAGTGAATCCCTATTGAGAAATCCAACTTGGAATTGTTAGGGGAGGAAGGTAAATCACATAGATATATTGATTTGGAGAAACCACCTATAGTACAGCTCATGGGAACCTCTTGTCAGCGGTGGAAGGTAAAAGCTATGCCAAAATGCATGAGATTTTTGGTCTTTGGGATGGATATGTTATAGCCCTAAATATGCAATATGAGATAGGATATCTTGTTATCAATATTGATTGGAAATATTGTTCAATGTATATATAAATAATGTACTATGATATGGATTTGGTATTTTGATCTACATCATATAATATTGTTATGTGGATCGGTATGTTTGTAATTCAATATCTTCAAAGATACTTTAGTGGAAGATCAGAGTTTGTATATTTTGTCCTCTTTACCTGGGAAAATTACACCTGAAGAGTGATGCTAATTCATTCTCAATCTGACCTTGGATCCCGATAGTAGAATTTTGGTGTTTATCACAAATATTATAGAATGGATTTTTCCCATGGTCTTTTGATTGTTCTACAGTTCTCAATATTAGACCTGATTTGGTGAGTCTCCACAATTGATATTGAATAGTTGATCCCAAAAAATGTAGCCAATAAGGTTATATATCAAACATGTTTATTACTGAGGACTCTATTATATCTTAGAGAATGGAGTACCTTCAATTGATTTCCTAGAATGATTCATGCAATTTTCTTCTATCGTGTAATTATATTGCATATATCAATTCGGTTACTGGAGATGTCAATCTTGTGTTTTGTTTAGGAATTGAAACTGATACTTGATAACTTTAATACTTTTTTCACATTAACAATAGACTCCCAATAATGTACACGATGCAATTTATGAGAGTTTGGTGCAAAGAAAAGAATAATTCCAATGATGTTTCAGAGTTATAGTCCAAGGATCTTCAATACGAGAGATATGTAACTGATTAGTAATATCTAATAGGAGTGCCATGTAATGTTCCCTAAGTAATTACTATCACTACATCAAGATGAGGATATCAATGATGGATGTTTTCATTAATGTCACCATATTATTCATCTTATTACTATCAATGACGGTTGGTTGTAACTGATATTGTATGCTATCACAAATTTCTAACATTTCTCTCCCAAGACAAAGGTATTGGCAGCTAAATGTCAAGTCATTTTCAAGCATAAAATATGGTCAAATAACAAAGAAATTATATGATGTATTTACACCTATACCCTAAGACTCTCAACGGTCTTCTAAAATGCTTCCAAACCAAGGATTCTACAATTAATTTAACTCTCAAACCCTCATAAGCATAAAATCCTCAATTTGGCTCACTAAAACCCTCAAAGCTAGGGCTTCCTAAATGTGTGACTTCCAATCACTTATAGACTTAACCAATGGTAGATTCACCATTCATACACCATTCTAAGACACCTAAAACTCCCATATATACCCCTTATTCGACTAGATCATTTGTTGTTGCTCACAACCAAGTAATTTCATTAACATTTCCTTCATTAACTCAGTGATCCATATATATGGAAACCAAGATATGTAGAAAACATCATTCACACTAGCACAACCTTAAGTGCAATTTAGGGAGATTGATAAAACATGAAAATATAAGCCTCATCAACAAGGCTTGATGAGGTAACCATGTTAAAAAAATTCTCAAATGGAGGAAAAAGAGAAAAATATGTAGGATAAAACCTCTCTCCAAAAGAGATAAAAGAAGAAGTGTGAACGAAAGGAAAGAATGTGTTGTTTGTAAAAAGGTATCTCAACCTTGCACTCCTAATGCTTATTTTAAAGCATTTTATATGCATTCACTATTGTGGCTTTTAATATTTTTTTGGGATAGGCAGTGTCTCAGTTGGAGGTTTATTTGAGTTTAATCTAGTATTATTTGTCCTCTCATGAATAAGTAGATGTCCCACTTAAGGTGGCATGGTTTGGCCATGTGTTAGGATCTTGTGGTGCATATAAGATCAATATGATTGTGGTTACATGTGACAAATTCTTATGATGCGTAAGATCATTTAACATGGAGGTTATATTGGAACCTTGATCAACATTATGACATATATGGATGCTTTCTATGGATCTTATAAAGAAACACACTTCCTTCACACCTTTTTCTCAAATTTGACAAAACATATTTGCATATAAAGTTTTAATGAAAACAACCAAAAGGGATATTTGACCACCACCACAAGACTCTAATTTATATGAATTTTGGAACAAGGATACCACTAAGAGTTTACAAAAAAAAAGCTGCATAACCCATTGTAAATAGATTGTCAGATCTATCCAAACCTTCAATATTTTTTTGTGAATAGATTGTCTGTGCAAGAAAACCCTAATTTTGATGGCTATGCCAGGATACTGCAGAATCTTTCAATAGTTGTTCATCCTTTGAAAGCATATAAGGAGGTGATTATGCTATACTTATGATGTTAAAATGATTACTCTTTTTCTTTGTACTATGTATTATTCTAGCATCACATTAGTAAGTACCATGTTTAAAGAAGTTTTTCTCAAGGAATATGTTCATTGTAGATCACTATCCACATCATAGAATAACCTAATAGATTAGGTAAGCATGCAAAAATGCCATAATATATTTGTGTGTTGTGATGACCTCTATAAACTAACATAGAAAATTCTTAACAATAACTAT
Organism: Chamaecyparis obtusa; assembly: GCA_027943335.1. Lineage (NCBI taxonomy): Eukaryota > Viridiplantae > Streptophyta > Pinopsida > Cupressales > Cupressaceae > Chamaecyparis > Chamaecyparis obtusa. The sequence goes on along the minus strand of BSBK01007967.1, from coordinate 890,861 downwards.
GAGGCTATATTTTATTGATAAAAATGTTTGTTTTTGTTTTTGTTAAGATGTTTGTTGTAGAATAATTTTTTGTAGATAGCATAAATTCTACCACCTTATCATGATATTGTTTATTTGGATAGAAGTAATCACAGTCTCCCTCGTATGGGCTTGATTCTTCATTTTCTTTTCATTTATCATTTTTAGTATTAATTCCTTGCCTTATCAATTTTATAGCTTTGTTTTTATTTAATGTGTTCTATAATGTGTGGGTGACAGGTTGATCTCTCATTAAGGATAGAGATGCCCCATAAATATTTTCATTCATCACCTTCACATGTTAATATTGCATATAGGGAGGTAAAATTGTCTAAATCGTGATGTATTTAAAGTCATCTTGTTCATATGAAATTTTCTTTCAGGTATCAATTCTTACCTGCCATAGTAAGCATACATGGAATCAACATTTGGAAAATTTGTTCAAGCCAGTTCTCATTCTTTGCATGTCTTTTAGGTTTGTAATCTAAATATTCTCTAAGTAGTCTCTAAATAGTCATTAGTGATTTTAACAAGTTTAATATTTTGTTCACTAAGAAATCAATGCACCAAGTATTGTCTTATTAGATAGTGCTTACTAAGTTTGTTAAAGAGCCAATGCCTTTCCTTATTCAAGAAATAATTAATTCATGGAAAACTCAATTAGGTTGACCAAATTGATTAAAATGTCGATACATTTACCATTTAAGAATTATTCTTTACTCATCAACATTTTATATGAGTTGGATAAGTTCTTTAACAATCCACAGGACATGAAGTCAATGAATTGTTCAAGTGCCCAAAGTTACTATTATACTTAATTAATTGATAATCACTAGTAAGTCAAGTAATTACAATGAGACATATAAATGGACAGTGATTCAGACCAATGTGGAATATAATGACTTAATTTATCATGCAAGAAACTAATATAATGGGCATCAATTAGCAAATGATAATACAATGATTAAATTACTCATAAAGAGTCACCACTCCTCAAGAGAAGAGGGCCATCCTAAAGAGACCACCGAGCTATTAGCTAAGGATATAAGAATTGATGATTTTGTATTGAGGAGTCCAGTTAGGATGGCATCAACAAGAAATTAGTTTTCTCATTGTTTCTAGATATAGGAAGATGAACTAATTGCAATTCTTCATTAAATATGGGCCTTCCTTGGTTAAGTTTGAGGCTTATCAGATTAGATTTTAGGTTCCTCCTTTCAATTTAGGTGGCCTTGTATTAAATTTGAGGCCATGACTATTGATTTTTAGGACCAATGTTTGAGAGTTTTGAACTACCTTATTCATCCTATGAATGAATTTGAAGGTCATATGTTATAGATCTATAGATATACCTTTGACAAAATGGGGCCTATTGTTTGGAAATAGTGCCATATGTTCTAAATTTAGGCCCCCTATACAATGGATAAAGGGATTTCATACTAATTTTAATAGGCCCATGTTACAGTGAGGCCATACTCATGTTTTTGAGGCCTACACATTTTATTTTTAGGTTTAATCTCACTGTCTTGCGCCCATATTTGGGCTCGAGGAAATGTGTTTCATGTATAGGGCCTAAGCTTTGAGCCCACACGTTATGTTAATGAGGCCTAGCTCATTTGAAGCTAGGCCCAGATGTTTTAGATTCGGGGCTTTCTTATTGGGCTTAAGTCACATTTAGGCCTTATCCTTTGAGCTTAGGACTTATATGTTTGAAATGGAGGCCTATTTTATTAAATTCAAACCCATACATTATGCTAATGAGGCTGCATGTTTTCTATAGGAACTATATTTAGGTCTGAGCTAGGGAGTTTGAACCCACACTGATGCATATCTTAGTGGACTCCTTGGGAAAATTCATTAATAACTCATCGTTTGTGCATTCATTTTGTAACAACACCATATAAGCACCTCCAATTGGATCATCCTTCTTGATCCAACCAACACCTTAGATCAATCAAAGGTAAAAACACTTCCTTTAACAACTACTAGGCTCCACACCTTTAATATAATCCACTAACCTTCAAACACATTCCATTGGTTTCAACTAATCTACTTAGTTCATCATCAAACCCTTACCTGGGTGCTAACTAGGCCTAGATCTTAGTAGCCTTGTTCAACGGGTAATCCTAGGTTTTCTTCAAATTTCTCCAAAGGACTAAAAAAAATTAGCATATTCAAATACACTTTTTCATTCTACACAACATGTGTCAAGCTCACCTATTGATCCTTTGGACCAATTGTACACACTAGTGCCCTGCAACCTCACAATTAGGCCTAATAGCCCTCCATTTACAAAGAAATTCCTATAAGTATTCATCCCAAAACCTCCCAACCATGAAAAAATCTTCATAAATGATCCAAATAAAAAAAATGTAAGGGTTATTTGAAATTCCACATAGGTTTACCCGTCCAAGTACCAAACCCTCACTTCTAGGAACACCAACCTAGGGCTTTGTTGGTTTGACCCTTCCAAATAGTTTGAATTTCTTCCAATGGATATAACACCTTAAAATGAAATAGTATGAATATAAAACATCATAAAATGTGGCACTCCTTCATGTAGATCTCTCATACCATGACTGGTGCTATACACCCAAACCCTAAATCAACAACTATTTTCAACTTGTGGTCACTCCTTCAATAACTTTGACCATTCCTGCATTCAAACACACACAAGAACTTATAATACAGTGATATAATCCTCCCACAAGTCACATTGATTGTATAAAGTGGGAGAATCCTAGTTTCTCATGAGGACTTCAAAATAATTCAAACTGATTGAATCCACTGTTCACAAACAGTTAGAAAATAAATGGGTTTCTTTGTCTTAAAAGTTAATGAAACAATACACTATTGACATCGAAATGAAAAAAACTCAAATAATGACCATTATACCTCATCTCCCTATCAAAATTGTATTTTTTCAAGCATTTAAAGTCATAGGAGCCGTGACTGTACCCACGACTAGAACAATTACTGTTATAGGAAGTTTCTTGTTTATTGATCAAGAACTTGTTACATTTTTTTTCTCTGACCTCACACACACTATTATCCCTTCATGTATCCTATATTTAAATGTATCCTTATACCCTTTAATACCTGACACAACCAAAACTACCCTTGAACCAAAAGGGAACAATTAAAACTAACTGTATAACATAATATTTTCTAAGACTTGTTATGTTGTCAAGTTGACAAACAAGTCGTCAACTCGAAAAATATGATAATTTCCCCCTATTATACCTTCTAAGCACATATTGACTATGTTTTATCAATGTCCTTATACCCATGACTCATACTTACCTTCACAAAAATCATATTATGCCTTATAGGCCTTTTGGAAAATTGACACAATGGTGAGCCTCTTATATCAGGATGGCTCTTATTACATCATTGCGTGACTAAATTGTATTATATGTTTACTCCCTTCAAACCCCCTAAATAATACAACCCATCAATCATTTACATAATGAACCCTCTAGGCCTCTTTCCTCACATTGGAAAGTTTGCATACATTGACTCATCTTGCTATCATTTACAACTTTTTTTGGAAGTAATGGACATGATTACAAGAATGGCTCAAATGGCTTTCCAAGTGAAATATAATTCATGAGATGACACTACTTAACTATGAAAATAAATAATAAGGCATCTCAATGGATTTATTACAATGCTTTGACCAAATTGGTCTTCAATGGGTTTCAAGGGCTTTTGGTGCTCCCACACCAATAGTCAATAGGGTCATGGTCAAATTGCAAGGCTGTAAGATTGTCATGTTGGAGACCCATGTTAAAATCCCCCAAAAGTGACATCAATGCGGCTTAAATGTTGAATTGATTGAGTGGCTTACGTAGCTTATAAGTTCAATATGTTAATGGGGAGGAGGTCCCCCTTGTGACCACCAACATTTTATGGAACAAAAAGAGAAAAAAGATGTTTGATACAGTTGTATGATTTGGTTCACATTGATAATCTCTCTATACTATTTGAGACAACCTAAGGACACCACTACTACTATTTTGACTAGGGATTTTTTGATAGGGGACTTTGGCTTCTATTGGTCACATCTATTGATGTAGGAGCATCAAAGGTCCTGAGAGGCCAATAAGGCCAGAATGGTTGAAATGTTGTAATAAGGCCATTTGTATTATTTTCATAGTTAGATAACATTTTTACATGCATTGGATTGAAATTGTAAGGCCTAATGAGCCATCATGTAGTCATTTGGCCCAAGAGGCCCTGATTGGTCCATAGTGGGTCAAAATTGGTCAAACTAGTCAAATAGGTGAGGATAGTGTCGAAATGATGTTTTTGGCATAATTTTTTTTTAAAAGTAAAATTTCTATTCATTTTTACACGCGAGAGGGTCGAAAGGGAAGTGAATCCCTATTGAGAAGTCCATCTTGGAATTGATAGGGAAGGAAGGTAAATCACATAGATATATTGATTTAGAGAAACCACCTATCATCTGGCTCATGAGAACTCTTGTGGGTGGTGGAAGGTAAAATCTAAGCCAAAATGTAATTTCCCCTATCTTATCAGTTTGTAATATCGGGGCATTGTTCTTATCACTCTAATTTGCAAAAGACTTCTTCCTCCCAAGACCCTTACTCTCTATTGTTGTCTTGGTACTATGCCAATTAGTTGGTCCACAATACTTATATAATCTTTGACTTATGAGTTTTATGTGCACATGGATTGTAATTATAATTTATTATTGATAAAAGATAGATCTTCAATAAATTGGCATGTATTGAATATACCATATTTACATGAAATTTTTGGTCTTTGGGATGGATATGTTCTAGCCCTAAATATGCAATATGAGAAAGGTTATCTTGTTATCAATATTGATTGGAAATATTGTTCAATTTATATATAAATAATGTACTATGATACAGATTTGGTATTTTGATAGATGCATCATATAATATTGTTATTTGGATCGGTATGTTTTTAATTTAATATATTCAGAGATATTTTAGTTGAAGATTATAGTTTGTATATGTTGTCTTCTTTACCTGGCTGGAAACTTACACCCAAAGAGATATGCTAATTCATTCTCAATTTGACCTTGGATCCCAATAGTAATATTTTGATGTTTATCACAAATATTATAGAATGGATTTTTCCCATGGTCTTTTGATTGTTCTACAGTTCTCAACATTAGACCTGATTCACTAAGTCAATAGCACCGACATACAAGACCTCAAGGGGTATCTTATTGTCAAAAAAAAATTTAGGAACCATCTCAGTTTGGTCAACAATATTATTCAGGGATTAAGTCTTCTTAAGGGGTTATTTCTTGCATTCATTACTCAAGTGAATCCTTGTGTCTAGGAGGGTAGCAGAGTGAGTTAGCTAATCAAACAATGGAATTTTTGTTTAGATACTAGGAAATGGCTTGGTCAGCTAACTCAATCTCCCACCCTCCTAGACACAAGGATTCACTTGATGGCCTAGTATCTAAACAACACATGGCTTGATTCAATCCTACACTTCTTGACTTGGAACATGCTCTTCAAGAGATAACTCAAACACTTGATCATTGGGACACTTCAATGTGGCTCATCCTAAAACCTAACACTCCATCAACTCCTTGGTTCCACAACCACTTACCCATTGGCCTTGGCCTACTCCCTTCACCATGGAAATGCACTTCATGATTTCAAATCAATTTGGATGAAAACTCTCTCCATTGTAGGATCTTTGTTTTTTAACAACACCATGAGTAAATGAGGAAATACTGATAAAGGTTCAAACCCTTGTCCTGACTGCAACACATACATGAAGTTAAACATCAAATAGGACTGTCACTATTTTCAGCTTGGATGGTCATATGAAACACAAAAGCTCATTTTACTTATTAATATTGCATTTAAAAATATCAGAGTACAAGCCATGCAACATAAGGAAATTTTACTAGTTAATTCTACATTTAAAATATCATAGTACAAGCTGTTAAATGTGGTTGTTAACTCTATACAACCTACCTATGTTACATTGATCTCTAGGTTTGGAACTTGGAATCAACCTATAGAATATGAAAATGCTAAGTCTTATTTTTTAGTTATGTAGAAAGTATGACCACTTGAGTAATGAATGCAAGAAATAACCCCTTAAGAAGACTTAATCCCTTAAGAATATTGTTGACCAAAATGAGATGGTTCCTAAAATTTTTGTTGACAGTAAGATACCCCCTGAGGTCTCGTATGTCAGTGCTATTGAAAAGGAAAAACCCTTGTGGGAATTGTAAATTACGAACATTCAGCCTCTCCACTCATAGAAGCTTTGGTGGATGCTAAATGTTTGTAGAGGCTGAATGTTTGTAATTTGCAGTTCCCACAAGGGTTTTTAATGAGATAAATGGAAATATCTTGTACAATGCTATCTTTAAATGTAAAATTAACTATTAAAATGTACTCATGTTTCACAGCTTGTACTATGATATTCTAAATGTAGAATTAACTAGTTAAATTTCCTTGTGTTTCATGGCTTGTACTCTAATATTTTTAAATGTGGAATTAACAAGTAAAATGTACTTTTGTTTCATGCAACCATTCAAGTTGAAAATATTCAACTGGGTCCCTCTATGGGACAATCACCTTAGATACCTGATTCAATCCTACACTTCTTGACTTGGAACATGCTCTTCAAGAGATAACTTACACACTTGATCATTGGGACACTTCAATGTGGATCAAACACTGATAAAGGTTCAAACCCTTATCTTGAATTCAACACATACATGAGGTTAACCATCAAATAGGACTGACACTATTTTCAGCTTGAATGGTCACATGAAACAAAAGTTCATTTTACTTGTTCACTCACAAAATAGGACTGTCATGCTAATAATCAATTCCCAACTGGCCTAAAATGAGAAAAGGAAAAACCCTTGTGGGAACTGCAAATTACAAACATTCAACCTCTACAAACATTTAGCATCCACCAGCACTTCTATGAGTGTAGAGGTTGAATATTTGTAATTTGCAGTTCCCACAACGGTTTTTAATGAGCCAAATGGCAATAACTTGAACAATGCTATTTTTAAATGTAAAATTAACTAGTAAAATCTACTCATGTTTCATAGCTTGTACTATGATATTCTAAATGTAGAATTAACTAGTAAAATTTCCTTATGTTTCATGGCTTGTACTCTGATATTTTAAATGCAGAATTAACAAGTAAAATGTACTTTTGTTTCATGTGACCATTCAAGCTGAAAATGTATTAGATCCTCCATTTCTTGGTATTTGGACTAATGCCATTCTTTACCATCTTGTAGGTACATTGAAGACATGGAGACAATTATTGGAAGCTAGTTGATCTAGATGCAATTCAATCCATCATTACCTTGTGCAATGGTAGATCTTAACATTTTCATTACTCTTGACTTCTATACTCTTGTACATTTATTTTGCATTGTTTTAAGAGTTATCACATGGATTCTGTGGGATCATTTCTATTTCTTCTTAAATGAAATGAAAGACTCAAATATAAATGAATGTAATTTTAATCTTCTACTATTGTAAACACTTTTTCATATGATTGTAATGATATTCTTTCATGAACCAAAGAAATGGTCTTTCCTTTGTATTTTCCTTTTCAACATAAAACACTAAATCTGAAACTTAAAGTTTAAAATAAACCAAATGTACCTTTCACCTTAGTTTTAATTAGCTACTCATTGACCCATCTTTCATGAGTAGTATTTCATCCATGAGTTTGAGAAGCACCAATTTCCTCGTGTGCATAGGAAGTGCCCATGGGCCAAGAAGCATAGTAGTTGCAAAGCCAAAAAGATGATGATGATGTAGATAGTACTTGAATCAAGGGAAATCAAAGGAATGGATAAAAAACCACTATCTTTCCAAGCACAAAAAGGGTATAGTAGAGTAGAATCATCTTTCCCAGGCACTCACAATTGTTTGAAGAAGAGGAGAAGTAATGGGAAGAATTGTAAGGACAATGGATAAAAGTAACACCCGCTCCACCCCCACAACAAAAATATTAAATAATAAATATTTAATATTTTTGTTGTGGGGGTGGAGGAGGCATTACTTTTCTCCATCATCCTTACAATTCATTTCATTACTTCTCCACTTCAAAAAGTTGGGAGTGCCTAGGAAAGATGAGTCTTCTCTACTCTTTTTGAGCTAGGAAGGATAGTGGTTTTTGATCCACGCCTTTCATTCCCTCGATTCAAGTCTACTCTATGGATTCCCTCGGTGTAGATAGTACTTGAATCAAGGGAAATCGAAGGCGTGGATCAAAAACTAGCAAGCCTTCCTAGCACGAAAAGGGCATGTCTTTATGAATCATAGAGTATGTCTTTATATCATATCAATTTTGAGTGGTAAATTAGAAATTAAATCAAAACTAGTATAAGAAGAGTAAATTTTTGTTGTCCTCCCTTGCATATTGATCTTGCATAGAAGACGACCATTTTCCATTTTATCCCTAATCCTAGTGACATGTGCATTTTCTAATGCAATCATATTATGGATAATTGCACTCTTATCCAAAAATCATTTCTTAACCCATATAGAATGGCATGAATTTTCTTTCCTATATTATGTATTTCTCCATTAAAGGTTGTCAACTTGGGAAGGTCAAGCTTGAAGCATGGAAATTTTCCTTGCTTCCAAAAGAGATTGCACTTCTTGTGAATTAACTACTTCACAGGCATAATATGTTTATCCATCAATTATCTTGTTAAATATATCCTCTTTCATATTCTCAAGAGTTATAATGAGGTAAAATGCATTGTGAACTCTATTAACATTAGGAATGATGGAATTGTGGACAAGAAGTGAACCAATGAGATGCCGCATTTAAAAAACTCATTTTTTGATCCACTATGGATTTTAGTATCAAGTGTCACAAGAAATCACTTGGATTGCACATTCTTATGAGTAGAAAACCTTGAGAAAAAAAATTCTATACAATGGTAACCTTTTAATGCCTAATTCTCCCGACCCTCAAACTCTGGTGATGATCAAGGAGTGTATTGTTGAGGAGTGTATTGTTTGAAAGAGAGTGAAACAACCCGAAATCTCGAGAGGTAATCCAAAATCACCTATTTGATTGACAAAGTTCTTTGTTAGGAATGAATGCTAAATATATCCTATGGGGAGTATTCGCAGCCATTCTGTAGCAGTTTTTGTTGCATTCATGACTGTGATTATCATTGATGTCAGTGATCTACTGAAGATTAGTATAGAAGGAGACAGTATTTGAGTTAGTGCATGTGGGATATTTAAGATCAAGCTATGTGGAGTTGAGGACTTACTCTATGATGTTGTATAAGATCATGGTTAAGAGTGCATAAGGAAATTTGTTTATTCATGATAGTTATGTGTAAATCAGTGGAAGTAGTATTTAGACAATGTTCCTGAGTAGTAGTCTGTGGAAATCAGATGATATCTCTTAATTAGGATAGAATCTAAGAATGAAAAGTTGTATAGATGATGAATACATGTTGATTGTGATGTGGACATGACAAAAAGGTCAGTGGTCACACGAGTGAAGAGTTATCTTAATTGGAAGCTGACAGTTTCATGTAATTGTGGAATTATTATGTAACGTGTGGAAGATTTTATTTTGTAATTTGTATGCCGACTCATTTGTAATTATTTGAGTGTGGTATAAAGGAAGGAATGTTTTACTTATTGTAATATGTAAGTGTAATTGGAATGTAAGATTTTGAATCGTGGAATTGTGAAATACTTGTTGGAAGAGGATATGTGAAGTTATATAGCGATCTAGTATTGAGATCTAATGAAGTAGTTGGTGCGGTTTGGCACAGTCAAAGGAAAAGTGATAAGTTGTTGAGATCAGTAATCTTTTGATATTATTCTATTGGAAAATATAGAGATCAGTTGGACAGTGTGTTCAATGATCTTTCCCTTGAAGTTGTTTGGACAGTGGGTCCTTCTGTCTTCCATAACTCCTAACAGGGTTAGAATCTTTTAGCAGGGATTTAAAGTCTCCTAGCAGGGACTGATATGTACTAAATGTATCTCATAAGACTCCTAACAGAGTCCATCCTCTCACAAGGAATTTTCATATTAGTGCATCTTTTGTGAGCATTATTCCCACCGGGGTCTACTCTTTGATCAAGAGGTTCCCTAGTCAACATATCTTGTGTTATTGTGTTGTTATGTATGTATATCTTTCTATGGCTGTTAATCACATTGCTTACATGGTTAAAATCTATTAAAGGTAATAAAATTTGTATTTATCTGATAATTGATTCACCCCCCCTCTTAGTTATCTTGGTGGACTTTACTTTCTAACAATTGGTATCAGAGTGATAGATCCTTCAAGGAAAAGTTTAACAACTTGAGGAGATCCATGGTGAGTCATTTCAGGAAAGAAAGCCCTAAGTTTGATGGAGTGAAATTTGATAGTTGGAAAGAAAAGATGAAGACACATTTACTTTGTTTAGGACCAGGGTATTGGTTAATCACAAAGAACAAGAAGACTATCATTGATGAAGAAAAAATTGAAGAATGTACTAATGAGAGAGATCTATTCATGTGTAACATACTTTTCAGAGAAGAACTTTTGTCAGCCCTTCCAGAAAATGAGTACAGTTAGGTAAAATATCTTAAAACATCTCATGAAATTTGGTTAGCTTTACAATCTACTTTTGAAGGTGATGAACATGCAAAGAAAGTCAGATTACATAATTGGATATGTGCATTTGAAGATATAAGAATGATGGAAGATGAATCTGTTAGAAGCTATATTGGTAGAATGTCAGAAATTATTGCAGGTATAAAATCCTGTGAAGGAATCAAGACAAAGAATGAAGTGATATGGAAAATTCTAAGGACATTGACTCCTGCATTTAAGAAGACAACACAGATGATTGAGCAAGTTATACCTTGTACTGAGAATTTCACCAGAGAAACTCTTCTGGGAAGATTAGAAGCAACAGAGATGAACTTGAGACAATCAGGAGATCTACCTAGAATGGAGACAACATTCAGCACACTGAGTATTCACCCTACCTTGTCAAGAAGCATGATTATGAGTGGAGATTATGCTAGTAGAAATAGATCTAGGAATGAAGAAGACAAGAAAATTGAAGAAGGAATTGCCTTACTTGTGAAAAGAGAACTAGACGATAAGAAAATTTTTAAATGTTGGACTTGTCAACTATATGGTCATTTTGCATCTAAATGTCCTAAGAGAGTAAAGAAGTATAGAAAGAAATTTAAAACTAGAAGACCTAAAGAATGTTATTATGCCAATGATGAAGATTTTGAAGCTAGTATGGAAAAATCTCTAAGTGAAAGTGATAATGAGAATGATGATATAGGATTTGTAGCAATAAAAGAAGAAAATCCTGAAACATAAGTTAAGGAAGAAAAAGCCTTAGTTTCTTAAGTAGAAAAAAAATCTAATTGGATTATAGACAGTGGTTGTTCACATCATATGATTGGAGACATGAAGAAATTCATAAATTTTAACAATTATGATGGAGGAATCGTTAGAGTTGGAAACCATGAACCTTGTTTGATAAAAGGTATAGGATCTATTACTCTTGATGGAAAGACTAACACTGATGATGTTTACTTTGTGGATGGATTGAAACATAATCTTTTGAGTGTTGGACAACTAGTTGATAAGGGATATCAAGTTTGGTTTACTGAGAAAACTTGTGTAATCAAAGACAAAGATGGTAATTTGATTGGTACTATATCAAGAAAAAGAGGTAATGTATTTCAGTTGAATCCTATTGAGATGACATGTTTGATTACTAAGATTGATGATAGTTGGTTATGGCACAGAAGATTTTGTCATATAAACTTTGATAATATTGTGAAAGTGAGTACTACACTTGTAGTGAGAGATTTGCCTAAGATTATGAAACCTACTAACATGATGTGCAAGGAATGTGTGATGGCTAAGCAAAAAAGAAGCTCATTTCCCAGCAAGAAGTTTACAACAATAGAGAAGTTGGAAATTGTTCATAAAAATTTGAGCGGTCCCACAAGGACTAGAGGATTCTAGGGAGAAAGGTATTTTATGATTCTTGTTGATGATTTTACAAGGATGATGTGGATTGCATTTCTTAAATAAAAGTCTAAAGCATTTGATAAGTTTAGAATAATTAAGAGAAAATTTGAGAATGAATCAGGAATGAAGATTAAATATTTGGGATCAGATAGAGGTGGATGATTTACTTCTAAAGAATTTAACATCTTTTGTGAAGTGAATGGTATTAAGAGATAGTTTTCAACCCCTAGAACACCTGAACAAAATGGTATCGCAGAAAGGAGAAATAGATCAGTGACTGAAGCAACAAGAGCTATGTTATTTGAGAATGACTTAGCGAAGATATTCTAGAGAGAAGCAGTGAACACAACAGTGTATACAATGAACATAGTACAAATTAGAGAAGACACAGACAAGACACCCTATGAACTATGGTTTGGACATGCCCCATCAGTTAAGTATTTTAAAATTTTTGCAAGCAAATGTTATATTAAGAGAGATGATGACATTGGAAAGTTTGATCCTAGAAGTGATGAAGGTATATTTCTTGGTTATTCATTGAAAAGAAAAGCGTATAGATGTTATAATAAGAGAACTAAGACTATTGTTGAGAGCACAAATGTTAAAGTTGATGAAAAGTTAAAAATTTAGGAAAGAATGCTTGATTATGAATCAGATAAAGGAAATCAACCTAGAACTAAACCAGAGAATATTGATTTATTCTATGAAACTGACAGTGATTTGAAGAATGAAGGCTACATTGAGGAAATCATAGAGGAACCATTAGCTGAAGCAAGAACTAAGATAGTGACACCTAACAGGAACCTATCAAGAAATCATCTTGTTGAGCAAATTATTGGAAGCATAGATAGAGGAGTTCTGACATGGAATAAGGTACAAGAACAATTGTATTTAATTTCTCAGATTGAACCTAAATCTACTAGTGAAGCTTGTGAAGACAAACATTGGATTAAAGCTATGAAGGAAGAACTAGATCAAATTGAAAAGAACAAGACCTGGGAATTGGTCCCTAGACCTAAAGATAAGAATGTTATAGGAACTAAATGGGTATTCAGAAACAAAAATGAATGAACAAGGAGAAGTTGTAAGGAATAAAGCAAGATTGGTATGTAAAGGATACTCATAGGAAGAAGGAATTGACTATGAGGAAAATTTTGTACCTATAGCAATAATTGAAGCAGTAAGAATGTTTTTGGCTTATGCAGCTTATAAGAAATTCAAAGTGTATCAGATGGATGTGAAGTCATACTTTCTGAACGGAGAGTTAGAAGAAGAAGTTTACATTGAGCAACCTAAAGGTTTTCCCTTCACTCATGAAGGAGATATGGTATGTAAATTGAAGAAAGCTTTATATGGACTTAAACAAGCACCTAGAACTTGGTATACAAGATTGGATAAGTATTTGATAAAATTAGGATTTACTAAAGGCACAACATACATCAATTTGTACACAAAAGAAATTGAAAATGGTTTCTTGGTTGTAGTTATTTTTGTTGATGATATTATCTTTGGAGGAGAAGATGAAGCTAGTGATAAATTTGCAGATGAAATGAAGATTGAATTTGAAATGAGTATGATTGGTGAGATGAAATATTTTTTAGGATTACAGATAACATAGAACAGTGATGGTATCTTTGTATTTCAAACAAAGTACTTGAATGACTTACTGAAGAGATTTGGAATGGAGAACTGTAAGCCACTTGGAACACCTATGGTAACTAGACACAAATTATCTAGCACAGATGAGACTCCTACAATTGAACAAAAGAAGTACAGATCTATGATTGGAGGATTGCAATATTTAACACATATAAGACCAAATATATCACATGCGGTTGGAATTATTGCAAGATTTCAAGCTGATCCCAGAGAATCACATTATGCAGCAGTTAAAAGGATACTGAGGTACTTAAGAGGCACAATTGAATATGGATTGTGGTATGAAAAATCTGATGACTTTACCCTATGTGCATATACTGATGCAGATTGGGGAGGAAGTGTTGATGAAAAAAAGAGCACAAGTGGTGGAGCATTTTTCCTTGGAGGAAGATTGGTCTCTTGGCTAAGCAAGAAGTAGAATTGTATTTCACAGAGAACAACAGAAGTAGAGTATGTAGTAGCAGCAAACAATTGTAATCAGGTAATTTGGATGAAACAAATGTTGAAGGATATTGGAATAAAATTTGTTGAGCCTGTTGTTATACATTGTGATAACACCAGTATAGTTAGTATGTCTAAGAATCATGTACTACATTCTAAGACAAAGCATATAGAAATAAAGCATCATGTAGTGAGAGAGAAAGTGGAAAAGAAAGAAGTTAGACTAGAGTATATAAGCACAAAAGAGAAGATTGCAAATATATTTACAAAGCCTTTGCCTAAGGATACATTTGAGTATCTGAGAGGTATGCTTGGGGTTATGCCCCAACCTACTTTTGAGAAGTGATGCAGATTGTTGCATCCGTCCAGTGGTATATGAGCCTTATCTTTCTTATGGACTAGATGTTGGTACTTCCTCTATGGGGGATTATGTGTTTCTGAGCTGAGTCATGAGGACTCTAGTGAATGTATTTTCTGAAAAGTGTCTTTTGACATTAAAGTTGTTGTTGACATAGTGAGGTAGCATTTGTCATTGATGTCAATGGGGGAGAAGGATACATGAAAACCATCTATTGAAGATAACTTGAGGAAGAAGGTTACAAGAAATATAAAATGGAAAACTAAAATTTGAAGAGTTGAATAGGAAAATGAAGCAAGATTTGATTGATGAAGAGGATTTGAAAACATTTCAGAGTAGCAGTATTGTAGTGTTGGTATTCATGGAACTTGGATGTTTTTTCATCTATGTTGCCATCAATGCCAATGGGGGATATTTTTAGGAATGAATGTTGAATATATCCTATGGGGGAGTATTTGCAACCATTCTTTAGTAGTTGTTATTTCATTCATGACTATGATTGTCATTGATGTCAACATAGTGATCTACTAAAGATGAGCAGAGAAGCAGACAATGTTTGAGTTAGCGCACGTGGAATATTGAAGATCAAGTTATGTGGAGTTGAGGACTTACTCTATGATGTTGTATAAGATTTTGGTTAAGAGCACATAAGGAAATTCATTTATTCATGATAGTTATGTGTAAATCAGTGGAAGTAGTATTCAGGCAGTGTTCCTAAGTAGCGGTTTGTGGAAATCGGATGATATCTCTTAATCAAGATAGAATCTGAGCATGCAAAGTTGTACAGATGATGAAGACATGTTGATTGTGATGTGGACGTGACAGCAAGGTCAGTGGTCGCACAAGTGAAGATTTATCTTAATTGGAAACTGATAGTTTCATGTAATTGTGGAATTATTATGTAACGTGTGGAAGATTTTATTTTGTAATTTGTATGCTGACTCATTTGTAATTATTTGAGTGTGGTATAAAGGAATTAATTTTTTCCTTATTTCAATATGTAAGTTTAATTGGAATGTAAGATTGTGAATTGCGGAATTATGCAATACTTGTTGGAATAGGATATGCGAAGTATAGAAATTTGGTATTGAGATCTGATGAAGCAGTTGGTGCAGTATGGCACAGTCAGAGGAAAAGTGATAAGTTGTTGAGATAAATAATCTTTTGATATTATTCTATTGAATAATATAGAGATCAGTTGAACAGTGTATTCAGTGATCTTTCCTTTAAAGTTGTTTGGACAGTGGGTCCTTCTGTCTTCAATAACTCCTAACAAGGTTAGAATCTTTTAGCAGGGATTCAAAGTCTCCTAGCAGGGATGATATGTACTGAATGTATCTCATAAGACTCCTAATAGAGTCCATCCTCTCACAAGGAATTTTCATATTAGTGCATCTTTTGTGGGCATCATTCCCACTGGGGTTTACTCTTTGAGCAAGAGGTTCCCTAGTCAACATATCTTGTGTTATTGTGTTGTTATGTATGTATATCTTTCTATGGTTGTTAATCACATTGCTTACATGGTTAAAATATGTTAAAGGTGATAAAATTTGTATTTATCTGATAATTGATTCACCCCCCCCTCTTAGTTATCTTGGTGGACTTTACTTTCTAACATTCTTTGCCTTCTCTCCATTCTTAATAAAATAAAACTTCCTAGCCACCAAAGTTGGGAGGAAAGGAAGGTTCCCCAATCTTAACTAAACAATACAACCAACCCCTACTATTCTATGATCCTGTAGGGGTTCGGGCATTTTAGTAGGAGAGCTTGGTGGCTAGCTAGAAACCAATTCCACCACCCTCAATTCTAACTAGACTACCTTCCATCTATCCACCACCACCTTCCTCAAGTCAGTGGGATTGATCAACAACCATTTTTTTAAAAATATATGTGTCATCAGAATTCTTACATCCTCAAACATGTACTAATGATGGTGTTGTACATTCAACAACACTTTTGTCAAATTTTTTTGTCTAGTTTGCATTGTAATTCTGATGACCATGCAAGAAAAACCAACGATGTTTCTATACATTAGACAACACATTCATTGAAATAGTTCATCTGTGTCTTGTCATAATTTCAACTTACGTGCAAACACAAATCGATGAAGTTTCTATGCATTTGACAACGTGTTTGTTAGAGTAGTTCATCTCATTAGCATCATAATTTTGACAACCATGAAAACTAATCTGATGAGGAATTTGTCAAAAATGCGACCAAAATTATCCAAAAGTAGACCCCTGTTGTCCAATGCCATTTTTGTCAGAATTAGTGTCAAAATTGTGACGACCATGGATACATTGAATTTGCCAACTAAAAATTTCCAGCAGCTATGTTGGTCAGAAGTATGACTAATGGAGGTCAGAATTATGATAAATATTCATAAAAAATCAGGACCAAATGTACTAGTGTGGGAATTGGTTCCTAGGCCTAAAGACAAAAATGTGATAGGAACTAAATGAGTTTTCAGAAATAAGATGAATGGAGAAGGGGAAATTTTAAGAAATAAAGAAAGACTTGTTTGTAAAGGCTACTCTCAATAAGAAGGCATAGAATTTTAAGAAACATTTGCTCCTATTGCTTGGTTGGAGGTAGTAAGACTGTTTCTTGCTTATGTTGCACATAAAGACTTTAAAGTATATCAGATGGATGTTAAATATACATTTCTGAATGGTGATCTTGAGGAATAATTTTACATAGAGAAACCTGATGGATTTCCTTTGACAGTGAATGAGGATATGGTATGTAAACTAAAAAAGGCATTGTATGGACTGAAACAAGCATGTAGAGTGTGGTATGTGAGATTAGATAAGTATCTACTAAGTCTTGGTTTTAGAAAAGGTAATGCTAATAGTAATTTATATTTGAGAACTAATAAAGAAGGAATTCTAATAGTTGAAGTTTTTGTGGATGACATTATTTTTGGAGGCAATGATGAGATGAGTAAGAATTTCTCTAAGGAAATGGAAAATAAATTTGAGATGTCAATGATAGGTGAAATAAAATTCTTCCCTGGATTACAAATTAATTAGAACAAAGATGGAATTTTGATTTCTCAGACAAAGTATCTTAAAAAGAGATGTTAAAGAAATTTGGAATGGAAGATTGTAAACCTATTGGAACACCCATGGTTACTAGTTATAAAACTACTAATACTGATGAAAGTGCAAGTGTTTTTTAGACAAAGTAAAGATCAATGATTGAAGGCCTACAATATCTAACTCATACCAAGCCTGACATAGCTAATGTTGTTGGAATTATGGTGAGATATCGAGAAAATCCTAAAGAGACTCACCTCGCTACTATGAAAAGGATATTCAAATACTTGAAGGGAACACTTGAGTATAGATTATGGTATGAAAAATCTAATGATGATTTTTTACATGCCTTTATTGATGCTGATTGGGTAGGAAGTGTGGATGAAAAAAAAAAGTACTAGTGGAGGTGCATTTTTCCTTGGGAAAAGATTGGTTTCATGGCTAAGTAAGAAGTAGGATTGTATAGCTCAGTCTATTGCTGAATTAGAATATGTTGCTACTACTATAAATTGCACTCAAATTGTTTGGATGAAGTAGATGATGAAAGACATTGGAATAATTTTTTAAGAACCTATGTTTATACATTGTGATAACACTAGCATAGTGAATATGTCAAAGAATCTAGTTATGCATTCTAAAAAAAAGCATATATCAAATAATTTATTATTTCTTAAGAGATATGGTATCAAAGAAAGAGATCATATTTGAGTATATTAGCACAAAGGAACATATAGAAGACATATTTACAAAACCTTTTCAGAAAGATACCTTTGAATATATCATAGGTATGCTAGGGGTGAGAGCCCCTCCCTGTGAGAATTAATTGATGTAGGAATGCATCAGTCCAGTGGTTTTTAGAGCTATATCTCTTTTGGACTTGATGCCCGGATCTACTACTTAGGGGGAGTGATCACATGAACAGAACAAAGCACATTTGGGTGATTTTGTACCTAAGATGAGATAATCAGAGATTGGATAATGACACCCTTTTCCATTGATGTTAAAGGGTTAAAGATTTAGTGAAAATCCCTACTATTTTAGGGGAGAGATTTTGAAAAGATTGTGTTGAGAATATTGAGAAAGTTGTATTGAGATGAGTATTTTTGGGTTGATGAATTTTCTCATATGTTTCCATCAATTCAAAAGGGGGAGATTATTGCAATTGGTTCTGTAATATGTGTTGACTCTCATTGTTTTTCATTGTTTCCAACATATGTTTTAGATGAAGGCAAACAGACTGGTTAACAGTGATGTATGGATGACTGACAGAAGTGTACGGTTGCTATATGGTTGTTTCAGAGCATGCAAAGATAGGAATATTTACATGGATGATCTGTGACCTTATGTCTAATATTTCTTGGCTTAATATTGTAGATGGAGTGAGTTAGAGTTTTTTTAGTGAAGATTGGTTACTGGACTATGATAGTGGACAATGACAAAGTTAGTCTTTTTTATTTCTAAGATAGCTCTTTTGTGAGCATAATTTGTGACATGTGAGCTTAAGACATGATAGAAGACATATTGGAGAATATTATTTGTGATTATGGAGTTTCTGTGTTCATGGTGATGACAGCTAAAGCGTGTGGTCTTTGAGAAGCTTCATTGGAAATGATCAAGAAAAGACAATTGCTATAAAATAGTTCATTGGATTGTATATATTCTATACAATTGTATTTCAGACAGTGAGTCCTAAAGGTGGATTTAGCCTTCTTTGGGCAGTGTGCTTGGGCGGTGAGCCTACCATTTTTTCTCTTGACTCCTAACATGGTATGTCCTTTAACATGGACTATGTACTGAATGCATTAATAATCTCTTGATAGGGCTAAATCTTTTATTAGGGATACTATACTTTTAGTACATTATTAGTGGGTTCTAATTCCCACTGGGGTTTTACCTTTAACAGGGTTTCCTCAACAACAAAATATTGTGTTATGGTGTTGCATTCATTATGTTGATATTCTGATTAAGTGTTTTCAATTATAAAGTTTAAAGTTTAATATTCTATCTCATAACTGATTCACCTCCCCTCTTAGTTATGTTGGTGAACTCTTATTCCTATGCCTAGTGATTAATTGTGCTTTGAGTATCCCTTCAAGTGGAAGGATTACACTAATGAGCCTCTATTATATGAGTGCTCTTGGTTGTGATAGGAAACCTTGTATGTTGGTATCTCTTGGTACACCTGAGTTGGATATAGTATCCCTCAAAGAAGTGTAATTTTTGGTAGAGAACCCTTTCTTTTATGGTTCTCAGTTGAGTTAGTGAGATTTTAGTTGGATTAAAGTATGCTTCAGGTGAGAATGGTAGTTCTTTTCATCATTTTGGGTTGATCTTTCCCTTGGCTTGGAGTTGTTGACTTGATGATGATTGGCGATTTGGTCTTGGAGAGATCATGGTGGGCACTATTTCATAGTAGATGCCTTTTAATGAGGTAGAGTGGCTTGTATTATGCCTCATTTGGTAGGGCTCGCAACTAGATGCATTTTCCTAGCATGTATTGTGTTCCTTGTTGAAGGATTTTGTGAGAGTGTTTGATGTTGTTTTTGTGTATGGTATCTTTTTATTAGTTGTAAGGTTGGCTAGTAAGGAATTGGTTTCATTTGGGTAGAATTTTGGAGAATTTGTATGGCCATTCTTATATTTGGATTGTTTTTTGATCTCACACTTGGTGTTCTCTTTTGGGTTTGACTTGAATGATTCTAGGAGTAAGCCTACTCTGGGGGTGATGCTATAGTGTCTCTCTCATTTTCTTTATGCATGACATCTTGATGGATGTGTCTTTGAATTCTCATGCTCATATTGTGTGATCATGTTAGACCTATGTAAGGTTTGTACCTGCAAGGTGATCCAATTTATATCATTGCATCAGGAAGCTATTTATGCTTTATAATTGGTTGTGAGAACCATTGTGCTATGGATGGTTGTATACCTAATTTTTAATACTTTTCTTTAGCTCTGAGATTCTTGTTGTTTCAGCTCCTAGGTGACTGGTTGAGATGCTCTTATAATTTGGCAACTATTACCATTTTATGCTTATGTTGGCATTGTGAGATGTATCCTATACAATTTATTCCTATGCTCATTCCTAGGATTACTACTAAGGTTATGTTTGTGTGTGTTAAATTGTACCTAGCTATGGATACAACACTTCAGTAAAATATTAGAGGTTAGAAAATTGGAAAATTTGCAAATAAGACAAATATTGCTAACCAGATGATTTACTACCTTCTAATAGATGCAAGTATGATATTCTCAAAATTAGATTGAGATTAGTGACAATGCAACACCTAAACGAAGGATTTAATGATGAAAGCAAATGAAAACTGAATGCAGATTAAGCTATGTTTTAAAAAAGAATTATGCAATATGGATGAAAACTGTATGAAACTTGATCTAAAAACTAAATAATAGTGAATGTAATCTAATCTAACAATGATATGAACTGCTATGAAATGAATGAAAAACAAGAATATCAAGAAATAGCACAATCTCACAAAATTGCCAGATCGCACAAGCAAGATTCTCCAAATTCGCAAGAGGGTGATAGTTTGTGAAGGACTGAGCCTTGTTTATACAGAAATCCAAGTTCTGTGAGAACTCATGGAAAGCCAAAACTCTCTCCTTGATCAACTTAGATTGATTATTGAGTTATCAAAAAATCAGAAAGAGTTAACTCACAAAATCATGCAAAATTAGCTCTTTAACTCAAATTAGGAGTTCATATCACTTTTTCAACTCACAATCACATGTTGAGTCCAAAAAGTTAACAAATTGAATTGATTTGTTGATCTAGAGTTTAACTTCTTTTCTGAATGTGCATGGATAATATGAATTTATTTAATATTCTAAGTATTTTGTTCTCAACTTAACTGATTTTTGAATTAAAATAACTGATTTATGGGTTAATCAATCATTTAATCAAACTTTATCCCAAAACTATATCATTAAATTTTGACAATTTAATTTAATCAATTAAATAAATGTTTAATTTAACAATTTTGATTTATTTGTCAAATAACAATAATATTAATTAGGAATAAATGCAATTAAATCTAATTAAATAATTAAGTGGAAAAATTAAATTCAATTAATCAAATATTCAACATATTCAATTAATTACCTTTAGGATAAATAATGTTATTTATCGCCAAATAATATTTAATTTAAAATAAATTAGGAATGTTTAGGAATATTCCCCGATGTAGAATTAGGATGAAAATGATTAGGGTTTCAATAATTCAATGTGCAGATGTGCCTTAGGTTAGGACTTTTATGTCAATTTCAATCGGTTTGTCTATGTAGGAGGTCAATGGTCCTGAAGCCCATTTTTGGGGTATTACATTTTGCCCCACTTTGAATTATTGTGTGAAGTGTAGTGGTTCAAAGATTAATCTATTTTTTATGATGATGTGGACTCAGTTATGTGGTGGAAAAATTGATCCTGAAAGATTAACCGATTCCGAGACAGAAATCAATTGAAAGATTTGAAGATGTTGATTCAAGTCCTAATTGACCAAAGAATCGAGATGATGCTAATGATATCAACAATGAACCGGTGATTATGAAGAAATGTCAAAATGTTTGATTCTAAACCTATGATTACGAGGAAGTGACTGTCCTGACTCTAGACCTGATTGTCCAAAGGAATCGAAAGGATGTCAAATCCGAACCCTTCAGTTACAAAGAATCAAGGAAATAACACAACTGAACTGATGGTTACAAAGAGCTAATATTCACAAGTTTTAAGAGAACACCAGATTGATATGGATTTTGATGAATCTGATATGCCCCAAGTGATGTGCCCCAAGCGATGTGCCCCAAGCGATGAGGACTTTGATGAGTCAGCAACTAGACATGGTTGTTGTCTTGATTACTAATGGAAAATTTGATTGACAGATTTAATTGATGATGTGTAATACCATGCCCCCTTCAGGATGAAAATTGAAATTTGACAAGAAAGTCAATGTGAATTGGTTTAGAGGTGATGTAATCAATTTTAGAAGTGGTTGTAGATGTTCGGGGACGTGTTTTGCATCATTCAAAGCTCATGTTGACCAAGTTTGACTTGGTTTTACCATGAGTTGACCATGGTTGACCAAGTTGAAATTTGAAGATTTTGATGTGAGACAATCAGTTAGGTTGAATACTGGATTTTTGTGATGTTATGAAGGTCGATTATGCAAGCAGTTAGCCGTCCTGGGTCTAAAAATTTTAAATCATGATTTTGACAAAATAAACGGTCTCAAATTTTGATTTTGATCTCGAAAATGGGTTCAGAACATTGAAATTAGCCAAGGGTGCAATTTTCACACAAAATAGAGCACTTTGAAAAATTAGGTCAAAACCTATATAAGGCCCAAAAGGGTCATTTTCAATTCATGTCAACCTTTTGACTTTAGAAAACCTTGTGGAGCCC
The DNA here is from genome assembly GCA_027943335.1 of Chamaecyparis obtusa. Lineage (NCBI taxonomy): Eukaryota > Viridiplantae > Streptophyta > Pinopsida > Cupressales > Cupressaceae > Chamaecyparis > Chamaecyparis obtusa. The sequence continues at coordinate 867,897 of BSBK01007967.1, read as the reverse complement.
TCTGAGCGAAAATGCAAGTGCCTATGTCATCTCATCAATTCGAGCGCAGCCGGCGGTATCAGAGACCTCGACAGTATGATCATCTGGTAAGTGGACCTATGTGCCTCTTTGTAAATTCAATTTTGTTAGCTTTTCATGCTTTTTAGAAGTTTTAGGACATTTTTTGAATTTTTAAAATTTTCAACCACACAATGTCGTATGATAGTCTGTAAGGGTTTGTACAACTTTCCAGTTCAATTTAGAGTGTCATGTGTGTTATAGGTATAACTCATATGAGGGGCACCCATTTGACGTACATCATTTCATCAGGTCCCTCAATTGTCATGTGAGAACTAATAGAAACTCGTATATGCATGAAGTGTTGTATGGGTTGTTGTATATTGTCGTATGACTTTTGACACTAGTTTTTAACTTCCTGAACTATCGTATGGAAAACAATGACTAAATTTAAAGTCCTTAAGAAAAATTTTCAATTCTTCTGATTTCATAGTTGATTTCCCTGGTCTTTAATGCATCTTCTGAAGTATTCAATTTCTCATTTTCTATTCCTTTAGCCTGATTTTTGAACAAGTTACTGATAGGGTGTCCTATTTTTGTGTTGTGTAGGTCATCTACTCAAATATTCATGTTCATTTCCCATCCGATGAAACAAATACTATGTGTGCCCTTACCAGATCCTTTGAGAGTACACCTTGTAGGGTGTGGCTTCAAGTACCTTATCCAATTGGCCGACATTCAGGTAAACCATGGTTTGATCACTGCACTGGTTGAGCATTTTCATTCTGAGATGTAGACTTTCTACCTCCTGACAAGGGAGATTACTATTACACTGGAGGATGTCTATAGGATCATTCGCATTCCATTCCATGGACCTCACCCAGACTACATTAGTATGGGTAACAAAAGATTAGCTGCATTTAGGACACTTTTTGGCCTTGATGAGCAGATTGCACAATAGATTCCTTTGGAGACGCTCGTGCAGAGATATGGATAGATGCACCATTTGGAGTACATTATAGCTGGGATGATCAGAGGGATCATCATGTTTGACCATCAGCAAAACAGTCTCTTGATGGACTGGGCCCTGATGGTCCAGCGACTGATGGTGAGTCTCACTGAGTTAGGATGGGGTCAGTGCCTCCTGCCACATATGTTTTTAGAGATGCATGAGATCGTCTATCATGAGGTGAAGACATTTGCATATGGAGCACTAGTATTGTAGATATGGGCATGGGAGCATATCCCCATATGTAGACTGATCAGTGATGATGAGTGACAACCTCAGGGGCCACTTATATATAGATATTTTGGTTTCATCACATAGGTCTGAATGGGACATACTGAGTACTAGCATTGAGTGCTAGATGATATGATGGCTGTGACACAGAGACCTTATGATGCAGGATCATCTCGGGTCCTTGGCAATCCTGTGTCACCAAAAAGAATTTAGAGTTTTGTCTATGTTGCTCGACTTCTGCTTTAACTGAGTTGGTCAGTAGTTGGTCAGTTTCCTTTGGTTACTGAAGGTGATAGGTTATCTCCTGGGTGGTTAGTTATTTTGCTAACACTCGGCGTTATCTGTCTGCTGCTCGCTTATCTTGCTTACCAATGGGTTTAGTTTTGTTTCCTGTTGTGGCCAACTTGTGCATTTATATTGGATCATAGAATTAATGTTGGAATCCATCATTGGGAAGTGTGTGGTCCCAGATTTGACCGTTACTTCCGTTAATTCTGGATCTGAAGGCCGACTCAACTCGGTAGCTTCTTGCATAAATGTAGATGTTTGGTGGTACTTTAGGGAGGGATTTTTTTGATAGAAGATAGTAGAGAGAAGATTAGAGATTTTTGACAGATCCTCGCATGTTTGAGGACTTCTATAATTCATTGTAATATCTGGCCCTAACCGGGAAGGACTTACAACTTGGCATGTATGATTCCTATTGATGATAATATATGAAAGATTTGGCATTCTCTCTCTCACTCTTATTGTTTGTTGCTTCCGCATGTGTGTTGCAAGCTTGGATCATTAGGGTGAGCCATCCTTTGCCCCTCTTGCTCCCTACCTTATGTCAGGTGGTATCAGAGTGAGGTTAGATCTTGATCTAGGCCTGTGGATCTAGGTTTGCAGGTTCCTCTTGAATCCCTAGTTGAATTGTTGTGGGGTAGCAAATTGTGACTTGACCTAAAATTGTAGAGGGTTGTCAAGATGATTTGTGGGAGGTGAGATGCAGATCCAGGATTGGCTGATATGCTAAGACAGATTGCTGCTAGCTTAGAAGTAGTGAAAACAACCCAAAGAATAGGTAGACATCTTACAGATGTAAGTGATGATGAAATTGAAGAAGAACAGGCGAATGCAGAACCTACTCATGTTATGGATCAAGGCGAAGAAAGATTCTTGAAGGCTTTGACAATTCTGAAGTCAACACCGCATTTCAATCCCCCTGAGTATGGCGGAAAGCTGGATTCTGATGAATTGGTGGACTGGATCACCGAGATGAAAAAGTATTTTGAATATGAAAACATTCCTGAGGATAAGAAGGTTAAGATTGCAAGCACAAAGTTGAAAAGTCATGCATCCTTATGGTGGGAACACCTACAATTGGATAGGAAGAGGAAAGGCAAAGTAAAAATTAAGGTATGGAGTAAAATGGTCAATAAGTTGAAAGGAAAATTCTTACCCTGTGATTATCAGATTAACCTAGTTCGGTGAATGCAAATTTTGAGACAGAAGGATAGATCGGTAAAAGAGTATATTGACGAATTCTATAGATTAGATATTAGATCTAGACATGATGAAGATGACGTGGAAAGAATCAACAGATACCTGAATAGTTTGAGGGTTTCCATCCAAGAGGAAATTAGTATGGTCAAGTTGGAGAAAATTGAAGAGGCTTATCAATTTTCTTTGAAAGCCGAGGAGAAATTGAACAAAAGACATGAGAAAAGATAGAGAGGTTGTGGTGGTAGATTCCCTAGAGGAAGAGGTAGATCTAATGGTGAAAATGGTAGATCTAAACCTGAAAAGACAAATCTGGACAAAGGCAAGACCAAGTGGAAAGGTGAAAGTTCTAGAGGCAGAGACAGTAACTACCGAGGTGGTTATAGCAGAGGAAGTTTCTGAGGAACTTGTTATAACTATGGAGAAGAAGGACATAGATCTTTTGAATGTACACAAAGTAGTAAGAAGGCTGGTAGTAGTAGAAATGCTTTTGTGCAAGAAGAGTCACCGAATGAACCTGAGAAAGAAAATAATTTGATGGTAAGGAGAGAACTATGGAATGAAAGAAAGAAGGAAGATCTAGTAAGGAAAAGTTTGTTCAAGACTAGATGTAGAGTTTCTGACAAAGTTTGGAAGGTAATCATTGACAGTGGTAGCTCAAAGAATCTGGCATCCGAAGAGATGGTCACAAAATTGCAGTTAGAAAGGTTGGTACATCTGAAGCCCTATCAGATTTCATGGATCAAAGATGAGCATACACTCCTAGTAAGTGAACAATGTTATGTGAATTTGAAGATTGGAAAATACTATGATAAGGTGTTATGTGATATCATGCCTATGGATTGTTGTCATATTTTGTTGGGTAGACCTTGGCAATATGATAGACATGCTATATATGATGGGAGATTGCATAAGTATACTATTGTGGCTGATGGAAAGAAACAAATCTTGTTACCATTGATGGAAGAACCTATTAGTAATGTTTGCACATCTATGAAAGTTTGTTTGATGGAAGGAAGGAAGTTTGTTAACTCATTGAAGAGGAATGATGTATGCTTTTCTGTGATTCCTAATAAACCGAGTAAGAAAACATAGGATAATGTCCCTAAGGAGATTGATAAGTTACTCACCGAATATAGTGATATCATTTCTGATAATGTACCTGATGGTTTGCGATTGAAAAGAAGCATTGATCATTGTATGGATCTAATCCATGGAGCTAGTTTACCAAATAAGGCACCTCATCAGTTGACACCTACGGAGAATCAAGAATTGAACCGATAGATTCAAGAGTTGCTAGAGAAAGGTTTGATCAGAGAAAGTTTGAGTCCTTGTATAGTACCTACTATATTGGCACCGAAGAAGAATGGAGAATGGAAAATGTGTACTAATTCTAGAGAAATCAATAAGATAATAGTGAAGTATAGGTTTCCTATATTGAGAATGGATGATATAATAGATAGTTTGACTGGAGCAAAATATTTCACAAAGATTGATTTGAAAAGTGGGTATCATCACATACAAATCAGAGAAGGTGATGAATGGAAGACTGCTTTCAAGACAAAAGAAGGTTTTTATGAGTGGTTGGTTATGCCTTTTGGTTTAACTAATGCATCGAGTACTTTTATGAGGCTAATGAATGAGGTTTTGAAGATATTCTTGGATAAATTTGTGATTGTATATCTTGATGATATTCTGATATTCAGTAAGACCAAAGAAAAACATTTGTTGCATGTTAGACAAGTTTTACAGAGATTGAAAGAGGAAAAGTTGCTGATAAATTTTAAAAAGTGTTCGTTCAGGAAGGAAGAGATTGTGTATTTGGGATTTGTTATTTTGGTTGATGGTTTGAAGATGGATCTTGAAAAGGTTGAAGCTATTTTGAATTGGCCTACACCTATGAATGCTACTAAGGTAAGATCATTTCATGGTTTGGCAAGTTTTTACCAAAATTTCATAAGGAATTTTAGTTCAATTTGTAATGCTATGACTGAGACTATGAGGGGAGACAAAAGAGAATTCAAGTGGACACATGGAGCTGATAAATTTTTTGAGAATCTAAAGCAGAAGGTTGCTAAATTACCTATTTTGGCATTGCTTGATTTCAATAAGGTATTTCAAGTAGAATGTGATGCAAGTGGAAGTGCAATTAGAGCTATGTTGAGTCAAGAAGGTAAACCTGTTGCTTTCTTTAGTGAGAAATTGAATTATGCTAGAAGGAAATATTTTGTGTATGATCAAGAATTCTATGCTATTGTTCAAGCACTAAAGAAATGGAGACATTATTTGATACCAAGTGAATTTGTGTTGTATACTGATCATAAGGCTTTACAATATTTGGGTAGTCAGAATAAACTGAATCAAAGACATATGAAATGGGTTGAGTATTTGCAGAGTTACACATTTTTGATAAAGCATAAGAGTGGAGTCACTAACTGAGTTGCTAATGCATTGAGTAGAAGAAGATCTTTGATGACCGAGATGAAAATTGAAGTTCTTGGTTTTGATGAGATGAAAGGTTTGTATGAAAATGACCCTAATGTTTTTGAGCCATGGAGAAATTGCAGAGCACCTATTCAAGATCAACAAGATACCAAATGGGATGAATATTTTATTCAGGAAGGTATGTTGTTTAAAGGTATCCAGTTGTGTATACTGAGAGGAGTAATGAGAACTAATTTGATAAAGGAGAAACATAGTAGTGGTTTGGCTGGGCATTTTGGCATTGATAAAACATGGAATTTGCTAAAGGAGAAGTACTTTTGGCCATAGTTATATAGAGATGTTCATAAATTTGTGAAAAGTTGTGGTATTTGTCAAGTTGCAAAAGGAGCAAGTTAGAATACTAGATTGTATACACCGATTGTTGTTCCTGAAAAACCTTGGATTGACATCAGTATGGATTTTGTTCTTGGCTTACCGAAGACAGTAAGAGGTAATGATTCTATATTTGTTGTTGTGGATAGATTTTCAAAAATGGCACATTTTATACCTTGTTGAAAGACATCAGATGAAGTACATGTAGCAGATCTTTTCTTTAAGGAAATTGTTAGATTGCATGGATTACCAAGGAGTATTATCTATGACCAAGACAGTAAATTTGTTGGATACTTTTGGAAAACACTTTGGAAGAAATTTGGCACTAAATTGAAATATAGTTCTACATTTCACCCACAAATTGATGGACAAACTGAAGTTGTGAACAGAAGTTTGAGAAATATTTTGAGATGTTTAGTTCGAGACACACCAAGTAATTGGGATTCTGTGTTGGCACAAGCAAAGTTTGCATATAACAATTCAATGAATAGGAGTACTAGAAAGACACCATTTGAGATTGTGAATGGCACACAAATGAGAGGAATATCTAATTTGAGAGACATTGCTGATGAAAATAAGAAAAGTGTTGAAGGAGTAAAGTTTGTTGAATACATGAAGACATTGCATGAAGATGTTAAGCTGAAGATGGAAGACAATAATAAAAAATACAAAGACAAAGCTGATAGATCAAGAAGGCATAAGAATTTTGATGTTGGTGATGAAGTGATGGTTCATTTGAAGAAAATTTGATTTCCTATTGGAACATATGGGAAGCTGAAGATGAAGAAGTTTGGACCGTGCAAAATTTTGAGAAAATTTGACAATGGAAATGCATATGAAATTGAGTTACTTGATGACATGGACATATCACCGATTTTCAACATTGCTGATTTGTATGAGTATCATGAACCTGATGAAGAAGTGACAGTATCGACAAAATATCCTAAGAAGCAGAATGATGAAGTTGAACAGATTTTGAAGGAAAGAGTTGGCAAGAGCATAAGAGGAAAATAATATATGGAATATCCGGTTAAGTGGAAGAGTAGACCAATGGAAGATAGTTCATGGATTTCACAGTCTAAGTTGGATGCAGCTCAGACCAGACCTACCAAATGATTCAGAGAATCATTTCAAAAATAACCCCAGGTGTCTAATGTAGGAGCATCTCGGGTCCTTGGCAATCTTGTGTCACCAAAAAGAATTTGGATTTTTTTATGTGTTTCTTGGCTTCTTCTTTGACTGAGTTGGTCGGTTTCCTTTAGTTACTGAGGGTGGTTGGTTATCTCCTAGGCAGTTAGTTATTTTGCTGGTGCTCGACGTTGTCTGTCTACTGCTCGGTTATCTTGCTTACTGACGGGTTTAGTTTTGTTTCCTATTGTGGCCAACTTGTGCATTTATATTGGATCATGGAATTAATGTTGAAATCCATCATTAGGAAGCGTGTGGTCCTAGATTTGACCATTACTTCCGTTAATTGTGGATCTGAAGGCTGACTCAACTCAGTAGCTTCTTGTATAAATGTAGATGTTTGGTGGTAGTTTAGGGAGGGAGTTTTTGATAGAAGATAGTAGAGAGAATATTAGAGATTTCTGATAGATCCTCACATGTTTGAGGACTTATGTAATTCATTGTAATATCTGGCCCTAACTGGGAAGGCCTTACAGGCCAACATGTATGATTCCTATTGATGATAATATATGAAATATTTGGCATTCTCTCTCTCTCTCACTCTTGTTGTTTTTTTCTTCCGCATGTGTGTTGCAAGCTTGGATCATTAGGGTGAGCCATCCTTTGGCCCCTCTTGCTCCCTGCCTTGCATCACCTTATCTTCAGATAGAGGCATGGCCTACAGCTCATGTCCAGTTCGGTTATTTTTGTTAGAGTCAAATATTGATAGGGCGGTCCACCACTATTCTTGAGAGATTCTTGTTTACCCGTGTCTGGAGACGGTATGGTTTTATCTAGGATGTTCCACAAGAGGTCACTTCCTATGCATGACTGGTGTGAGAGATTGGACTTGGATGGTTGGCAAGGCTATCTTATGTAGTGTGCAGACTTGAGTACAATAGGATAGTCAATAGAGACTAGGATTATCGGCCATAGGTGGTTGATGTAGGTGTTACCGATGCTTTCATAGCATATATGGCAGAGCATGCAATGAGGTTTTTCTCTGATCCCACTTAGCTTATTCTGATGATGGAGGACACTGAGGATGTGATAGGTGCCCCCATGGGTAGAGGACAGAGGTGGAGGGAGGTTCAAATCCCTATAGTACATCCTATTCCAACCATGCTGAGAGAAGTGATGACCCCACCGAGGCCAACATGATAGATGAGACCTCCTCCCTGACCTCATATAGTTCCATCAAGTAGACCAGTAGTGTTGCAGCATCGGTACACTGGAGGTGAGGGAGGTACTTTAGGTGGAGTGGGAAGTGTTGAGGAGGTGATAGATGCACATCAGGATGTAGGGATGGGGGATGCATAGGATGTTCCTGATTTTGATCTTGGAGCTGAGGTTTGTCATCGTAAGGCACAAACAGAGGCGGGTTTTGGGGCAGGTGCAGGGGATGAGGTGATGGAGGAGGCAAATGCAGCTACAGAGGCAGAGCCTAGACTAAGGTCAACACCATGGGATGTCATTAGGAGACTCAAGAACTAGTTGAGAGATTAGAGGACCCACAACCTGATGTTAGAGGTTCAGCTCTGGGATTGCGAGCAGCGGTTGTGAGAGAGGGATGCAGAGGTTAGACATCTACAAGCTAAGGTGATCCACTAGACGGATCATGCAGCTTAATATGTATCATCCTATTATTCTATTGTACCTCTTGGACAGAAAGTTTCTTCTTGCTCTTAGGGTGGTCCCACAATAGTGTGTCCCACTTTTTGGCCAACTTTGACATAGAGATCAATATTCTGAGAAAAAAAATCACTTTCAAACACCTGTTGCTGCAAAACTATTAGGAATTTGAAGATGATGTAAACTAGAGTCTTTTAGAATTTTCTTTCTAGTTTCTAAATATATTTTTAAAAATAAATATTAAAATACATTTAAATTCATTTTTCCTTCTCCTTCAAAAAGTGGTTTATGTGAAAAACTGTGTTTTTAAGGAGTTACTGCCACTTGGATCAACATAATTTTTTTTTGAAATATGATAACAGTGTAATTCTTTTGAGATTATATTTTTAACTTCAATATCTAGAGGATGCAATTGGTTTCATTCATTTTGGGTCAATATTTCATAGTTTATTAAGTTCTAAAGTGACAGTAACTGTAATTTAGACATGAGGTCACTATTTTTCCCGAAGTCTTGAAGAGACAAGTTGTTGAATGCCCAAACAACCTATGTTTAGTGAAAGTAATATTTAAAAGTGATAATGAACTCGATATGTATTAAAATTATATTCATTAGAAATCTTGTTTTGAATAACATCATACTACATAGATAGGTTTTTCAAATGGATTCATTTGATCTGCCAAAACATAAAGTCGAAGTGATTTTTTGTTAGCATTTTAATAGGTGCGAAGGAGACTCCCTTGTAGGTATGAATGAGGAGTATAGATGTTATATCAAAGTTTTTTTAATCTAAGAGGCTTTGAGCTAACCATTTGTAATTAATTCCTTCAAATGGAACTTCTCAAGAATTAAATCATCATATTTTATTTAAAATGTATTATTTCAGCAAAAATTAGCATGTCTAAAAAAGTGGGACACACTATTGTGGGACCACCCCTCAGCATATGATAGAATCAGAGGGAGCCCGTGCCCCACATGCAGATCCACCAATCGATGTCCCACCAAGAGGAGGAGGAGCAATAGATGTCAAGGAACAGGCAAACAATTGATCCCTGATGTTCCTTATTTTTGATATTTTGATTGTACCTCAAAGCTCATTGTAGCTCATTATTTGTATCCAGTGCCAGTAGTGCACCCCTCTACTATATCGATATTTTTAATATATATATGAGATCAGATTTTGGTTGTGACATCATGTACACTTGTCATTTTGATTTATGATGTTTATATCATGTGATGTATATGTATGCAATGCTTCTTTTATTGTGAATTGTATGGATGATACAAATGAATGTTTTAATTTTAAATGTATGAATATGTAATGCAATGATAGAAGGTAAATGGATAATGTAAATGTATGTTTTCTATTCATTTATGTTGTATGGATATACATGTATGTATGCAATGGATATTTAAAATGATTATGATATGAAATGTGATGTAAATGCAACGATACACATGATATATTTTGTAGGTACATGATGAAAATGAGTTCTCAATCATTGTAAAAAATGGATGCGTAACCCAGGATGGTGACTTCTTGTTGATCGGTTAAGGAGACCTTCATGTGATTCTCAGTCCTTGTTATGTGCTTAGTGCAAATTTAGAGAATTTAAGCATTGATATGTTTTGAAGCCATGAGAAATGTAACCATGCAAAGTGAAAAATGAAAAATGAAATGCAGACCTAGGACTTAGTCACTGATCATATGTCGGTCATTATCATCACTAAATTTATGATGTAGGGGCATTCTTTGGTCCTTGGTGAATCTGCATGGTGGTGTGTTACTTGGCCGGTGTTACTTGGTTGCAACCTTAACCGATGGTCTCCATTATTGAAGGAAGCTTGCTCGCTGAAGGAACTCGGTGAAGCTTCTAGTGCTCGGTGGAACTAGTGCTCACTAATGCTTGTGTTTCTCAGTGTTGCTGGCTTGGTCAGTTGTTTCACTGGTGCTTGGTTGTTTCTCTGGAACTCTGTAGTTCTGGTTTACCGACTGGAGTTCTTGGTGATTTGGTTGGCCCACTCAGTGCATTTATTGTTGGTAGCTATTGTTACAGGCTGACATGTTGAATTTATTAATTGTAAGGCTATTTGAGAGCCAACTTGTATTGCATTTAATATTTGTTAGGAGGAGTTAATGGTTTCATCCAACCGACTTGTGGCTGATGATTAGTATTTAAGGGATGTTTGGGGTAGTTATTTGGGATGACTTAGATAGATCATGAAAGCAGATTTGAGGGTAGCAGATTTGAGGGTAGTAGATAAGTGAAGTTGTGGAAAAGATCCTTTGAAATCTTGCATATTAGATTGTTATCTGATAGTTTGTAATAGTAGAGCTAGTGGTTTTCATGCTTGGAGATAAGGAGATTTCTTGGAGGCTTGCAATCTCAAGTTTAGATTTGCCTTAGGGTTTCCATTAGTTGCTGATAGTTTTCAGAACTGAACTAGCTGGAGTTGTGTTGGATCTTGATGATCTTGTAGAATTAGTTCTTGATTGTAATTGGCCCTAACCCAGAAGGCCTTACATCTGGGCATGTTAATGGAAAATAGGTTTTGAAACATATCTTATTGTGTTGTGTTATGTTATTTCACTGTGTTGTTTTAAAGCTACAAGGTTTGGACTGTCCTTAATTGGCTCTACTATCCCTTGGCTGTGTTAGGTGGTATCAAAGCTGAGTTGATCTTGTGGAGTGAAGGTTGACCTAGCAAGGCTAATCTTGCAAAGTTAATCTTGTTGGTGAAGAGACTGTAGGATCTGGGTTGCGGATCCAGAGCATTGAACTTGTGGAATCTTTCCCTAGTTGTTTGTGCGAGGTGGTAGGCTGATTTGACTTGCAAACAACTTGGAGATTGTCACAAGGTGGTCATTGTAGGGTTTGTTGTAGAGGGTTTCTCTTATCTTTAAGGATGCCTCTGAGAAGATTGGACCTTGGAGTGATTGTGGATTTTTGTGATACTGTGGAATCTAGGATTACAGATAAGGTGAAAACAGATTTTAGATCTGAGATGGAACTGATGAAGAATGACATGGTCGCTGAGATCATGAGAGATGTGATTGGTGTACCTCAGAATGTTGGTACTGAAGATGGCTATGAGGAAGTTGCTGAAGACTTTGAAGCTGCTGGATCTAGTGGTGATGAATAGAGGGATAGATCTGGTGAAGATAGAACTACTCAGTTGCATAGATCTAGAGCTCGGTTAAGTAATAGTTATTGAATGGAAGTCTCTGCTTTCTTTGGTACTTTGAAGCCTGAGAATTTGATTGACTGGATTGGTGAACTTGAAGATTTCTTTGAGCTAGAAGAAATTGAAGATCCTCTTCAGGTGAGGTTAGCACAAACAAAGTTGAAAGGACATGCTACTCTTTGGTGGAAAGAATTACAAAGAGATAGAAGATGAAGGTGAAAGGAAGATCAATTAGTGGAGGTTGATGGTGACTAAGTTGAAAGCTAAGTTCATACCTTCTAAATATGAGCTTGACTTGTTTAAGAAGTTGCAGAATTTGAAACTGAAGGATTTGTCTATTGAAGATTATACCGAGGAGCTCTACAAGCTTACTATTCAGTCTGGACACAGAGACCTTGGTAAGGAAAAGGTAGCTCGGTATGTGAATGGCTTGAGATTCAATATTCAGGATGAGCTCAGTATGTTGAAGATTGATTTTGTTGAAGATACTTATCAGTATGCTCTAAAGGAAGAAGATAAGTTGAAGAGGAAACAACATAGTAATCCCTAAGGGAAGGAAAAGATTGATCACTCGGTGAAGGATAAACTGATGACTATAGAAGATGAATAGAAACCTGTAGAACTGAAGAAGAAGATAGGTAGAGTTATCTTTAGGGAAACTGGCTATAACTGTGGAGAGGAAGGACACTATTCTTTTGAGTGTACACAGAAGAAGCTTGGTGACCGATGGACTATTGTGGTGAATGAAAATGTTGAGAATGAACCTGAATCTGAGAACTTGCTGATTCAACAAACATTGCTTGATACAAAGGAGGAACCTTGTTAGAGGAATAACTTGTTTAGGACTCAGTGCAAGTCTAGAGGTAAACTTTGTAATGTTATTGTTGACAATGGTAGTACTGATAACCTAGTTGCTGAGGACATGGTTCAGAAACTTGGTTTGAATAGAATGAGACATCCACATCCTTATAGGATTGGCTGGTTGCAAGATGATCATGCTCTAGAAGTAAGAGAACAATGGTTTTTTATGTTCAAATTGGCCAGTATAAGGATCTTATGTTATGTGATATTGTGGAGATGAATAGTTGTCATATATTTCTCAGTAGACCTTGGCAATATGATTGCAGAGCTATGTATGATTGTGTGAAGAATCTGTTTACTGTTGAGAAGGATGATAGGAAGTTTTCCTTGATGCCTTTGTTGGATACAACACTCGGTAGGAGGAGTCTGAGTATTGGTAGCCAAGTTGAGTTGGTAGATCCTGAGAAAATAAATGATCAGTTTGGAGAACAGACTTGTGTGTTGTCAAGAAAAGACTTGAAGAGACAGAGGAAGTTGAAGTGGAAGAGTATGTAAAGTGAAAAGGTGGAGGAATTGTATGTGAAGAACCAATTCAAGGTTTATGTTTTGAATCCTGGAAGATGTTCTTCTCACATATGAACATCTTTTTGAACCTGGGGTGTCTAATGCAGGGGCATTCTTGGGTCCTCGGTGAATCTGCATGGTGGTTTTTTACTTGGCCGGTGTTACTCGGTTGCAAACTTAACCGATGGTCTCGATTATTCAAGGAAGCTTGGTTACTGAAGGAACTCAGTGAAGCTTCTTGTGCTTGGTGGAACTGGTGCTTGGTAATGCCTATGTTGCTCGGTGTTGCTGGCTTGGTCAGTTGTTTCACTAGTGCTCGGTTGTTTCTCTGGCGCTCGGTAGTTTTGGTTTACCGACTAGAGTTCTTGGTGATTTGGTTGGCCAAATTGGTGCATTTATTGTTGGTAGCTATTGTTATAGGCCAACATTTTGAATTTATTAATTGTAAGGCTATTTGAGAGCTGACTTGTATTGCATTTAATATTTGTTAGGAGTTAATGGTTTCATCCAGCCGACTTGTGGCTAATGATTAGTATTTAAGGGATGTTTGGGGTAGTTGTTTAGGATGACTTAGAGAGACCATGAAAGCAGATCTGAGGGTAGAAAATAAGTGAATTTTTGGAAATGATCCTATGAGATCTTGCAGATCAGATTGTTATTTGATAGTTTGTAATAGCAGAGCTAGTGGTTTGCATGCTTGGAGACAAGGAGATTTCTTGGAGGCTTGCGAGCTTGAGTTTAGATCTACCTTAGGGTTTCCATCAGTTGTTGATAGTTTTTAGAACTGAACTAGCTAGAGTTGTGTTGGATCTTGATGATCTTGTAGAATTACTTCTTGATTGTAATTGGCCCTAACCCGGAAGGCCTTACAACCGGGCATGTTAATGGAAAATATGTTTTGAAACATATCTTATTATGTTGTGTTGTGTTATTCCACTATGTTGTTCTAAAGCTGCAAGGTTGGACTGTCCTTAATTAGATCCACCATCCCTTGGCTCCATTAATTTATTAGGTAACCGAATAGTCGATACAATGTCCACTGGCTAGACAACCATAGACATATAATTATTGACTTTTAGTCAGAAATATCAGATTAGATATAAGCACCTAGGCACAAAAGCCAGGATAACCTGAATATCATGTCCATTTTGATTTTGCAATTTTTATAAGCATCAAAACATAGACATTGTGATGACCTAAATAAGCCTTGCATACAAACACACCAAGTAGTAGGGAGATCATTTTGTTTGCAATGTGAATTACCCGCAGTGACCCTTTATCGTTCACATCCTTGTGTAGAATCGTGTTTCACTGTAGGAGTAAGAAATCACTCAAAAGACAAAGTTAGATTAGACTTCCTTGAAGCATCTGACTTCCTTAAAGCATCATGATGAAGGCACTTATACTGGACACCAATTCAATCCATAATTTCCAAACTTATTAGATTTTCACTTTAAACATAAAACAAATGAAAGATTATGTCCCAAGTCATTACTCTCTAAATCCTATAAAGGACATCATCGATGAGCTCGAGGGGACATGTTATGAAGAAATCTCAATGTGAATCAGTTAGCATACAAAAAATATTAAAGCATGTGTGTAAAGATTTCTTTTCAGTTTTTTGTTGTTGTTTGTTTGTGTAAGGTGCAAAATCCTTTCCTGGTGAGGAGACTGACTGACTAAATCGACTATTGCTTTGGAAGGACCTTGATTGGATATGACTTGTTTGAGGTATATTGAGGACCAAAGGATATGACATTGGTTGCCCCCAAGTTTGAAACATTGATTGGATACAGATGCTTTTGCTGGGTGGTGCACAGAGACCGACTTATGGAAAATAGGATATATATAAACTAAAGTAGAACAAAAGCTGGGAAATACCAAGATCACATTGATAGATGGAATGTTTTGATACAAGTGGTGCCTGTTTATTAGGTTTTCACCATCTTGGTAGAGATTCTATTTTTTCTACCGAGGTACTTACCTGTTTACCAAGTTTTTACCAAGGCACTTTTTATTTTTCTTCTTTTTTTGTATTTTTCATCTTTTCAATTTTTTTGTATTTTTGTATTTTTGTATTTTTTTGTGAATCACCAAGGTGCCTATTGCTAGTTTTTCACCAGGATGATCATTTTTGCAGGACTTTTTCTGATTTTTATGATTTTTTAGGACATTTTCATAAACTGAATGCCTTAGGTGTATAATTTCTTCAGATGGAGAATGTTGATTGGTTCTCAGAGCTATTCTCCTTTAGTCGTTGAGAGTTGATAGGCTCCAGAGCCAAAAGTAGCATTGATAACAAATGAACCCAACCAATTGGGTTCAAACTTCCCCTTGCATTCTCGATGGGATTGATTTTTAGTATTTTCTCTCAAGACTAAATCACCAACATGAAATTCTTTGTGTCTAATTTTCTTGTTGTAGCCTTTAGACATTCTTTTCTGATGTACTCTGAGATGATCATACATGGCTTGTATGCACTCATCTAGAAGTTCAAGTTCTTGTAACCTAGACACTTTGTAGTCATCATCAGTTACTAGACCATGCATTCTGATTCTTAGTGATGGGATTTCAACCTCAATAGGTAGAACCACTTCAGCCCCATATACTAAAGCAAAAGGGGTAGCCCTAGTGGGCATTCTAATACTTGTTCTATAGGCCCAAAGAGACAGATTGATCATTAGATTCCAATCTCTTCCTATCTTTTTGATTGTTCAATGCAAGATTTTTAATAAGTTCTTATTGGACTCTTCAACCTGTCCATTCCCTTAAGGATGGTAAATAGACGACCAATGTTGAGTGATCTTGAATTTAGAGCATAAGGAGTCTAGGTCCTTGTTTTTTAATTTGCCTCCATTATCTGTGATGATGGAGTGTGGTATACCATATTTGCAAATGATGTAATTCAAAATGAACATTGATATTTGTTTTCATGTGGCCTATGTTAAAGGAACCGCTTCCACCCATTTCATGAAATAATCTGTAGCTATGATTATATGGGTATGACCATTAGAAGAATGAGGATAGATAGAACCAATGAGATTAAAAGCCCTTTGTTGAAAAGGTCATTGTGTTGTAAAAGAAATCAAATCTCTCCCAGGTGCATGAATCAAGTTTCCATGGACTTGACATTTCTGAAAATTCTTAGCATATTTTATGGCTTCTTTTTCCATGTCTAGCTAATAGTACCCTGCCCTAATAAGTTTTTGAGCTAGTGTCAAACCATTCGAATGTGATCCACAAATACCTTCGTAGCCTTCCTCTAATGTGCATTGTGAATCTTCACATTCTAAACATCTAAGAAGTGTACCATCCAGACTTTGTTTGTATAAATCATTACCAATGATGACGTACCATGATGCATTTTGGATAAGGTAACATTTTTCATTATAGTTAAAGGTATTAGGAATGATTTGGTCTCAAAGGTAGAAATATATGTTTTTGTAACAGGAGGAATCATGACCCACAACTTTGTAGATCATTCAGGTTTTTGGACAATCATAGGTAGGGAAAGACAATGCTTCCACTAGGAACTCGTAGTGTAGCTCATGTTTGAGTTGCTGTAGTAAAGATGATAGCGTTTTCATGGCGTCAACAACCTTGTTCTCCATTTTAGGAATCTATTCGAATGTGATAGATATGAAATATGTCTTTAGGTCATCTACCATGCATTTGTATGGAACAAGCTTCTCATCTTTAGTTTGATACACATCATTGACTTGGTGTATGACCAGTTGTGAGTCTCCATGAATGTGTAGTTCTATTAGTCTCCATTTGAGTGCCATTTTCATACCATTTAGTAAAGCTTCATACTCAGATATGTTGTTGGTACAAGGGAATTTAATCCTGAATGCCTTCATAATGGAGTAACCTTGGGGTGTTATGAACAATATGCCCGCTCCAGATCTATTTTGTGTGTAGGACCCATCAAAGAATAATTTCCATGTTATAGAAGATAGGTGCATGATAGAAGAATCCAGAAATTCTATTTGCATTGGTTGGTCATCAAACATTGGTGCTTTAGCCAATTGATCTACAATTACTTGCCCTTTGATATCTTTTCTTTCAACATATTCAATGTCAAATTCTCTCAACAACATGACCCATTTTTCTAGTCTACCTGTGAGGGCAGCTTTGCTTAATAAGTACTTTAGTGGATCAATGTTTTCTATTAATTGTGTAGGATGAGCCAACATATACTATCGTAGCTTTTGTGATGCAAAGATGATAGCTAGACACACCTTTTCTATCATAGAATAGTTCTTTTCATAAGCTACTAGTGTTCAGCTGATGTAGTAGATAGCTCTCTCCTTCTTATTCTCATCATGTTGTGCTAGTAATGCCCCCAGTGAAGTATCTGTAGCAGAGACATATAATATCAATGGCTTCCCTTGTATAGGAGGCATGAGAATAGGTGGATTTTCTAGATATTGTTTGATGTGATTGAAGTTCTTTTCACATTCCTCGTTCCATGAGAAAGTCACACCTTTATGTAATGTCTTGGTGAAAGGTTGTGATATGTCTACTAGTTGAGATATGAAACATCTGATTGATTGCACCCTTCCTAGTAAGGTCCTCATTTGACTGATGTTTTTAGGAGGTTGCATCTCCATGATTACTTTGACCTTTGCTGGATCTACTTCAATTCCTTTCTTTGAAATAATGTACCCTAGAAGTTTTTCTGAAGTGACACCAAAAGCACATTTCTTAGGATTTAGTCAGAGACTAAACTTTTCAATTCTATCCAGTATTTTTCTTAAGTCAGCTAGATATTCAGACCTTTTCATTGATTTAGCTAAGGTGTCATCAACATAGTCCTCCATGGTTTGATGCATCATATCATGAAAGATAGATGTCATAGCTCATTGATATGTAGCACCAACATTCTTAAGACTGAATGGCATGATGTTCCAATAGAAAGTACCCCATGCATAGGTGAAAGCTATCTTCTCTTGATCTTTTGGAGCTATCTTGATTTGGTTGTATCCAGAGAAACCATCCATTAAGGAATACATTTCGAAGCCCACAGTCATGTCCACTATCATATCGATGTTTGGTAATGGAAAATCATCCTTAGGGCATGCTTTGTTTATATCTCTGAAGTCTGTGCATACTCTGATTCATTAATCTGGTTTTGAAACTAGAACTATATTGGAGAGCCATTCACCATAATCTATAACTTGAATAAATCTGGCCTTTAGCAGTTTTTCTAGTTCATCTTTGACTAGGAGTGCCACATCAAGATGCATTTTACGCAACTTTTGTTTGATTGGTTTGACTCTTGGAGAAATAGAGAGATGGTACATGGTGAGATCAGGATCTAACCCTAGCATATCTGCATATTTCCATGCAAATTTGATCTTCTTCTCTATTAAGAATTTTGTAAATGCTTATTTTTCTTCATTTGATAGAGATTGTGCTACATGAATCAACTATGGTTCTTTTGTTGTGCCCAAATTGATAGACTGAGTTGGTTCTATCAATAATGGAGAATTTCCTTGTAAGTGACTCGGAAGGACATCAAATATCTCATCCTTAGGTGCCTCAGAGAGGTTTTCACCTTCAAATATGTCTTTTGTTTTTACTATTTTAGGTTCTGAGACTGTCACATACTGGTTTTCACCCTCGGAACTCTTTTTCTTTTTAATTTTATTATTTTGATTGAGATATTTGACATCTGACTCTATCATCCTAATGCTAGGTTCACAAATGGAAGTCGACATGGGTTCTGGGTAAAAGTACAAAGATGTGTCACACTTTTATAAAGGAAAAGGTCAACAACACAAACTTTTTAACCTTAACGACATAAAATGGCATTTATGTTTAGAATTTAGAGATGATGCAAACTAATGAAATGCGTAAAAGTGGATGAAGTTTATGCCTATAATTTTTTTTTTAAAATTTGAACAAGAATTCATATAGTTTTTTAATTTTTGAAGTCCATTTTTCACTTGCTGAAAAATGCTGAAAAATGAGGGTCTTGTTCCCACCAAAAAGTATATGCAAATAATATTTTTTTCCTTTGATTTCAAAATATGTTATAGATGAAATGTATAACTAGTGTATAAAAGAAGAAAAATTAGTTTTCAATGTATATTTTCTCCGTCATAACTACTCAAAGTCGAACATAGCTGAAATCGACAGTTTTCATCTCCCACCAAATTTCCCCTATCAAATCTACACCATTTAGAAAAAAAATTACACATTCTTGAAGAGAACTCTCTCCTGTTGGAAATTTGGCTGAGGTATGTACATAGATGTTGTCATTATGGAAACATATGTTCTCTATGAAGATCACATAAGTTGGAAAGTAAGTATGGAAGATCGTAGACTAAAATTGTCTAAGTATGAAACAGTGTTTTTGACAGAGCACCCGATACAGTTTGTTTTGGTGATGTTCACTGGAGCATGATCAGAGTTTGTGCAGTTGAACATAGACTCTATGTTGTCTAAGGATACCCCATCTTAGTGCACAAAAGAGTACAAATAGTATGGACAAAGTTATGATTGTTTTACTGATGACAGAGTTAAGCCGACAGAGCAGTTTTGAAGGCAGAACTAGTAAATGAATTAAGGGATTATTTTTCTTGTCAAAATAATGACTTAATATTATAAAGAGATGACATCCTAGATGTTTACTCTTGGATAAAGATATGCAAGCCAACTGGAGAAAGATATTATGTTTGTATCTTGTATAAATATTGTAATGTACTGAACATACTTGAAAAATGTAACTTGTGATAGTTGTATATTGTGACAGCAGTGAAAGTTGTTGATGTGAAGTTGTAAGCAGTACCATATTGTAATTAGTAATCATTTGTATTAATTTTTTGGGCAATGAGCTCATCTAGTAATCAGGTTTTGTATATACAACTCCTAACAGGGTTGAGGCTTCTAACAAGGCCTATAGTCCCTTAACCAAGACTGATACACTATATGTTTGTAATAGACTCCTAACAGGGTCAACATCCTTAACAGGATATCTTTTTATTAGTGGATCTTTGTGGGTACCATCCCCACTGGGGTTTTCCCTTGGCCAGGGTTTCCTCGAGAACATATCATGTGTTATGAGTTCTTTACATTTATTGTTATGTATGCTATTTAGTCTCTTATGCTTTAATGTAATCTTTTATATCCATAAGTGGGAAAAAGTTAAAGTTTGTGAAATACTAATTCACCCCCCCTCTCAGTATTTCCTATTTCTAACAATTGGTATCAGAGCCAAGTTACTCAGAGAAGGAACATTCAAGGAAAGCCTAACAGCTTGAGTAAGATCTCTATGGATATGGATTAGTTACAGAAGAATCTTGAAGAAGCTCTTGAACAAATTGATATGCTTACTGATGAAAGAAACACTCTGAAAAGATCGTATGATGATGCAAAGAATCTTATTGACAAATTGAAAGGTAAGATAGAAGATCTAAAATCTTAGAAGGAATCTGAAATTATTGTTGAAGATTGTGATGATTTAGAAAAAGAAAATGTGATCCTTAAACATGAATTGAAGATAGCAAATCTAAAGCTTAGCTTGAAAGATGGAAATGAAAATTTGAGATCTGAGAATGAAAGTTTAAAGAATGAGAATGAAGATCTGAAATCTAAACTTGGCAAGGTAACATCTGAATTTGATAAAGTCAAATTACAGTATGATGAGCTTGAGAAATACAACAAGATTGTGAAATGTGAATTGACTCAATCCATACAACAACTTGAGAGGCTATATTCAAACAGTGAAAAGATTGATGAGCAAGTATCTTATGGAAAACCATTCTATGACAAAACTGGTCTTGGATTAAACATATTGAAGATAGTTAGTGAAAGCAAGAAACCAGATCTGAATGTATGTGAAAGTAGTGAAGAAAAGAAGTTAGATGAGAACAAATCTGAAGATGCACCTAAGCAAGAAGAATCACTGAAGCAAGAAGATGCATCGAAGAAAGAAGAACCACCGAAGCAAGATGAACCATCCAAAAGTATGCAAAGAGAATTCAAAGGTAGATGTTTTTCTTGTAATACTATTGGTCATATGAAGAGAGATTGTACAGGTAAACAATTCAAACCTCTTAATGGATATTGTTATAATTGTCATGGTTTTGGACATAGAGCTATTGAATGTAGAAGATCTAAAGTTATTGAGAATAATTACAATAGTAGAATGCCTAGAAATACTAACAATGCAGATCAGAGATCAACTGAAGACATGAAAAGAGGAAATGGAATAGTATGTTACAAATGCAACAAAATTGGACATATTGCTAGAAATTGCAAGACACAAATCAATCAGCAAACACCTAGATATGGAACCAATGGAATCATTTGTTAGATATGTAACAAGATTGGACACAAAGAAAGATTTTGCAAAATAAACAATGGAGGTTATCATCATAACCCTAACCCTAGAAACTATGCAAGAAGGAATGAAAATGCAGGAAACAAAGAGAAAGGTTGCTGTAGCAATGAAGATGAAGTAAAATTTGTTAAAGGAATAGATCAAGGAGGTATATTCAACACTGAAGGTAATCAGGAAGGTAATGTATCTGATGGTAAGAATGAGTCTTTACCTAACCCTTCTTTAAGCACTTAAATTAGGTAAATTTCTGTAGTTTAGGAACTTAGAATTAGATTTTGAATGAGTTAAGTTTTGCACAGTTAGATGAAGGTTTGTTATGTTATACTAATGCTATAGTTAAGTGCGCAAAAAGAAATATGTGTTTTGTGAGGTCACAAGAAGATTTATGGTTGCAGGTTTATAGAATCAGCTTTTTGGCATTTTAGTGGCAAAAGAATTGAATGTGATGTCAGATCGAGTAAATGCTAAGTATTAAAAGATTGAAATTGAAGTTATTGTGATTATCAAATGATTAGAAGTGATTTGGAGAGTGAAGAAAGTAGTTTGGAAGTGATTTGCAGAAGTTTGAAGCGCTGATCAAGCGAAAGCCCTAATTTTGCTAATTTAAGGTATTTATCCGACTAAGATCTTGAATCAGCTTAATAAATTAGATATAATCATGGATGTGTCATTGATTCACAACATTAAGGATAAGAACAGACCTAGAACTAAGAAAGATCCAGTTGAACCCTTAGAAAGAGATGCTAGTTTAGCTTTATCATCCGTACCAGACGGAGTTCTTCATTTAGAGAATGTTAAAAGTTATCTTGGATGCAAATATGAAACCCTAAGGGAGAGTAATTTTAATGGTGAATATCAAAAATTATACAATAAGGATATGTGAGAGTAATTGAGTACTCTATGAAATATGAATTTGATGATGAGGAGTGTACTAAGATCATTTTGAGTAGGATACATAATGGTAAATTTTTGTTAGAAGATAGAGTTATAGACATAACTACAGACCTAATTCATGATGTGACTGGATTATCAAAAGTTGGTGCAATTCCACTGAATGAGAAAAACATGAGAAAGATTGTGATTGAAAACACCGGTTCAATATACAATGGCAAAGGTATAGTCATTAGTAAGATTAAGCAAGATGATGTAAAATACTCGTGTAAGATTTTGACAAAAAAATTCTATGGAAGTTCTAGAGAAGATGATATGCCAGCAGGTATGGTATACATTGTTTATTTGATGTGTGTGGAGAAGAAGCCTATGGTTATGTGTGAAATTCTAAGAATACAGTTGTTTGAGAATTTGGAAAAGATAAAGAAAGCTAAATACACTCACTTTAGATTTTCCTCATTGGTTACTTACATGTTCTTCCACTTGCTAAGAAGATTTCCTTACACTATTGAATGGAATGATGGTGAGAATACTATGAAAAGAATCAATAAAGTTTACATGAAACATCTTATTGAGAAGGTTAATGATAGTGTAAATTTAGTGTTGAAAAATTTTCAAAACATTGTGGTAAATAGATCAATAATTCCTCCATCCCTAGTTGAGAAATACAAAGATGATATATGTTTTATGGTTGATACTGATTTCACTTACATTGAGGCAGTAGAACCTAGACATGAATTCATAGACCCTCTTGGCTATGAAATATCTGAAGTTGAAACAGAAGGATATGTTAGTAGATTGTTGAAAAGTGAAGTGGATGCTCATTGCAACAGATTTGGAACATATGATGAAAACTTTGATTCAACAAAGACACTTACGGAAGAGAAACAATCAAAGAAGAGAGTGGAGACTACAATAAAGAAAATTCTAAAAGAAACAGGTTTGAGTGAGCAAGAATTTGATATTGCAAGAAAGACTGCAGAAGCAATAAGGCAAAGTGAGATACTATCAGTCCCACCTTTGGCATCAAGTGCAGAACCCATTCAAGTTAAGGTAAAGGTTGAAGAACCTGAGAAGGAGAAAGAAATTAGTCAGATAGAGAAACCCTTTTCTTCAGCACCAAGAAAAAGAATGAAGGTAAGTGCTTCAAGACAAGGTAAAAGACAAAAAATAATTGTTCCACCAGTACCTAGAAGAGTTGCAGAGATAAAAGATGATGAAGTAACAATAAAGAAGAAATCATGGAAACCAAGGATAGAAAGAGTTAATGAAGACATATTGCAGCATGGAGACTTTACCAAAATGAACAAATACTATGATTTATATGGATCTTCTGACAGATTAAATCTAGAGAATGCAATGGTTACACATATGATTTTGACAAACAAGAAATTTGATACTATTCATGGAAAGATACCAGAAGATTTGTACAAAAAACTTGTGAGAAGAAAGATGAGAGCACAAGAAGAAGATACTAAAATGAGAGAGAATGTGATAAGATAGTTGTGTGACATAAGAGATGATGACCACCTTAAACAGATCCTCAAGCCACTTGAAACCCTATTAAGAACCAAAAGAAGAGCTATACAAATAATGGGAGGCCAGTATGAACAAGTGAAGACTCAAACTGAACAGGCAGTTGTGCAAGTGCTAGAAAACTTGGTAGCAAGAAAAGATAGCAAAGATCAATTAGTTGCAGAACTAGTAGAGAAACAGAGTTCAAAATAGATAGAGGCAGCAGTAGAGGTAGTTGAAGTTGAAGATATTCCCTCTTCTTCTATAAACATTGGCACAGAATCAATGGACATTGAAGGAACAAAAGTTACTTTAGATTCAGATGATGTGGTACTCAACAGTTTGGATAACATTGTTGACAATTTGGCCTTGGGAGAGCAAGAAAAGAGTATTGAAATAGAGACTACATGAACAAAAGAGCAAATGGAAACAGAGGCCCATACACCTATTGAACCACAAGAAGACATCAGTCTTACTCCTAAGACTAGAAAGAAGAAAGGAATAGGAACATTGATTGAAGATTTGAGCAAGGAGGTTGATGACGATGATCAATTAGAGTTGATCACTTCTTTGAACAAAATTATTGGAAAGAACAAGAAAGTTAAGAACTTGGAAGGAAATCTGAAAGATTTGACTGAGAAGCTACAAAGTGTTATATCTACAAAAGTCTTTGATTCAGACCCACTTGAAAGACCAAAGATGGTAATAAATTCTTTTGAAGTTGAGTTCACTAATTTGACTGATATTGCTATGGTTAAGGCTCAAGCAGCTTATGAAGTTGAGATGTTGCAGAATATAAGTCAGAATATCGAAAATGACATTGGCAGCCTTGACAGACACATTAAGAACTTAAGGAAACATCTTGAGACTAGAAAGTGTTTGTACATTCAGTGTACAAAATCTGAAAATATAATAATTGAGGAAGAGAAGAAGCTAAAAGAGAAGCAAGATGAAATTGCAGCAGAGACAAACTCAATGGCCAACCCAAACATAAAGATCAGTGCAGTTGAGAAAAAGATCAGAAAATTATGTGATGAGATAAGGACTTTGAATGATGAGAAGAACAAGAAAATTATCAAGATAAACATCTTGAGAGAGCATGTCTCAATCAAGTTGACTATAATAGAAGAGCAGCTAGAAGAATGTCTTACTGCTAAGAAATCATTTCAGAAGTTCAATTTTGAGTCCCTTCAAGCCTGTCAAATTGTAGCATACAGATTGAGTACTTTACTCAATGTAGTAGAATCAATTAAGAAGGCATGGGAGAAAGATTTTGAGGCTTGGAAGTCAGATTTTGTAGATTGTGTTGCAAACCTACCAGCTTTGCAATAAGACAGTAAGGTAAAAAGTTTTTACACAATTTTGTATATCCCTTTCCACCCTTTATTTTGTCATTGTTGTCAAAGGGGGAGAGATACTTAGAAAATTGTCTATATATGATAAGGAAGGATACTCATAGGGGGAGTTCTATGGAGTATTATGAAGTGTTATAGATTATGTGTATATTTTGAGGAGATATAAGGATAGTATACTTATTTTATACTATGGCCACAATTTTGATACAAATTTTGAGATTTTGACTTGTACACTTAGCCAATTTTCTCATATGTTGCCACCAATGACAAAGGGGGAGATTGTTGGCAATTTGGCTGAGGTATGTACATAGATGTTGTCATTATGGAAACATATGTTCCCTATGAAGATCGCATAAGATGGAAAGTAAGTAGGGAAGATCGCAAACTAAAATTGTCTAAGTATGAAACAGTGTTTTTGACAGAGCACCCGATAGAGTTTGTTTTGGCGATGTTCATTGGAGCATGATCAGAGTTTTTAGAGTTGAACATAGACTCTATGGTGTCTAAGGATACCCCATATCAGTGTGCAAAAGAGTACGGATAGTACGAACAAAGTTATGATGGTTTTACCGATGACAGAGTTAAGCCGACAAAGCAGTTTTGAAGGAAGAACTAGTAAATGAATTAAGGGATTATTTTGCTTGTCAAAATAATGACTTAATATTATAAAGAGATGACATCCTAGATGTTTACTCTTGGATAAAGATATGCAAGCCAACTGGAGAAAGATATTATGTTTATATCTTGTATAAATATTGTAATGTACCGAACATACTTGAAAAATGTAACTTGTGATAGTTGTATATTGTGACAGTGGTGAAAATTGTTGATGCGAAGTTGTAAGCAGTACCATATTGTAATCAGTAATCATTTGTATTACTTGTTTGGGCAGTGAGCTCATCTGGTAATTAGGTTTTGTATCTACAACTCCTAATAGGGTTGAGGCTTCTAACAAGGCCTATAGTCCCTTAACCAGGACTGATACACTATATGTTTGTAATAGACTCCTAATAGGGTCAACATCCTTAACAGGATATCTTTTTATTAGTGGATCTTTGTGGGTACCATCCCCATCGGGGTTTTCCCTTGGCTAGGGTTTCCTCAAGAACATATCATGTGTTATGAGTTCTTTACATTTACTATTATGTATGCTATTTAGTCTCTTATGCTTTAAAGTAATCTTTTATATCCATAAGTGGGCAAAAGTTAAAGTTTGTGAAATACTGATTCACCCCCCCTCTCAGTATTTCCTATTTCTAACATCTCCTCTAGTGTTAAATATTAAATTTCAATTTTTTTGATAAGCTTTAGTATTTTTTTCTATTTTTGAAGCAGCTTGTTCTCGAATGTTAAAATACCTACTTGCAGTATTTTAAGATAATAATCTATTAGATCTAATTAAAATACTATAAAAATTATATGATGATAATCTTGACTCTGTGCTCTAAAAAAGGGGATTTTTCCATTTGTAAAAAAATATCATTAAAAAGAGTAGGAGTTATTGAAACATCACTTTTCTGAAATAATTTTATTTCTTTAGTAATTGGTATAAAGCGTGCATTTAATAGATATTTCCAATTGGAAAAGTTGAAGCAATTATCTAACTTAGCTAGAATGAATCTAGCTAGACCATATGTTTGAAAAAAAATAAATTAGTTAGAAATACTCAAATTTAGTTGTGTTGATAAGTTGTCCTGAAACGTGACACAGTTTTGTGCTTTTACCTTTCTACAACGTGTAGGTAGCATGTGAGAGCATAGTCTAATTGGAAGGTATGGATGTCTTGGCTTGGATCAGTAGATGTTTGGTTAATAAGCTCACTATTTTGGATAGTAAGTGTGGGAAAGGATTGAGTAATGGTGTTTATGCATACATTGTTGTCATCATTGGCTCTGATTTGACTCTCAAATTCAAGGATGATATTACTACTTAGAATGTTCAGTTCATTAAGTGTCTCAATGTCATCATTGGATCTTACATTAGTGATAAATGAATCAGACTCACGAGGTCTGCCATTTAGTTCTAAACTCATTTCAAACGTAGGTGTGTATCAGTGAATTAAATCTATATTGTTTTCTGTTATAAGCTCATCTTCTTCTAGAATGATTCCCCATTCATAGTCATTCGATTCTTCGTCTGGCTCTCTGGGAAAATCAAGAACATGTGTGAAATCAGGACGGATTCCCCAAGTAGGATTACCTTCGGAGTCTAAGAAGAATTCATATTCATGGGAGTTTGTCTCAGAATCCCTGTCATGTCCCAAATGCTCAGCTATTGTGATAGGTTTATCTTCTTCCCTTTTCTTGTTTTCAGGATTAGTTGGTTCTTCTGTGGTGACTATCTCTTGTTTAGTAGTAGGTTCTTGTGTGTCTACTACGTTAATTATTTTAGGTTCTTTTTCATTTTTGAGAAGGTCTAATATTTTTTGAGGTATACGTTCATAAGGAAAAAAATTAGTTGTCTGAATCATCACCGTCTAAGTGTTTGGGTTCTTCCTTTTGCTGAATATCTGGTTCTATTTATTCTAGGACATGTGTAGAGCTCCCACCAAGATGGAAAGATTTCTTGTGGTACCCTAGACCTGTAGTATCCTTGGTTGTTCTCCCACAATATTCAATGGGCTTGATGATGCCTTTACCTCTTTTTCCTATAGTTCATTTTCCTATATATCCCATTTTAGATATTAGCTTATGACCCAGTCCATATGATCTTGCAGGAATCTTAGGTGTTTTAGAGTCACATTTTTGAACTGTCTATGATTGAGATTCATCTTTGTATAGCCAGGCTAGTATAGCCTCTTCCTCATCTGATTCTTGTTTAGATACTTGTTCTATGACAAAAATCCCATTAAATATGACCTGTGATACCTTAACTATCAGTTTAACCTTTTTTGAAGGTTGTCCATAAGATTTAGGTGAAAGTGGGAGAGATGTGAGAGATAGGACTAGTTCCATTGTGTATTTTCCCATGCCAGTATCTTTGATCTTGACTCCTTTTGATAGGTCTTCCATTTGACATGTAGAATCTATGTCTATTTGTTTGGTAGAAGGCTCTTTGTTATGTGGAACAAGTTTATCTGTACTTTCTTTCAATGCATTGCAAGATGTTGATTTGTCTGCAGGTATAGTGACCTCTACTCCATCATAGGGAAATTTGAGACATTGATGGTACGTTGATGGAATAGCTTGCATTTCATGTATCCAGGGTCTTCCTAGAATAATGTTATAGGCAAATGGAAGGTCCAATACTTGACAGGTGATATCTCTGATGATAGGTCCTATTCTAATAGGTAGCACAATGACTCCTTTGGAATTTCTTTCGTGTTTGTCATATGCTTTTATGGTTATCTTCATTTTATGATCAATAGCATCTTTTGACAATACCAGTTGTGTAACCAATTTGTAGGAACAAATATTTAGACCAGAGCCTCCATCTATCAACACACGTTTGACACAATAGTTTGGATTAAGACTTCAATATGCAAGGGTTGGTTATGCGGATGACTCAGTGAGTTGTCATCTTCTTCCAAAAAGCTGAGGGGATGTCAAGTGACCCACCATTTTTTGGAATCTGTCAAGATCAAGATCTTTAGGAACATTAGAGTCAATTAGAGCTTTGTCTAGAATTGCACGATGAGCAAGACAGATGCGAAGAAACTTGAATATAGAGATTTTAATGGCATTGGTATGTTGGAGTTATTGTATGATGTTGTACGATACCTCTTTGGACTCTTTAGAATTGGAATATTTGGAAGTAGTCCTTTGTTTAGATGTTGATGCAAGATTAAATGGTACCTTCAGGGAATTTGATGAACCTGAGTTTTGTCCTTGAAGGATTGCCTGAGCTTGAGATCGAGTAACTGCATTAGTAGTTTGGTTATCTCTGTCCTTTTTGACAATAGTGATGACACTACAGTGTTTAGATAAGCATGGTTCTACCATATTGATGACATCATTGTTACAAGAGTAAGCGTAATTGACTTTAGCACCCATGTTTGGTTTAGAGGATGAATCTCCATAATTATGTTTCGGAAAAGGTTCCGTGAATGCTGTATGATCATTATTGGATTTATGGTTATCAATCACAATTTCTCTGACATCAATTTTGTCTTGAATGAGATGTTTTAGAGGCATGTAGTTATTTGTTTTATGACCCTTGTTTTGATGGGAATCACAAAAATCAGTCTCTTTCCACCACTTAGGTTTGACTTTGGGGTCATATGGTTTAATTTCAACCAATGTGATGATATTATTTTCTAATAGAGTTTTCATGGCAGATTCCAAGGACTCACCCAGAGGAGTGAACTCGCGCTTTGGTTTTGTAACCCAGGTTTTATAGTCAGTTGACTTTTTAGTAGGTTCACTTGATTTCATCTCAAAAGCTTTTATGGCTTAGGTGCCAATAGTGAGATTAAATGCTGGTGCTTTAGATGGAGCACTGATATGATTGACAACACTGTCAGTGACAATGTTTTTGTTTTTGTTCTAGATTTTTCCCTTATCCTTGTTGGTATTAGATCCTGAATTGTACTTGTTTTCTTTATGAAGCGATATGTATCCCTTTTGAACAAGCACATTTTTTATCTTTATGGCATTTTCTACCATTTTATCAAAGGATGTATGCTTTTGTATTTGTAGATGATAATTGATTTCCTGAATCAGATTATTGATAAAGATTTCCATCTTTTCATTTTTAGGGATCGGTCAGGAATAGAGTGAAAATTTCTTCCTCTAGCGTTTGAGGAATGTCAGGAAGAGTTCTCGTGAGTTTTGTTTCATATTGCAAATGTTTATCATGGTGACTGGATGTTGGATATTGTAGGAGTATTCTTGATAAAATAGTTTGATTAACTCCTCAAAAGTTTTGATTGTGGGGGGTATCTTAGAGAACCAATTGATGGTTGTTCCTCCCAAAGATCAGGAGACGAGACACATTAAGAATGTAGGTTCATGCATAAATTCCATGGATAAGGTGCAGAACTCTCTAACATGATCTTGAGGATCAGATTTTCCATCATATTTGTCATATTTTGGGAGTTCTACCCTTTGGGGAATGGTGGAATATACAATATACGATCGAATGGGAAAGGACATAGAGTGTCCATGGAGAATTCCTTAGGTTCTTTCTCCTTTTCCAGCTGGTTTATCTTAACTTGCATTGCATGCATTTGTTTCATCATAGCAGTGATGCGTGTTTCTTCCTCATGTGTGATGATATTCTCAATGTTTAAGCTCAGAGGAAGTTTTTCCCCTTGTTGGGCTAATTCAAGGAAATATGCCTCTTTGTCTTCACGCAAGAAGTGTTTCATCATTTTCTTGAAGACATCATCATTCTAATATTAGGCAAATTCAGAGGGTGTGGGTTCTTGATCTCCACCATGTTTAGATTGGTGTGTTGGAAACAATTGTCTGAAGGAAATTGCTACTCAAATTATGTATTATCTTTGATGTCACACAATGTCATAGTCCGCAGCAATCAGTTCCTACTGAGCTCAGTCGGTCTGCCAGACAGGAAGATTAGTGCTTACCGAGTCCACTCAGTTATCAAAGAAAATCAGTGTCTACCGAGTTCACTCGGTTACCAAAGGAAATTCAGTATTTACCGAGTTCAGTCAGTTGTCAAAGAAAAGTTAGTGTTTACCGAGTTCAGTTGGTTGTCAAAGAAAAGTTAGTGTTTACCGAGTTCAGTCGGTTGTCGAAGAAAAGTTAGTGTTTACCGAGTTCAGTCGGTTGTCGAAGAAAAGTTAGTGTTTACCGAGTTCAGTCGGTTATCGAAGGTAAAGGATTGTCGGTGTTTACCGAGTTCCCTCGGTCTCCGAAAGATTATAGAAAGTTATGGTCACCGAGCACTGTCGGCCCTTGAAGGATTTTTGCAAATAGAGTTTCCTTAATTCAGCCGACTGTTATACTAAATAATGTCGATTTGACAAATCTAAAATCATATAAATAAAAGGTCAAATGTGAAAAATAAACAAGAAATATAGCAGAAGATTTACAGAAGAAAGACAGGAAAGGTGTGTGCGAATTTGTGAAGGATGTTCAGATATCCTTGAGGTGCAGCACAGATTTATTTGATCAGGAAGGATCACACATATGCAGAACAGAGATCTGTAATCAGCAAAACAGTTGCATTATTATACAGGTCATTTTTCATTGTTACCTTCTTATCATTGTAATAGTGAATTCTAAATCTCTTAACCGAGTTGGTTTAACAACCATATTGTAAATCCTCTAACAAGGTGACAATTCCATTGAATTGTTTTCAAGACCTCTTACCAGGCCACTCCTAGCAGGGTGTTTTAAATCCTCTAACAAGGTCACACCTAACAGTGTGTTTTGTAACCTTTTACCAGGTTGGCTTCTAACCAGGCATCACTTCAGAAAAGTGAAAATCAGTATCTAGATACATTGGTGGTTTTTCCCATATTGGGTTTCCACGTTAAATCTTGTGTCTCTTGTGTTCTTAATTGCTATCTTAATCATACACCAGTGCTGATGAATATCTAAAAGATAATTTTGCTAATACTTTCTGCATCTTCAAAATTACTGCAATCTATTTACCGAGTGCTAATACAGATAACATTGTTAAGATATCCTAAGGGATCTGGAAAGAATTAATTGTGAAGTGTTCTATGGTTGACTGATTCACCCCCCGTCTCAGTCACTTCATCCATATTCCATCAATTGGTATCAGAGCTTTTGGTGCTTGCAGGAAGGGTTTCAAGGACCTAAGCTAAAGATCAGGATGTCTTACAAGAGGGAAATTCCAAAGCTCAACAGAGATAACTTTTCAGCATGGCAAGGTCTCATGCGACTTCATCTGGCTTCCATTGGTGATTCAGGATGCAAATACACAATTCCTAATGGTGCATTAACTGTTGAAGACATTGCAGATAAAAAGACTCACAACACCATGATGATAGACATTGCATCTACTCTCAGCTATGAAGAATTTGATGATATTAAAGACTGCACTACTGCATATGAAATGTGGATGGCACTGAAGAAAATATATGGTGGTGATGCAAATGTGAAAAGAGCCAAAGCAGAAAGCCTAAGAGGACAGTTTGACAAGATGAATATGAAGGAAGATGAAAACATTGCAAAATATGTTGAAAGAATCAAAGCAAGTGTAAGTGCAATTAGAGCTTCTGGAGGAACAATCTCAGATGAAACTGTTATAAGTAAGGTACTCAGAACATTACTTCCTATCTATGCAATAAGAGTATCAGCTATTCAAGAAAGAAGATGTGAAACAAACCACAATATAACTTTGGATGCTTTAGTTGGAAGATTGACAGCTTTTGAATTAGACAACTATGACAACTATGTTCCTAGTTCCAAAAATATTGAATCAGCATTTGAGGCCAAGGTTTCACTAAAGAAGAACAAGAAAATTAAAGAAGTTTAGTCAGAAAGTGAAGAAGTATCAGAAGAAAGTTCTGATAGTGATCTTGAAATTGTAGAAGCATTACTTGCAAAGAAGTACTCTAGAGGGAAAGGTAAATATAAAGGTAAAACTCCTTTAATCTATTTTTCATGTGAAGAAATTGGACATATTGCAACTAGGTGCCCAAACAAGCAAGTCAAGGAAGAGAAGAGAAGTCACAAGTACTATGGCAAAAAGAATTTCAAATCATACAAGGATAAAGGTAAGAAATCATGTTTTATGGCTAAAGATTCTGATGATAGTGAAGAATAAATTGTCTTTATTGCTATAAAAGATGAATCTGACGATGATGAAGATAAGATGGCACTTATTTCTCATATAAGCAAAGATGATATATGGATAATAGACAGTGGATGTT
Organism: Chamaecyparis obtusa; assembly: GCA_027943335.1. Taxonomy (NCBI): domain Eukaryota; kingdom Viridiplantae; phylum Streptophyta; class Pinopsida; order Cupressales; family Cupressaceae; genus Chamaecyparis; species Chamaecyparis obtusa. The sequence goes on along the minus strand of BSBK01007967.1, from coordinate 835,092 downwards.
CACACCACATGACTGGTGACAAGACAAAATTTGAATATCTAGAAGACTGTGATAGTGGTAATGTAAGATTTGGAAACAATGAACCTTGCTGTATAAAAGGAAAAGGAAGAATCTCATTAACCAAAGAACTCATATGTGATAATGCTTATTGGGTTGAAGGACTAAAACATAATCTTCTAAGTGTAGCACAACTAATCAACACTGGTTTCAAGGTTGAATTCATGAATGGTCAAGCAAGACTGCTGGATGGAAAAGGAAAACTCATTGGATCAGGCAAACAAACAAAAGGTAACTTATTTTATCTTGATCTCAGTGAATATTCATGCTTTATTGCTCAAATAGAAGAAAGTTGGCTATGGCACAAAAGGTTATGTCATGTGAATTTTGATAACATGATAAAAATAAGAAAATTCAAGAAGGTTAGAGGCATTCCTACTTTGAAGAAACCTGACACTGGTCTATGTAAGAATTGTCAGATTGGCAAAATGAGTAAAACTAGTTTCAAGAGTAAGAACTATCAGTCTAAAGAAATTTTGGAAATTGTGCATACTGATTTATGTGGACCTATTGGAATACAAAGCTATACTGGAGATAAATTCTTTATTCTTTTTGTTGATGATTATTCTAGAATGATGACTGTTATGTATTTAAGAGAGAAATCAGAAGCATTTGAAAACTTCAAATGGTACTTAGCAAGAGTGGAAAAGGAAACAGGGAAAAGATTGAAATGCTTAAGATCAGACAGAGGTGGTGAATTCATCTCCCATGATTTTAACAACTTTTGCATTGAAAGAGGAATCAAAAGACAGGTATCAGCTCCTAAAACTCCTGAGCAGAATGGAATAGCAGAAAGAAGAAACAGATCTATTATGGATTGTGCAAGGACTCTAATGATAGAAAAGAACATCGCTATAAAATACTGGAAGGAAGCTATCAGCACTGCAATTCATACCTTGAACTGAGTACAATTGAAGAAAGACACATTCAAAACTCCTTATGAATTATGGTATGGCTATAAACCCAATGTAAGTTACATGAAAATATTTGGTAGCAAGTGTTATATCTTAAAAGAATCCAGAAGAAATAAATTTGATGTGAAAAGTGATGAAGGAATATTCCTAGGATATTCTAGCAAAAGCAAGGCATACAAATGTCTGAACTTATCTACTCACAAAGTCATAGAAAGTATACATGTAAAATTTGATGAATTTGCAGAAAAGACTGAAGAAGAAAGCAAAAGGGAACCTGAGAACTACAGAAGATTCGTTTACATTGAACCTGAAACATTGGCAGGCACAACTATCAATAAGGAAACTATATCTACCGAGCTGAGCATAGTTACCAAGTCACAAACCAAGTCACAGGAAGAAGTTCAAACTGAGTCACAGGAAGAAATTCAGACCGAGTCTCAGCCTGAAGTTACCGAGCAAATATCTACCGAGCCCGAGCAACCTGAAGAAGAGATCCTAGAAGACAACAGCAGGAATCATTCAAAAGGCAAGGAACCTATACTAGCCAAATATGTCAGAAGACATCATACACCGGATCAAATCATTGGAAACAAATCAGATGGTACTATGACAAGAAGCAAGCTAAAAGGTACATGTTTGCTTACTGATTTTGAACCTAGAAATATCAAAGATGCATTGGAAAATGAAAGTTGGATTGAAGCAATGAATGAAGAATTAGAACAAATACAAAAGAACAAAACTTGGACTCTTGTACCTAGACCTAAAGATAAGAATGTAATTGGAACAAAATGGGTATTCAGGAATAAGCTAAATGAAGATGGTCAAGTATCTAGAAACAAAGCTAGACTGGTATGTAAAGGTTATTCTCAAGAAGAAGGTATAGATTATGGAGAAACTTTTGCTCCTGTTGCAAGATTAGAAGGTGTAAGAACTCTACTTTCTTATGCAGCACACAAAGGATTTAAGGTATATCAGATGGATATAAAATCTGCATTTCTCAATGGAATTCTTGATGAAGAAGTCTACATCGAACAACCTGAAGGTTTTGTTGATCCAGATAAAAAGGACATGGTCTGCAGGTTACACAAAGCATTGTATGGTTTGAAACAAGCTCCTAGAGCATGGTATGAAAGACTCCATAACTATTTGATTCAGATTAATTTCAAAAGAGCCAATGATAACAACAATCTGTATATTAAAGAAGGACCGGATGACAAAATTGTATTGGCAGAAATATTTGTAGATGATACTATATTTACAGGGAATGAGGATCAGTGCAAAGAATTTTCAGAGCAAATGAACAAAGAATTTGAAATGTCTATGTTTGGTTTAATAAAATTCTTTGTTGGTCTTCAAATTCAGCAAAGCAAGAATGGTATATACATTACTCAATCTAAATACATTAAGGAAATACTTAAGAAGTTTGGTATGGAAGATTCAAAACCAGTTGGTACACCCATGCGCACTGGACTGAAACTTACCAAAAATGATGATTCAAAAGAAGTTGATCAGACCCTATACCGATCTATGATTGGAAATTTGCAGTATGTAGTACATACAAGACCTGACATTGCCTTAGCAATCGGTATAGTAGCTAGATTATCAGCAAAACCTAAGGAAAATCATATGATGGCAATCAAAAGAATCTTAAGATACTTAAGAGGAACTGAAGAATATGGTTTGTGGTATAAATTTGGAGGCAATCTAGACTTGAAAGTGTTTACTGATGCTGATTGGGCAGGAAACATTGATGACAAAAAAAACACAAGTGGTGGAGCATTTTTTCTTGGAAAAAGATTGGTATCCTGGACTAGTAAAAAGCAGAATTGCACATCTCAATCCACAGCTGAAGCAGAATATGTTGCTGCTACAGTAAACTGTTCAAATATTGTTTGGTTTAAACAGCTATTAGAAGGTATGAAGGTTGAAATCAAAGAACCAGTTGTTATATTTTGTGACAATACCAGTGCAATAAACATTTCGAAGAATCCAGTGATGCATTCCAAAACCAAGCACATTGCTATTAAATATCACTTTGTCAGAGAATTGGTGCAGGACAAGGAAATCAGATTAGAATATATTCATACAAAAGAACAGATTGCAGACATTTTTACCAAACCATTACCTAAGGATGCATTTGTGTATCTAAGAGGTAAGTTAGGGGTCATTCCCCTATCCGAGGCTCACTAAATACAGTTTTAAGTGATGCATCAACCAGAAAATGATTGAAAATCAACCAGTTGATGCAGCATATTCAAGGAATCATTGCATATGAATCAGTACTTGAGGTACATTAATTTTCACCGGTAATATGTGAATTGTCTTTGGCATGTGTTGTCAAAGAGGGAGTGTTTTCTATGTCTTTGCTATTACTTCAAGAAATTTTCAATAGTCAGAAGGAAGAATTTTCAGGATAAAGGAAGTTTGCTGACAGAGGGAGATTTGAATCTGAACCGAGCTAACTCTTTCAAATTTCTTATGCTATGACATATTGTGTTGCCATCAATGCCAAAGAGGGAGATTGTTGGAAACAATTGTCTGAAGGAAATTGCTACTCAAATTATGTATTGTCTTTGATGTCACACAATGTCATAGTCCGCAGCAATCAGTTCCTACCAAGCTCAGTCGGTCTGCCAGACAGGAAGATTAGTGCTTACCGAGTCCACTCGGTTATCAAAGAAAATTAGTGTCTACTGAGTTCACTCGGTTACCAAAGGAAATTCAGTATTTACCGAGTTCAGTCGGTTGTCGAAGAAAAGTTAGTGTTTACCGAGTTCAGTCGGTTGTCGAAGAAAAGTTAGTGTTTACCGAGTTCAGTCAGTTGTCGAAGAAAAGTTAGTGTTTACCAAGTTCATTCGATTGTCGAAGAAAAGTTAGTGTTTACCGAGTTCAGTCGATTATCGAAGGTAAAGGATTGTCAGTGTTTATCGAGTTCCCTCGGTCTCCGAAAGATTATAGAAAGTTATGGTCACCGAGCACTGTCGGCCCTTGAAGGATTTTTGCAAATAGAGTTTGCTTAATTCAGCCGACTGTTATACTAAATAATGTCGATTTGACAAATCTAAAATCATATAAATAAAAGGTCAAATGTGAAAAATAAACAAGAAATATAGCAGAAGATTTACAGAAGAAAGACAGGAAAGGTGTGTGCGAATTTGTGAAGGATGTTCAGATATCCTTGAGGTGCAGCACAGATTTATTCAATCAGGAAGGATCACACATATGCAGAACAGAGATCTGTAATCAGCAAAATAGTTGCATTATTATACAGGTCATTTTTCATTGTTACCTTCTTATCATTGTAACAGTGAATTCTAAATCTCTTAACCGAGTTGGTTTAACAACCATATTGTAAATCCTCTAACAAGGTGACAATTCCATTGAATTGTTTTCAAGACCTCTTACCAGGCCACTCCTAGCAGGGTGTTTTAAATCCTCTAACAAGGTCACACCTAACAGTGTGTTTTGTAACCTTTTACCGGGTTGGCTTCTAACTGGGCATCACTTCAGAAAAGTGAAAATCAGTATCTAGATACATTGGTGGTTTTTCCCATATTGGGTTTCCACGTTAAATCTTGTGTCTCTTGTGTTCTTAATTGCTATCTTAATCATACACCAGTGCTGATGAATATCTAAAAGATAATTTTGCTAATACTTTCTGCATCTTCAAAATTACTGCAATCTATTTACTGAGTGCTAATACAGATAACATTGTTAAGATATCCTAAGGGATCTAGAAAGAATTAATTGTGAAGTGTTTTATGGTTGACTGATTCACCCCCCCTCTCAGTCACTTCATCCATATTCCATCATGGTGATCCTGGGAGCCTTGGTTTTCTCCTCCTTGAGACATAGTGGTGCTTTGATTTGGATCTAGTGTTGATATTGGAGGGGTTATGTAACTGCCTTTCAAGCACAAGTTGCCAAGGGTGTCTTCTTCGTATAGATTTGTATCGTAAGGATGATGAAATGTCTGAGCCAAAATAAAAGATGATGGAGATATTTTTGGTTCTTCTCTCTATTTTCTATGTTTGGAAGTTCTAGTTTCCACCATTAACCTTAAGTGAATTGAGAGATAAAGATAAGACAACTGACTGATGATCTGATTCAGGAAAAATCGAATGACACAACCTTGTCAAGATCAAATTGATTGATTGATAAAAAGATTGATTGGATATAAGTGTAGGATACTATGCCCTAGGTGTATGGGTAGATGCCCAAAAGATGACGGACACGAGCTCACAACATTTATCCATTTTGAGGATAAATCTCAATATTATTTTGACAATTTTTTGACACAAGATGAGATGGGATTTAGATCAATGAATCAGAAGGTAAAATTGAGCTAAAAGGACCACTTTGGGAAAATGAGTTGGATTCTCTATTGACTCTGCTTTGTTCCTGGCACAGGGGATTTTATGACAAAATCTGAATGATGACTCCAAATGGTTGAATTTATGACAAAATAGGGATCTTCTGGCAATTTTTGGGTCAACTCTCGTACGACTCAGAATCAGGGCTGACACGATAATTGTAGAGACTCGTATGACAAATGACTCCAAGATATTTTTTTGATTAAGATTTCTTGACAAGACTCGTACAACACAGTGTAGTTTCCCATACAATTTTCTAGGGGTTCTGATACGATAGTTGAATTTCAGAGAAAGACTCGTACGACAATTGAAATTCTAGGATGACAATCTACACTAGAAAAGGATTTTCTCTTAAATTTTGCTAGTTTTTCAGCTATTGGGTGTTTTTGGTATCAAGTTGTTTGCACATTTCTCTATCTAGGTTTTTGAAAATCTATGTATTGAATTGTCTTAGGTTGTTTATCATAGCAGTAGGCTCACAATCATAGAAAAAAGAGGGAACTGAATCAATGAATCAATCACACCTATCTTACCCTAGCTAGGAGAAGAGATGTATTACTTTCTCGTTGACTTAGGAACATACTCATGGACTCCTCAGAGTATGCAGGTCCAACAACATACAATGGATGTTGAAGATCATATTAGCCAAGTTCAAGCCTCGAAGAGGGCTCGATATGATGAGTTTCTTTGGGTGATTAGTATTCACCTCGCACAAGCACTAAAAATCCTTCGGGGGTGGATCAGTGGAAAAACTAGCTGAGGATTTTAATCAAGGCATCCGTTCACAACTATCTCCCATAGTCCTGCAAGCAAGATTGAGGCTGTTAACCCTATGAGCACTCTGACAAGTGTAGTATCGCAAGAAAGATTTAAGCGGCTCCTCTCTACACAAAATCAAAGCATATTCATGGAATGAGTCCAAGTAAAAAACATAGCTATGTCTTCCGAGGCTTTAACCTTAAGGAAGCATCAAATTTTATAGTGGGGTGGAAGAGTTAGTGTAAGACTTGTCCCCACTTAGGTCATTCCTAGGAGCTTTTTACCTCTCTAAAAGGCCCTCTAAAGGTTTAATTAAAATGTGAGGTTGGGGACCACATGATCTAGGTTTTTAATTCTCTGAAAGAGAAGAGCATAATCCCATAACCTTGTCCTTTTCCATATCCAAGACATGTCAACCAGATTAATCTAGAGATAGTATGCAAACTAGCACTAGGGAAGATACCTTCTGGGTTTCTAATTCTCCTAAGAAGGAGAAGAGCATAATCCCCTCAATATTTTCCTTGATGGCAATAGATGCACGTACCTATTTAGCTAAGTGCCTATGAAAAATTGAAATCTAAGCAAACATGATATTTTCTTGTAGAAGATTTTGGCAACCTGCAAAACTACTTGTCAGAAATTGTGTTGAATGAGCATCTTTGACCAGCATTTTTTTTTAAAATAGGGTTATTTGCAAAAGATGGGCTTAGAAGTCAAGACAAGAAGAGGCTAAAGAATAGATTTTTATGCTTAGTCTTCATCTCTTGTCCTACACAAATGCATTAGGCTGTCAAAATGACCATCAACCAACAAGCATCAATTGTTAGGGTTAGCTGTCAATCGAAATCTAAAATCCAAATCTCAAAGATTGCTAAAAATTCTCATACGACAATGGACTACTGGATTCAAAACTCGTACAAGAATATACATGTTTCAATATGACAGTGGGTTCCTACACACACGACACTTCAGCTCCTATATGACAATACCGATACAACCAGCATGACAATGCAGATTGTCATATGTTGTATGACATATAGAGTATTCTGATACAACAATTTGCAGAATGTCGTACGAGATTGTACAGAACAAAAAAATAAAAATCAAAGCTTGAAATGAAATTGTCAGAAAAATGAGATTTTGATAAATAAAACCCATTGTCGGGCCCCATGGTGGGTGCCAGAAATGTGTGTGAAATTGTACATAGTTGTGGACACACCACTTCAGTAAAACATTAGAGGTTAGCAAATTGGAAAATATGCAAATAAGACAAATATTGCTAACTTGATGATTTATTGCCTTCTAATAGATACGAGTATGATATTCTTAGAATTAGACCAAGATCAGTGACAATGCAACACCTAACTGAAGGATTTAATGATGAAATTGAATGAAAAATAAACACAGATTAAGCTATGTTTTTTTATTTATTTTTATGCAATATGGATAAAAATTGTATGAAACTTGATCTAAAAACTGAATAAAAGTGAATGTAATCTAATCTAACAATGATATGAATTGCTATGAAATGAATGAAAAACAAGAATCTCAAGAAATAGCACAATCTCACAAAAATGTTAGATCGTACAAGCAAGATTCTCCAAATTTGCAAGAGGGTGATTGTTTGTGAAGGACTGAGCCTCGTTTATATAGAAATCTAGGTTTTGTGAGAACTCATGGAAAGACAAAAATCTCTCCTTGATCAACTCAGATTGATTGTTGAGTTATCAGAAAATCAGAAAGAGTTAACTCACAAAATCATGCAAAATCAAATTTTTAACTCAAATTAGAAGTTCAGATCACTTTTTCAACTCACAATCACATGTTGAGTCCAAAATGTTAACGAATTGAATTGATTTGTTGATGTAGAGTTTAATTTCTTTTCTGAATGTGCATGGATAATTATGAATTTATTTAATATTCCAAGTATTTTGTTCTCAACTTAACTAATTTTTGAATTAAAATAACTGATTTATGGGTTAATCAATCATTTAATCAAACTTTATCCCAAAACTGTATCATTAAATTTTGACAATTTGATTTAATCAATTAAATAAATGTTTAATTTAACAATTTTGATTTCTTTGTTAAATAAAAATAATATTAATTAGGAATAAATGAAATTAAATCTAATTAAATAATTAAGTGGCAGAATTAAATTCAATTAATCAAATATTCGACATATTCAATTAATTACCTTTAGGATAAATAATGTTATTTATCACCAAATAATATTTAATTTAAAATAGATTAGGAATGTTTAGGAATATTCCCCGATGTAGAATTAGGATGAAATCGATTAGGGTTTCCATAATTCGATGTGCATATGTGCCTTAGGTTAGGAATTTTATGTCAATTTTGATCGATTTGTCAATGTAGGAGGTCAATGGTCCTAAAGCCCATTTTTGGGGTATTACAATGTTGTGAGTGATGGTATCACTTAGGTTTGTGCTAGTGGCTATTAGATTTTGATTGTCTCATGATGATATTTTGTGAATACCCATGTGATGTGATCAGTGGTTGTACTATGTGATGCATTTGATTACTATGCCTAATTTTGTTTACTATAGCATTGTTGATTTATCTATTAGATTATGTTATTATTACCATTTTGATCGTATTTGCATGATGATTCTTTATGATTATATCTGGTGTATTTTGTATTTGAGACTATTGATTGTGTATCAAGATCATGATTTCATTAAAATCATTTATATATTGTTCCTTCTATGCTATGGATATATTAGTTGTTTACTTTCAATGATCTGTGCTTATAACAGTTGTAAATTGATTATTTTAAATGCTTTAAATTTAGATGCAATGTTAATTTAATGATATGATATTTACTACTTTACCACACAATTTTTATGCATTATGCCCTTTGTGTCATTAGGAAATGAGAGGAAGTCGTAGTTACTCATTCATGAGACCCACATGATGGTATCATTCTCCTTCCATGTTTGGTATCAAGTATTTTATGCGCTTCAACTATTTATATCATGAGAATATACACTTGATGCTTGCTTCTTACAGATACCAAACACATTATGCCCAAGTTGCAGGACTTGAGTGTGTTTATATCCCTGATAATGGTACAAGAGATAGTAGATATGGCCCCTTTCATATTGAGCCAATATAATCTTTCGATGGATGGTGTATCCATAACTGATTATTATATCCATCGGGTACATGATTGGTAAATTCATATTCATATTGCATACTATGTTAGACCCATGAGTGTGTCTGTGCATTTAGAAATTCCTACAGTTGTTGTGGATAAATTAAGTAAAATGTTGATTTTAATGTGTTTGGGGAATTTTAATGTCATTTTTACTTACTAGCTAATTTTTTGTAGTTGGATTCAAATTATCTGGAATCAGATTATTTAATTTGGGAAAAAGATCAAAATAAGTTATATACATTATTTAAATATTCTATTTTGAAAGTCACTTTGAAAAAGTGCTTTATATTTTTTAAGTGAGTTATTTTCACTCACTTCTCATTTTTTGCTCTTGGGAAAAATTTGGATTTTGCTCCAGACTTGAATGGAGAAAATCACATATTTTCTTGTTGGGTGTTATCCACTTGTCAAATTATTGTGTGGATCAACTCGTTGGATTTTGCTCCAGACTTGAATGGAGAAAATCACATATTTTCTTGTTGGGTGTCATCCACTTGTCAAATTATTGTGTGGAGAAGCTCGTTGGATTTGTGCCAAGATTGCTTAGCTTTTCTAAATATCTCATCCACTTTCATTGAGTCTTCAATTTCTTCTTCTCATTTTAGTTTTTTCCTCTTTGTGTGCCATCCTAAACCTGTCAATTGCTATGTTTCACACGATCTAATTAATGAAATTAGTAGTCTCTATTACAAAGAGTAGGATCCTTGGCATTTCTAAAAGATGTGTAATGGATTTCCTCAAAATATGGATTCTTGGCATACTAGTCAATTGAGTAGTTTGATGTTTTAGCATCTTTGTTGATTTTGTTCAATTAATGCTACTTTGAGTATTTGGGAGTGGTTTATTCTCTAATTATTGCTTGTTTTCTTGTTGAGCCATCCTTGTATTCCAATGAGATGCTTGATCGAATCCATGGGAATCCATGCTCTTGGCATAGTGGCTGATTGAGCTATTCATTGTTGTGCCCTTTCATTGTTTTTACTCGATTGTTTTCCTTGACTATTCAGAGTTGAGATATCCTCATTTCCTACTTTTGTGTTACTCGCCTTTGTTATGACATCTTCCATGCTTTAGTGGAGATTGCATGTGATATGTGGATTTTGGTGTTGAGATCTCATCCATATATTTAGTTGAGCGATGCTCTTATGCTGAGGCCTGAGTGACCTATACTTTTGGATTGAGGCCAATTGAGTTTACCTTTCTCCTTTTCAATTTTGACTTGAGAGTTTTTTCTTGCTTCCTTTCTTGAGGATGCGTTCTTGATTTTTTGTTATTGGTGTAGAACATGATGATGATACTTTTATTTATGTCCTTGTGTAGATGAGTGGACAACCTTGGGATATACCATCCTCGTGTAGATAAGTGGACAAAGTCACTATCACCATCCTTCGATAGACAAGTTGACGAAGAGTTTTTTATGTCCTTGTGTAGATCAAGTTGACATTATTTTGTTGGTCTCTATCTTGGGATTTCTAGCCTTGGACTAGGTACATTGAGTAGCCATGCAGAGTAGCTCCTTACGTAGACCCTGACCCATAAGTGGTTGCATAGGCTACGTCAAGGATCTCCTTAAAAAGTGAAAACTATAATAAAATATATATTAGGTATAAATGTTAAACAAGATTAATTGGAATAGTGGAAACCATTGAATCCCTAGATACCATGAGTGATTTGTGAGTTGAGTGAGATGGTGGAGATTCATTGAATCCCCATACATCATGTGTGATATGTGAGTTGAGGGTAGACGGTGATATTTGTCATTAAATCCCCAAATAGCATGGGTGATTTGTGAGTTGACCGTAGATGGTGGAGATCCACTGAATCCCCAGACATCATGGGTGATCTGAGAGTTGAGCGTAGATGATATAGCCCCATATTTGTAGTATCAATTTGTGCAAGTAGAGATACTCCCTATGGTCTTTAGTCTTGTGTCTAGGTCTAATATTGTTGAGTAGGATCTTGATGAGTTGGGTTTTGTGGTTATGATTGATATGGGATGTTGGTTTCATGTTTATTGATCTCCATGTTCTTGTATCTTGTATTATATACCTACATTGCATTCTATGTCTCTATTATGCAATTATGCATATGCTTGGTGTGAGTGTAGCCTTTTCTGGTGTGTGTGATTGATGCAGGATCATCCTAGGTGTAAGGGAAATCTTGCATCACACAAAAATATTTTCTGGTTTCTTTTCAATAAGGGCTATCTTGTGAAGAGCTGCTATTTTTGGAAATTTACTATTTTTAGTAAGTTTTTCATTTGAGCTAAAAATGTTCTATTTTCTTCCCTGGAGGTTCACTTTGGTTATATCGGCCTGCCAGTAAAGTTTCACTACAAGATCAAGTCTAGTTTTGAAGATATTGAAAACTTTTAGTATTGGCAACATGGTACATAAACTTTGAACTCAATTTTGAAGGTTTTAGAAGCTTCCAAAGGTGTTGAAACCTCCACTAATTGGAGCTTGTGATAATTTATTGTTTTAGAGAACTTTATGTCATTTTCAAAATGGGAATATAATATCCAATCGGGTCAATAGGAGATGAGTTATGGTCTCTAGAAGTTGCGCTACCTAAAATAGGAAAAAAATGAAATTCCTTCAAAATTTCTTTTTGAGTTCTAAAAGTTGTTTGAGTTCTAAAATTTCTAGAACCCTCTTGGGCAGTTAAAATTGTCTATATAATGAAGGCACGTAGGGTTATCTAGGGAAGTTTTGGGAGATGTATCTGGTGGCTCTAGCTTACAAAATATTATAATGAAAATGACCATGTGGTTGTGCATGTTATATTTCTGAACATTGTAATTCCATTTCATTAGAGATAATAGAAAGCCCATTTCTTGTCTTTACAATTCATTGGTATTCTCAATTTAGTTGTGTGTGTTTGTGTTAATAAGGGGAGTACCCTTCATCAAGTGGTATCAGAGTAGGATTTTCTGAGTGTGTAGAAAGATCACCGATTGTGAGGTAGTATGCACCAGGACTATGATTGTGGGTTTGAGTAATAAGAGCCAAAAATGCATCCACGAAGGAACCGTGGCGAAAGAGTTGGAGGTGTGACAAAAAAGGGTTTTAGAACCCTCTAGAGACAAGTGCAAGCATTGCAAGAGGAATAAATAATGTGGTTAGAGATAAAACTGAAGAGGAATTCGAAGAAGAAGCAAAAGGTGACCAAGAAGCTCCATAAGTGCCTAGGAATCCTGAGGATAGGTTTTTGAGGGCCATTTTCAAGATTGGAAAGAGACCCAAGATTGAAATTTCCAAATTTTTAGGAAATATTAACCTAGAGGAACTGATTGTCTAGATCAATGATCGTGAAGAATATTTTGAGTATAAAGATGTTGAAGAAATAGATAGGGTTCAATTTGCGAAGTCCAAACTAAAGGGTCATGCAAAAATTTGGTGGTAGGAGATTCAATTGGAGAGGAATAGAAGAGGAAAGGAGAAAATCACAAAATGGGACCAAATGGAGGATAAATTGAAGAGAAAATTCATTCTTGTTGATTATAAGCTTGATATGTTGAAGAAAATGCAAGGGTTCAAACAAGTGATAAGATCTATGTAGGAGTATAAAAAAGACCACTACTGAGTCCTCATTAGAATAGGTCATGCAGAAGTTGAGAAGGAAAAAGTTTTGCGTTATCTTCATGGGTTAAGGCCAAGTATTCAAGAGGAGTTGATTCTGGTTAGAATGATTAGTATTGAAGACACATACCAATTTTCCTTAAGGGTGGAAGAGAAGTTGAACAAGAAGTTTGAAAGAAAGGAAGATGGAAGAGGATGTGATGGAAGATCCAATGGAGGATCTTATGGAGGCCAAAATGAAGATTAGAGAAATAATGATGAGTCAAGTAGCAGTCAAAATTAGAGGAGAAATAAATTCAATTGTTCCTATGATCAAAATAATAGGGATCAGAGAGGAAGAAGAAGAGGGCAAGGACCTTGAAGAGGAAGTTTTCATGGGACATGTTTCCATTGTGGAGAAGAAGGATGTTGAGCCTATAAATGTCCCTAGCACAAAGGGAAGAAAAATAAGAGGACTAAAGCCCATGCATGAGTTGCACATGAAAATAAAGAGGCTCAGTCAGAACACTTACATGATGCTGAGAAAGGAGAAACCCTAGACATCAGGAGGACCCTGATAAATGAAAATAAAGACTTAGATCAGAGGAAGAGCCTATTTTGTACAAGGTGCAAGTGCAAGGATAATTGTTGTGAAGTGATTATTGATGGTGGAATAACTATTAATCTAGTGTCAAAATAAATGGTCACAAAGTTAAAGTTGAAAAGGGAAAAATGCCCTTGTCAATACCAAATTGTGTGGGTGTAGGATGATCACAAGGTCTTGGTCAATGAGCAGTGCTTAGTGAAGTTCAAGATTGGAAGTTACCAAGATGAGGTACTGTGTGATATCATACCTATGGATGCATGTCATTTGTTTCTAAGAAGGCCTTAGAAGTTTGACATGAATTCTATACATTATGGTCTTGCTAATACTTATTATTTAACAAAGGATGGAGTCTAACACAAGCTCAAGACATTGAAGGAAATAGGGGAAAAGGTATGTAGTAATGCCAGAATATGTTTAGTTGATGGAAGCAAGTTCTTAGAAGGTATGAGACATGAGCATATGTGTTTTTATTTAATTCTAAAAGTTGGTAAAGAGGAAGTAGAAGATGTACTTATAGAAGTTGCATACTTGTTGGAGGAGTTTCATGATATTGAATCTGATAATGTACCTAATGAATTTCCACTAGTGAGAAAGATCAGTCATCAGATGGACTTCATGCCAGAGGCAATTTTTCCAAACAAGCCAGCCCATAGGATGACTCTGGTAGAGAGTGAGTAATTGAATTGACAAGTGAAGGATTTGGTGCAAAAGGGATTGATCCAAGAGAGATTGATTCCATGTATTGTACCAGTGGTATTAGTACCAAAGAGAAATGGATAATGGAGGATGTGTATGGATTCTCAAGAGATCAATAAGATCACTATTAAGTACAAATTTCCCTTTCCAAGGATGGATTATATTATAGATTGTTTGAGTGGAGATGTGTATTTCACAAAGATAGACCTAAAGAGTGCATATCACCAAATCAGGATCAAAGAGGGTGATGAATGGAAGACAAGCTTCAAGACAAAGGAGGGCTTGTATGAGTGGTTAGTCATGCCTTTTGGGTTAAACAATGCACCAAACACATTCATGCGGCTCATGAAAAAAGTAATGACAAAATTTATGGGCAAGTTTTTCATTGTACATTTGGATGATGTTTTGACCTTCAGTAATACATTGGAAGAACACGTAATGCATATTAATAGGGTGTTTGAGAGGTTAAGTGAAGAGAAGTTGTTGATTAATCTAAAGAAGTGCATTTTTTTGAAGGAGTTAGTGTATCTAGGATTTGTAGTTTCAACAGAAGGTCTAAAAATAGAACCAGAGGAGGTGAAGGCTATCCTCAAATGGCCTACTCCAAGGAGTGCTACAAAGGTAAGATATTTTCATGGTTTGGCTGGATTTTATATAAATTTATTAAAAAATTCATTAATATCTATGGACCCTTGACTGAAACAATGAGAGGGGATAGGAAAGAGTTTAAGTGGACATCAGGAGAAAATAAGAGTTTTGAATTGTTAAAAAGAAAAGTTAAAGAACAACCTATTTTAGCTCTTCCAATTTTTAACAAGTTATCTCTAGTAGACTATAATTCTAGTGGTAATGCTATTGGAGTTGTTTTGAGTCAGGAAGGTAAACCCATTGCTTATTTCAGTGAGAAGTTGAATTATGCCAAGAGAAAATATCATGTTCATGATAAGGAGTTCTATGCTATAGTCCAAGTATTGAGGAAGTGGAGACATTATCTTTTTCCAAAAGAGTTTTTTAATTTACTAATCAACAAGCTTTGCAATAATTGAACGGTCAAGTAAATTTGAATTAAAGGCATTTGAAATGGGTTGAGTTTTTGTAGAGTTACACTTTTGTTTTGAAACACAAGAGTGAGAATTCTAATAGGGTTGTAGATGCCCTTAGTAAGAGACACATTTTGCTAATAGATATGTAGCTTGAAGCTGTTGGGTTCAAGGAACTCAAGAGTTTGTACCCCGAGGATCTTGATTTTGGAAAAGTTTGGATAGCTTGTACAAAACCTATTACTCTAGATAGAACCCAATGGTTGGACTTCATAATGCAAGATGGTATATTATTAAGAGGTAGTTAGTTGTGAATTCCAAGGAGCTCCATGGGGGAGAATATAATAAAAGAAAAGCATAGTGGAGGACTGGTTGGACACTTTGGTTGAGATAAAACCATTGCCATGGTTAGTGAAAATTATTATTGGCTACAGTTGTAGCAAGATGTTAAGAAACTTGTACAAGGTTGGAGGATATGTCAGATGGAAAAAGGAGCCAAGAAAAATATAGGGTTATATCAGCCATTACCTATACCAGATAATCCATGGGAGGATATTAGTATGGACTTTTTCTTGGCATACTAAGAACTCAGAGAGGGCATGATTCCATTTTTGTAGTGGTAGATAGGTTTTAAAAGATGACACATTTCATTCCTTGCAAGAAGACTAATGATTTTGTTCTTGTAGTAGAATTGTTTTTCAGTGAGGTGGTGAGACTACATGGTTCACCAAAGAGCATAGTTTAAGATCGAGACACCAAGTTTGTTGGGTACTTTTGGAGAACCTTGAGGAAAAATTTGAAGATATATTTGAACTTCATCTCAAAATACCATCCACATACATAAGTGGTGAGTAGGTGTTTGGGGAATCTATTGAGGTGCTTGGTTCGAGATGTACCAAAGGGATGGGATTTGATTTTACCACAAGTAGAATTTGCATATAATAATTATGTCAATAGGAGCACTGGTAACTCACCATTCCAGATAGTTTAAGGATGTAGTCCCATAAATGCATCTAAATTAATAAAGTTGAACAAGAGAGAGACAAGTAGTGCTGATGTTGAAGACTTTGTAGAACACTTGAATAATTTGCATGAGAAGGTAAGGAAGCATATTAATAAAATGAATACATAGGACAAGGCTAAGGAAGATAAGAAAAGGAAGCATAAGAAATTTTAGGTGGGGGATAAATTCATGGTTCATTTGAAAAATTAGATATTTCTAGTAGGTACATACAATAAGTCGAAGATGAAGAAGTTTGGACCGTACAAAATACTAAAGAAGCATGATTCAGGAAATGCTTATGAAGTAGAGTTTCCCAGTGAACTCAATATTTCATCCGTATTTAATATATCAAATCTAACATAATATCATGAAGGAGGTGTTCAAGATCAAGTCATAGAAGAATATTAGAATATTCCAGTAGCTAATTGATCTATAGAGGAGATTTAAGACATCTTGGATAGTTGTGTTGGTAGAAGCACAAGGAACATGACATATGAAGAATATTTGGTCAAATGGAAAGGATGACCTGTGGAAGATTCATCATGGACGTCAAGGGAGAAGGTTAAACATCTTGGTTTTCCTTTGAAAACCTGAGATGTGACAAGGTCACTTCTCAAATTACCCCAGGTGTCTGATGTAGGAGTAGCCTGGGTGTAAGGGAAATCTTGCATCACCCCAAAACATTTTCTACTTTCTTTTTAACAAGGGTTATCTTGTGTAGAGATGTTATTTTGGAAAATTTACTATTTTTAGTAAGTTTTTCATTTAATCTCAGAATGTTCTATTTTCTTCTCTGGAGGTTCACTTTGGTTATATCATCCTACCAGTAAAGTTTCACTACAAGATCAAGTCTAGGTTTGAAGATATTGAAATTTTTTTAGTATTGGCAGTAGGGTACAAAAAAATTGAACTCAGTTTTGAAGGATTTAGAGACTTCAAAAGGGGTAGAAACCTTGACTCACTGGAGATTACATTACATAAGTGTTGTAGAGAACATCATTCCATTTTCAAAATGGGGTTATAGTAAAAAATTGGGTCAACAAGTGATGAGCTATACTCTCTAGAAGTTGCACTACCTAAAATGGAAGAAAATGAAATTCCTTTAAAATTTCTTTCTGATTTTCAAAAGTTATTTGGGCCTATTCTAATATAATAAAAATGAATAATAATATCTTAGGAATGGTCAGCCTCAAACTATAGCATTGAAATTTCTAGAACCTTCTTGGGTGGTGAAAATTGCCTATATAATGAAGACACATAGGGTTATCTAGGAAAATTTTTGGAGATGTCTCTGGTGGCTCTGGCTTGTAGAATATTGCAATAAAAATGCACATGTGGCTTTTCATGTTATATTTATAAACATTGTAATTCCATGTCATTGGACATAATAGAAAGCCCATTTCTTGTCTTTACAATTCATTGTTATTCTCAATTTTGTTATGTGTGTTTGTGTTAATAATGGGAGTACCCTTCATGAAGTGGTATTAGAGAAGGAGTTCTTTAGTGTGTAGATAGATCACCAACTATGAGGCAGTTTGCACCAAGACTATGATTGTAAGTTTGAGTGATAGGATCCAAAAATGCATCCACAAAGGAACCGTGGTGGGAGAGTTACAAGTGACATGGCAGAAGAGGGTTTTAGAGCCCTCTAGAGATAAGTGCAAGAATTACAAGTAATTACAAGGAATTGAGTCTGGTTAGAACTAGTATTGAAGAGGTGTACTATTTTTCCTTAAGGGTGGAAGAGAAGTTGAAAAAGAATCTTGAAAGCAAGAAAGGTGGAAGAGGTCATGGTGGAAGATCCAACAGACAGTCTTATGGAGGCCAAAATAAAGATCATAGAAAGAATGATGAATCAAGTAGCAGTTAGAATCAGAGGGGAAATAATTTCAATCATACCTTTGATAAAAACAATAGGGATTATAAAGGAAGAGAAAGAGGGAAAGGACCTGGAAGAGGAGGTTTTCACGAGACATGTTTCCATTGCGGAGGACACTGAGCCTATGAATGTCCCCAGTGGTAAGGAAGGACAGACAAGAGGACTAAAGTCCATGCACAAGTTACACATGTAAATGAAGAAGCTCAGTCAGAACACTCAGATGATGCTGAGAAAGGATAAACCATAGTTATTAGGAGGGCCTTGATAAATGAAGAGAAAGACTTAGATAAGAGGAAGAGCCTATTTTACACTAGGTGCAAGTGCGAGGATAAGTGTTGTGAAGTGATTATTGATGGCAGAAGAACTGATAATCTAGTGTCACAAGAAATGGTCACACAGTTAAAGCTGAAAAGGGAAACACATCCCCATCTATATCAAATTTCTTGGGTGTAGGATGATCACAAGGTCTTGTTCAATGAGTAGTGCTTAGTGAAGTTCTAGATTGGAAGTTACCAAGATGAAGTACTTTGTAATATCATACCCATGGATGTATGTCATTTGTTGCTAGGAAGGCCTTTTGGAAATTTGACAAGTGGCATATACATGATGGTCATGCTAATACTTATTTTTTGACAAAGGATGGAGTCTAACACAAGATAAAGCCATTGAAGGAGACATGGGAAAAGGTATGTAGTAATGCCATAATATGTTTATTTGATGGAAGGAAGTTCTCAGAAGGTATGAGACATGAGCATATGTGTTTTTCTTTAATTCCAAAAATTGGTAAAGAAGAAGTAGAAGATGTACATGTATAAGTTATAGACTTGTTGGATGAGTTTCAAGATATTATATCTAATAATGTACCTGACAGATTTCCAGTAGTGAGAAAGATCAGTCATCAGATGGACTTGATTCTAGGGGCTAGTTTCCCAAATAAGGAAGTGCATAGGATGACTTTTCCAAAGAGTTAGGAATTGAACAAACAAGTGTAGGAGCTGTTATAGAAGGGATTGATCTAAGAGAGTTTGAATCCATGTGTTGTACTAGGGGTATTAGAACCAAAGAATAATGGAGAATGGAGGTTGTGTATGGATTCTCTAGTGATCAATAAGATCACTATTATGTAAAAATTTCACTTTCCAATGATGGATGATATTATGGATTGTTTGAGTGGAATTGTGTATTTTACAAAGATAGGCCTAAAGAGTGGATACACCAAATTAGGATCAAAGAGGGTGATGAAATTAAGATAACCTTTAAGACAAAGGAGGGCTTGTATGAGTGGTTATTCATGCCTTTTGGGCTAACCAATGCACCGAGCACATTCATGAAACTCATGAACAAAGTATTGAAAAATTTATGGGTAAGTTTGTCATTGTTTATTTGGATGATATTTTGATCTTAAGTAAGACATTGGAAGAACATTTAATGCATATTCATAGGGTTTTTAAGAGGTTAAAGGGAAGAGAATTTGTTTCTTAATTTGAATAAGTGCAGTTTTGTGAAGGAGTTGGTGTATTTGGGATTTGTAGTTTTGGCAGAAGGTCTAAGACCCAAAGAAGGTGAAGGTTGTCCTCGAATGGAATACTCCAAGGATTTCTACTGAGGTAAGATCTCTTCATGGTTTGGACAACTTTTATAGAATTTTTTTTTAAAATCTCAATAGTATCTATGGACCCTTGACTAAAACAATGAGATGAGATAGGAAAGAGTTTATATGGACAACAAGAGAAAACAAGAGTTTTGAATTGTTGAAAATAAAAGTTATAGAACAACTTGTTTTAACTCTTCCAAATTTTAACAAGCTATTTCAAGTAGACTGTGATGCTAGATGTAATGCTATTGAAGTTTTTTTGAGTCAAGAAGGTAAACTCATTGCTTATTTCAATGAGAAGTTGAATGATGCTAAGAGAAAATAGTATGTTTATGATCATGAGTTATATGCTATAGGTCAGACATTGAGGAAGTGGAGATGTTATCTTTTTCCAAAAGAGCTTGTGTTATTTACTGATCATCAAGCTTTGCAATATTTGAACAAATAAGGAAAGTTGAATCAAAGGCATTTGAAATGGGTTGAGTTTTTGTAGAGTTACACTTTTGTTTTGAAACAAAGGAATGAGAAGTATAACAAGGTTGCAGATTCTCTTAGCGGGAGACAAATTTTGTTGAAAAAGATGCAGATTAAGGTTGTTGGGTTCAAGAAACTCAAGAGTTTGTACACCGAGGATCTTGATTTTGGCAAAGGTTATATAGCTTGTATAGAACCTGTTACTCTAGATAGAACCAAACGGTTGGACTTCATAATCCAAGATGCTATGTTATTCAGAGGTTGTCAATTGTGCATACCAAAGAGCTCCATGAGGGAGAATCTAATCAAAGAAAAGAATAGTGGAGGACTGGCTGGACATTTTGGTCAAGATAAAACCATTGCCATGGTTAGTGAAAATTATTATTAGCCACAATTTCATAAAGATGTTAAGAAATTTGTATGTCAGATGGAAAAATAAGCCAAGAAAAATATAGGGCTATATCATCCATTACTTGTACTAGAGAAGCCATTGGAGGATATTAATATGAACTTTATTCTTGGCTTACCAAGAACTCAGAGAGGGCATGATTCCATTTTTGTAGTGGTAGATAGGTTTTCAAAGATGACACATTTCATTCCTTTCAAGAAGACTAATGAATTTGTTCTTGCAGAAGAATTATTTTTCAGGGAGGTGGTGAGACTACATGGTTTACTAAAGAGCGTAGTTTTAGATTTGTACACCAAGTTTGTCGGGTACTTTTGGAGAACCTTGTAGAAAAAGTTGAAGACAGATTGGAAGTTCATCTTAACACACCATTCACAAACTGATGGATAGAAAGAAGTGGTGAATAGGAGTTTGGGGAATCTATTGAGGTGCTTGGTTGGAGATAAACCAATGGGATGGGATTTGATTTTACCACAAGAAGAATTTTCATATAATAATTTTTTCAATAGGAGAACTGGTAAATCACCATTCCAGATAGTATATGGAAGTAGTCCCAGAAATGCATCAGAATTAAGAAAGTTGGACAAGGGAGAGACAAGTAGCGCTGACGCTGAAGACTTTGCAAAACACTTGAAGAATTTACATGAAGAGGTCAAGAATCATACTAATAAAATGAATACATAGTACAAGGCTAAGGAAGATATTAAAAGGAGGCATACGAAATTATAGGTGGGGGATGAAGTCATGGATCATTTGAGAAAGAAGAGATTTCCATTAGGAACATATAATAAGTTAAAGATGAAGAAGTTTGGACCATGCAAAATAATGAAGAAGAATGGTTTAGGAAATTCTTATGAAGTAGAGTTTCCTAGTGAACTCAATATTTCACTGGTATTTAATATATCAGATCTAAAAGAATATGATGAATGAGGTGTTGAGGATCATGTCACAGAAACACAATGGAATATTCCAACAACTAATTTAGGTATAGAAGAGATTCAAGACATCTTGGATAGTTGTGTTGGCAGAAGCACAAGGAACATGACATATGAAGAATATTTGGTCAAATGGAAAGGACAACCTATGCAAGATTCATCATGGATATCAAGTGAGGAGGTTAATCATCTTGGTTTTCCTTTGAACACCTGAGATGTGACAAGGTCACTTCTTAAAGTACCTTGGGTTTCTGATGTAGGAGCATCTTGGGTGTAAGGGCAAGCTTGCATCACCCAAAAATATTTTTTGGTTTCTTTTCAATAAGGGCTATCTTATGCATAGATACTATTTTTGGAAAATTACTATTTTTAGTAAGTTTTTTCTTTGTGCTCAAAATGTTCTATTTTCTTCCTTGGAGATTCACTTTGGTTATATCATCCTGCTAATAAAGTTTTACTGCAAGATCAAGTCTAGTTAAATATATTAAATTTTTTTGGTATTGGCAGCAGGGTACAAAAACTTTGAACTTAGTTTTGAAGGTTTTAAAGGCTCCCAAAGTAGAGGACTTTGTGTCATTTCCAAAATGGGGTTATAATATCCAATTGGGTCAATGAGTGATGAGTCATGGTCTCTGGAAGTTGCGCTACCTAAAATGGAAGAAAATGAAATTCCTTCAAAAAGAAATTTGAGTTCTAAAAGTTGTTTGGGCCTATTCTAATGTAATAAAAATGAATAATAATATCTTAGGGATGGTCAACCTTAAAATTTAGGGTTAAAATTTCTAGAACCTTCTTGGGCAGTTAAAATTGCCTATATAATGAAGGCACGTAGGGTTATCTAGGGCAGTTTTTGGAAGATGCTTTTGGTGGCTTGGCTTGCAGAATATTATAATAAAAATTCCCATCTGGCTATGCATGTTATATTTATGAATATTGTAATTCCATTTCATTGGAGATAATAGAAATTCCATTTCTTGTCCTTACAATTTGTTGTTATTCTCAACTCTTTTGTGTGGTTGTGTTAATAAGGGGAGTACCCTTCATTAGATTGCCACCAGTGACAAAGATCAGTCATCAGATGGACTTGATTATAGAGGCCAATTTTCCAAACAAGGCAAGCCATAAAATGTCTCCAACAGAGAGTGAAGAATTCAACAGACAAGTGTAGGAGTTGTTGCAAAAGGGATTGGTCCAAGAGAGTTTTAGTTCATGTGTTATACCAATGATATTAGCACCAAATAAAAATGGAGAATGGAGAATGTGTATGGAATCTAGAGTGATCAATAAGATAGCTATTAAGCATAGATTTCTCTTGCCAAAGATGGATGATATTATGGATTATTTGAGTGGAACTGTGTATTTTACAAAGATAGACCAAAAGAGTGGATATCACCAAATCATGATAAGAGAGGGTGATGAATGTAAGACAACCTTCAAGACAAAGGAGGGCTTGTATGAGTGGTAAATCATGCCTTTTGGGCTAACCAATGCATCAAGCACATTCATGCGGCTCATGAACAAAGTACTAAAAGAATTTATGGGTAAGTTTGTCATTATTTATTTGGATGACATTTTGATCTTCAGTAATACATTGTAAGAACATGTAATGCATATTCATAGGGTGCTTGATAGGTTAAGGGAAGAGAAGTTGTTGATTAATCTAAAGAAGTTTAGTTTTGTGAAGAAGTAGTTAGTGTATCTGGGATTTTTAGTTTCAATAGAAGCTCTAAGAATGGAGCTAGAGAAGGTGAAGGCTATCCTCAAATGGCCTACTATAAGGAGTGCTATTGAGCTAATATATTTTCATGGTTTGGCTAGCTTTTATAGAAAATTTATTAAAAAATGTAGTAGTATTTGTGGACACTTGAGTGAAACAATGAGAGGGGATAGGTAAGATTTTAAGTAGACAATAGGAGAAAACAAGATTTTTGAATTATTGAAAGGAAAAATTATAGAGAAACATGTTTTAGATCTTCTAGATTTTAAGAAGGTATTTCAAGTAGATTGTGATACTAGTGGTAATGTTATTGGATATTTTTTGAGTTGGGAAGGTAAACCCATTGCTAATTTTGGTGAGAAGTTGATTGATGCCAAGAGAAAATATTATGTTTATAATCAGGACTTCTATGCTATAAGTTAGGAATTGAGGAAGTGGAGGCATTTTCTTTTTCCAAAAGAGTTTGTTTCATTTACTGATCATCAAGCTTTGCAATATTTGAACAATCAAGGAAATTTTGAATCAAAGGCATTTGAAATGGGTTGAGATTTTGCAAAGTTACACTTTTTTTTGAAACAAAAGAACATGAAGTCTAATAGGGTGTCAAATGCCCTTAGAAAGAGTCAATTTTTCTGACAAAGATGTAGATTGAGATTTTTGGATTCAAGGAACTCAAGAGTTTGTACCCCAGGGATCTTGATTTTGGAAAAGCTTGTATAGAACTTGTTATTCTAGATAGAATCAAATGGTTGGACTTCATAATCCAAGATGGTATGTTATTTAGAGGTAGTTAGTTGGTTATTCCAAGGAGATCCATGAGGGAGAACCTAATCAAAGAAAATCATAGTGGAGGACTAGCTGGACATTTTGTTCGAGATAAAACCATTTCCCTAGTTAGTGAAAATTATTATTGGCCACAGTTGCAGCAAGATTATAAAATATTTGTACAAGGTTGTAGGGTATGTCAGATGGAAAAAGGATCCAAGAAAAATACAGGCTTGTATCAGCCATTACTTGTACTAGAGAAACCATGGGTGGATATTAGTATGGACTTTGTTCTTGGCTTATGAAGAACTCAAAGAAGGCATGATTCCATTTTTGTAGTGGTAGATAGGTTTTCAAAGATGACACATTCCATTCCTTGTAAGAAGACTAATGATGTTGTTCTTGTACTAGAATTGTTTTTCAGGGAGGTGGTGAGACTACATGGTTTACCAAAGAGTATATTTTCAGATTGGGACACCAAGTTTGTTAGGTACTTTTGGAGAGCCATGTGAAAAAATTTAAAGACAGATTTGAAGTTCATCTCAACACATCATCCATAGACTAATGGACAAAAAAAAGTGGTGAATAGGAGTTAGGGGAATATGTTGAGGTCCTTAGTTGGAGATAAACCAAAAGGATGAGATTTGATTTTACCACAAGAAGAATTTAAATATAATAATTCTATTAATAGGAACACTGGTAAGTCACCATTATAGATAGTATATGGAAGTAGTCTCAGAAATGCATTAGAATTAAGAAAGTTGGACAAGGAAGAGCCAAGTAGAGTTGGCATTGAAGACTTTGTAAAACACTTGAAGAATTTGCATGAGGAGGTAAGGAAGCATATTAATAAAATGACTACAAAGTACAAGGCTACAACAGATATTAAAAAGAGGCATAAGAAATTCTAGGAGGGTGACGAAGTCATGGTTCATTTGAGAAAGGAGATATTTCCAGTAGGAACATACAATAAGTTAAAGATGAAGAAGTTTGGACCATGCAAAATATTGAAGAATCATGATTCAGGAAATGCTTATGAAGTAGAGTTGTCCAATGAACTCAATATTTCACCAGTATTTAATATATCAGATCTAAAAGAATATCATGAAGGAGGTGTTGAAGATCAAGTCACACAAGAATGGTGGAATATTCCAACAACTAATTCAGCGACAGAGGAGATTGAAGACATCTTGGATAGTCATGTTGTTAGAAGCACAACGGACATGACATATGAATAATATTTGGTCAAGTAGAAAGGATGACTTGTGGAAGATTCATCCTGGATATTAAGGGAGGAGGTTAAACGTCTTGGTTTTACTTTGAACACCAGAGATGTAACAAGATCACTAACCAAATTATCCTAGGTGTCTGATGCAGGAGAATCCTAGGTGTAAGTGAAAACTTGCATCACCCAAAAATATTTTCTGGTTTCTTTTCAATAAGGGTTATCTTGTGTAGAGCTACTATTTTTGGAAATTTAATATTTTAAGTAAATTTTTCATTTGAGCTCAGAATGTTCTATTTTCTTCCCTGGAGGTTCACTTTTTTTATATCATCCTACTAGTAAAGTTTCACTACAAGATCAAGTCTAGTTTTGAAGATATTGAAAATTTCCAATATTGGCAGTAGGGTACAAAAACTTTGAACTTAATTTTGAAGGCTTTAGAGGCTCTTAAACGGGTCAAAACCTCAGTTGAATGGAGCTTATATTAAAAATTTCCTATAGAGAACTTTGTGTCATTTTTGAAATGGGGTTAAAATAGCCAATTGGGTCAACGAGCGATGTGTTATGGTCTCCGAAAGTTGCACTACCTAAAATAAAAGAAAATGAAATTCCTTCAAATTTTCTTTTTGAGTTCTAAAAGTTGTTTGGGCCTATTATAATGTAATAAAAATGAACAATAATATCTTATGGATAGGTGGCCTCAAACTTTAGGGTTAAAATTTCTAGAACCCTCTTCGGCGATTAAAATTGCCTATGTAATGAAGGCATGTAGGGTTATATAGAGAAGTTTTTGGAGATGTATCTAGTGGCTCTAGCTTGTAGAATATTGCAATGAAAATGTGCATGTGGTTGTGCATGTTATATTTCTAAATATTGTAATTCCATTTCATTGGAGATAATAGAAAGCCCATTTCTTGCCTTTACAATTCTTTGTTATTCTCAATTCTATTGTGTGTGTTTTTGTTAATAAGGGGGCTACCCTTCATCAAGTGGTATCAGAGTAGGAGTTCCTTAGCATGTAGAGAGATCACCAACTATGAGACATATTGCACTAAGACTGTGATTGTGGGTTAGACTGATAGGAGCTAAAAATGTTCCATGAAGGAATCGTGGTGGGAGAGTTGCAAGTGTGATAGAAGAGGGTTTTAGAGCCCTCCAAAGACAAGTGCAAGAATTGAAAATATTTAGGAGGAGTTGAGTCTAGTTAGAATGACTATTATTGAATAGGCAAAATAATTTTCCTTAATGGTGGAATAGAAGTTGAACAAGAAGTTTGAAAATAAGCACGGTAGAAGTGGTCATGGTGGAAGATCCAATAGAAGGTCTTAGGGAGACTGAAATGAAGATTAGAGAAAGAATGATGAGTCAAGTAGAAGTCAGAATCAAAGGGTAAATAATTTCAATCGTTCTCATGGTCAAAATAATAGGGATCAAAGAGGAAGAGGAAGAGGAAGAGGGAAAGGACTTGGAAGAGGAGTTTTTCATGGGACATGTTTCCATTGTAGAGAAGGACACTGAGCCGATGAATGTCCCCAGTGAAAAGGAGGGATGGATGGGAGGACTGAAGTCCATGAACAAGTTGCACATGCAAATGAAGAAGCTCAGTCAAAACACTCAGATGATGCTGAGAAAGGAGAAACCCTAGTTGTCAAGAGGACCCTTGATAAATGAAGAGAAAGACTTAGATAAGAGGAAGAGCCTATTTTTCACTAGGTACAAGTGCAAGGATAAGTATTGTGAAGTGATTATTGATGGTGGAAGAACTGATAATCTAGTGTCAAAAGTAGTCACAAAGTTAAAGATCAAAAGAGAAAAACATCCCCTTCCGTATCGAATTTCTTGGGTGTAGGATGATCACAAGGTCTTGGTCAATGAGTAGTGCTTAGTGAAGTTTAAGATTGGAAGTTACCAAGATGAAGTACTATGTAATATCATACCCATGGATGCATGTCATTTGTTTCTAGGAAGGCCTTGGAAATTTGACATGCGCTCTATACATGATGGTCATCCTCAAATGGGCTACTCCGAGGAATGCTACTGAGGTAAAATCTTTTCTTGGTTTGGATTTCTTTTATAGAAAATTTATTAAAAATTTCAGTAGTATCTGTGGACCCTTGATAGAAATAATGAGAGGGGATAGGAAAGAGTTTAAGTGGACAGTGGAGGCAAACATGAGTTTTGAATTGTTGAAAAGAAAAGTTACATAACAACATCTTTTAGGTCTTCCATATTTTAACAAGGTATTTCAAGTAGACTGTGATGCTACTCGTAATGCTATTGGAGTTGTTTTGAGAAGTTGAATGATGCCAAGAGAAAAAATTATGTTTATGATCAGGAGTTCTATGTGTTAGGAATAACAGTCCACCAATACAACTAACATGGGGGTGAATAAGTTGTATGAAAAATTATTAAACTTTAA
The DNA here is from genome assembly GCA_027943335.1 of Chamaecyparis obtusa. NCBI lineage: Eukaryota > Viridiplantae > Streptophyta > Pinopsida > Cupressales > Cupressaceae > Chamaecyparis > Chamaecyparis obtusa. Next base: position 807,488 of record BSBK01007967.1, on the reverse strand, counting down.
ACTTTGAATAGTAGCAATACCAAATCAAATGAACACAATTAATGCCAACACAATAACACAATATTTTTTGTCGACGAAACCCTATTAAAGGTAAAACCCTGGTGGGAATTAACACCTGTAATACCCAAAAATGGGCTATAGGTTCATTGACCTCCTACATCAACAAATCAATCAAAATCGACATCAAAGTCCTAACCTAAGGCACATCTGCACATCATTTTATCAAAATCCTAATTGATTTTATCCTAATTTTGCATCGGGGAATATTTCCTAAATATTCCTAATTTATCATATTTATCCTAATTGAATATTATTTGGCGATAAACCATATTTATCCTAAAATTTGATTAATTGAATATTTTGAATATTTAATTAATTAGATTTAATTTTTCCACTTAATTATTTAATTAGATTTAATTGCATTTATTCCTAATTTATATTATTTAATTTTGACAATAAATCAAAAATCCTACAAATAATTGATTAAATTCTTATTTAATTAATTAAATCTAGTTGTCAATATTTAATGATATAGTTTGGAATAAAGTTTGATTTAATAATTGATTAACCCATAAATCAATTATTTTAATTCAAAAATCAGTTAAGTTGAGAATAAATCACGTTAATTATTAAATTAATTCATATTAAATCATGCACAATCAGAAAAGCAGTCAACTTTAAATCAATTATCAATTTCAATTTGTTAACTTTCTAAACTCAACATCTGATTGTGAGTTGAAAAAGTAATCTGAACTCTATTTGGAGTCTAAAAGCTATTTTTGCTTGATTTTATGAGTTGATCTATTCCTAATTTCTTGTTAACTCAAAAATCAACCTAAGTTTATCAAGAGTGATTTATGGCTTTTCTCAATGCATCCTCAAGCCATGGATTTCTATATAATTGAGGCTCAGTCCTTCATCTTACCCCCTCGTGAATTTGCATACTTGAACTCTATCGAATTTGCATCTGAAGAATCAATCTCTTGCGAACAGGCAATTGTGAGATTTTTGTTATTATTTTGATAATAGCATTCATTCATTTTCATATCATTGTTAGATTAATTTTCATATCATTTCAATTCATCCTAGACTAGTTTCATATCATTTTTTCATCTTATTGCACACAAAATCCAAAAAAATAGATTAATTTGCATATACATTTCATTGCTTTCAATCATTTAAATCCTTCGTTTAGGTGTTGCATTGTCACTGATCTCGGTCTGAATATGAGAATACCATACTCGCACCTACTAGAAGGCAGTAAATCGCCTGGTTAGCTTAGTTCATTTATATTGCAGATTTCTTGATTTGCTAACCTCTAATGTTTTATTGAAGTGTTGTGTCTCTAGCTAGGTACAAAATTCACACGCACATTTTTGGCGCCCACCGTGGGGCTATGAAATGGGTTTCCATTCTTTTCTATCAATTTTCTATCAATTTCTCTCAAAACTATGATTTTTATTTTATGTCCATACAATTTTCGTATGACATTTGAGATATTGTCGTATGAGGACCCTCTGACTATTGTACGACAATTGGCAATCTTGAGAATAGTGCTAGTTGTTTGGTATTATCATTTGGGAGTTAATTTGTCATGTGTGTACTGACCCACTGTCATTTCGTGCCTAGATTGTCATACGAAAGGTAGCACATTGTCGTACGAGTTTTCATACCAGAATTTCAATTGTCGTACCAAATTTATAGGTTGTCTTTTAGATTTGATTTTTGGATTTGTACTGATAGCTAACCCTAACAATTAATATTTGTTGTTGCTGATTGGTACTTTCTAATTTGGCTCACAGAAAAGTGCAACAAAATTGAAAATCAAGTAAAATCTACTAAGCGTGTTGCATTGGAATTGAGGTATTTTTCTACATCTGACAACATTTCAAATTGGGACATAAAATGAACCTCTCACGTGTTTAGCTTGAGTTTCTCTTGCTTTCATAAATCACATGTTCATTTTGGACTCTAAAAAGAACATAGATTTGCTTTCTACATATTTGTTACACATACTAATTAGGCCCTATGAACACTATTTGTGGAGTTCTTGAGAGAGTGGGCTTTATTCACTTGTTTTGCATGTGAATCCCTTCTTGAAGATAGATCCCCTTGTAGGTAGGGAGGATATTGTTATTATCTCATAGTCTTACTTGGTTTAGTCCTCAACTTTGATTGGTACGTTCTCTCTTGGACCCACTTATAGAGCTTGGTAGACATTGTTATTGACATCATGAACCTTGGTTAGGTGGTTTCAGTCTTAGCGTGTCAATTGATCTATTTGATATGTTTTGGTGAGGTGAAGAGGCTAGAGGATTATGCTCTACTCCCTTTTTGGGTAGTATCAAAAACTCAGATCCTTGAATCCAAACTAAGTCCCCCTGTGGTCCTTTTTGTGAGTCTCCTTATAGAGAGGGTTAACTATAGTGGACATTCCCTTTATTGGGTCAACCATGTGGATGGAACCTCAAGCAGTAATAGCTATTTTGGCCATGGTAGCAACAACCACTATATAAATTCCCTTGTGGAAGAAATATCCACAGGTGTAGTCTCTTATTGGGTTGTCAGATCTCCTCAGCAACTCCTAATTGATTAAATTCTTAGACTATATCAAAACCCCAGTGCGCCTAGATTGGATTTTGCCCTCTTGAGATTACAAAAGTTACAGAGTTGAACCATTACTAAGAACCCTAGTGCAACCAAATTTTTATTTTCTAGGACTATGTGCATGCTTGCAAAACATTTTGAGAACATACACAAGTAGCATTCTTAGGGATTAGAACAATAAGTCACTATTCTTGTTCATGTGCAAGGTTGCTTTGTCCCTTGCTCATTGTTTGAAGATGATTGCTTGCTCCCTTGATTATTGTCTTACGTTCCTGATATCTATTTGTTATTGAAAATGAACAAACTCGAGACAAACTGCTACAGATCTTCAAACCTGGACAAAAAATTTTGCAAACAATCTGATACTGAAAACACTAAAAACTAAAAAATTGCAAAATCTGAAATAAAAATCCTTTTTGGTGTCAAAAGTCATCCTGAAATTTCAAAAGTCGTACAAGTTTTCCCAAATATCATATCAGAACCCCCATAAAGTCGTATGGGAGACTGTACATTATTGTACAAGTGTTGTCACAAAAACTAAGAAAAATCAAAACCCGGTGTCAATTGTCATACGAGTTTTGTCAATTGTCATGCAAGACTCAATCCAGACTTGTACGAGCCTAAAGAAACTCGTATCAAATTTTTACCAAAGTTGCCAGAAACCTTCAAAATTTGTCAGAAATCCAAATTTTACAGCCAACTTCCAGATTCTGTCAGAAAATTCACTATGTCAGGAAAAAAGTAGAAAATCAAAAGAATCCAATCAATTTTCCTAAAGTGGTCTCTTGAGTTTGATCCAGCCTTCTGATCTATCGATTTGAATCTTGTTTGATCTTGTGTCAAAACCTTGCCAACATCATCTTTAGAATCAATCATCAAAATGGCTAAGTGTTGTGAGCTCGTGTCCATCATCTTTTGGGTGTCTACCCATACATCTAGGGCACAATATACTTCATTTACATCCAAATCAATCTTTAACCAATCCAATCTTAACAAGGTTGCATCATTCAATCTTCTTGAACCAAGTCATTCTTCAGTTGTCTTAATCTTTCTCTTTTTCTTCACCCAAGGTTAATGGTGGAAACTAGAGCTTCCTCACAAAGAAAACAAAGAGAACAACCCAGACTCTCTTCAACAACATCTTCTATAATTGCTCAAACATTTCATCAGCCTTACAACACCAATCTCTTTGGAGAAGATGCTCTTGGCAATATTTACTTGAAAGGTGGTTACGTCACCCCTCCTATATCAGTTCACAGAGGTAGTCAACAAATTCCACATCAATCAATCCTTGATAGTCCTCATAAAATTACTATGTCTCAAGGAGGAGGAAACTAAGGTTCCCAAGGTCATCATTCTAATCATGGTGGAGATCTTGAACCAACACCATCTAAAATTGAGCGGTATAGAAATGATGATGACTTTCACAAAATGATTAAACATTTCTTGCAAGAAGAGAAAGATACTTACTTCTTAGAACTAGCTCAACAAGGAGCCAAACTTCCTCCAAACTATGATGTTAAAGATATTGTCACTCAAGAGGAAGAAACTCCTACCACAACCATGATGAAAAAGATGCATGTTATGCAAGTCAAGTTAAACAAGATGGAAAAAGAGAAAGAACCCAAAGAATTTTCTATGGAGGCTCTATGCCCCTTTCCATTTCATAAAAACTTGTACATGCCACCATTCCCAATAAGAGTGGAGATACCGAAATATGATAAATATCTCAGAAACTCTGATCCCAAAGATCATGTTAGATAATTTTCTACTCAATCCATGGAGTTTATGCATGAACCAACCTACTTAATGTATTTGTTCCCACAATCTCTGGGAGGGTCAGCCATTCATTGGTTCTCTAAAATGCCTCCAACCATCAAAACTTTTGAGGAGTTAATCAAACTGTTCTACCAACAATACTCCTACAATATTCAACATCTCATCACCATGATCAATATCTACAATCTAAAACAAAAGATGGGAGAACCCTTCTTGACTTTCCTCAAGTGATGGAGGAAGAAGTTTTCACTCTATGCTAGATCCATTCCGAAAACTGAAAAAATTGAAATCTTCATCAACAATCTGATTCCGGAACTCAATTATCATCTACAAATGAAAAATCATACTTTTTTGAGAAAATGGTAGAAAATGCCATAAAAATTGAAAATGTGCTTTCTCGTAAGGGAGACATATTGATTAACAAAGATAGAAAGTATGAATCTGGTTCTAGTTCCAATAACAAAGACAAAGTCAAATTCTAGAACAAGAACAAGAATGTTGTGACAGATGGTATTGTTGATCACATCACTACTCCATCAAAGGCACCTGCATTCAATCTCACCATGGGAACTCAAGCCATAAAATCTTTTGAGCAAAGGGCATTTGAATCTGCTAAAAAGTCTAATGACTATAAGCCATGGGTTACAAAACCAAATCCCGAGTTCACTCCTGTGGGTGAGTCCTTAGAATCTTCCATGAAAACACTATTGGAAAAAAAAATCATCATGTTGCCTGAGATAAAACCATATGATCCTGAAGTTAAACCTAAATAGTGGAAAGAGACTGATTTATGTGACTTCCATTGAAATAAAGGTCATAAAACCAATAACTGCATGCGCTTAAAACATCTCATCCAAGACAAAATTGATGAAGGATAAATTGTAATTGACAATCATAAAACCAACAATGATCATCCAACATTCACAGAACCATTTCTGAAACATAATCAAGGAGATTCATCTTCTAAACCTAACATGGGTGTTAAAGTCAATTACACCTACTCTAGAAACAATGATGTCGTAAACATGGTTGAACCATGCCTATTTGAACATTGCAATGTCATCACTATTGTGAAAAAGGATAGAGATAATAAATCAGCAAATGTATTAACTTGATCACAAGCTTAGGTACACCTACAAGGATAGAACTTGAGTTCATCAAATGCCCCTAAGATGCCTTTCAATCTTTCATCTGCTTCTAAATAGAGGGATGGCTCAAAATCAACTCCTAAAGAGACCAGAGTGACATCATACAGTATTGTCCAACAACTCCAGCATACCAATGCTAAAATATCCATGTTTGAGTTGCTTTGAATATCTCCTACTCATAGGGCTATTCTAGATAAAGCTCTACTTAGTTCCAATGTTCCTGACAATCTCAATCTAGATAGATTCCATACTATGGTTGGTCATCTGATATCACCCCAGTATATCTCCTTTTCAAAGGAAGATGAGAATTCATTGAGTCATCTGTATAACCAGCCCTTACACATTGAATTCTTGATCCAAAACCGTCGTGTCAAATGTGTGTTGATAGATGGAGGCACTGGTCTAAATATCTATTCCTACAAATTGATCACACAACTGGGATTATCAGAAGATTCTATTGATCCTAAAAAGAAGATAATCATAAAAGAATATGATGAGCAAGAAAGATCTTCCAAAGGAACAATTGTCCTACCTATCAGAACAAGACCAGTTATCAAAGACATCACTTGTCAATTTCTAGATCTTCCATTGGTTTACAACATTCTTCTAGGGAGGCCTTGGATACATGAAATGAAAGCTATTCCATCAACATACCATCAATGCATGAAGTTTCCTTATGACAGAGTAGAGGTAAAAATCCTAGCTGACATATCCACATCTTGCAATGCATTGAAAGAAAGTGTTGACAAACTTGTTCCACATAATAGAGAATCTTTCACTAAGCAAACAAACATTGCATCTACATCCAAGATGGAAGACATTGCCAAAGAATTCAAAATTAAGGACACAAGTATGGGAGAATACATAATGGAACCGGTCTTATCCCTCACATCTCTCTTGTTGTCTCCAAAATCTTATGGACAACCTTTAGACAAGGTGAAACCTGCTGCTAAAGAATCCCAAGTCATATTTAATGGGAGTTTTATCATAGAAAAAGTGTCCAAGAAAGAATCTAATGAGGAAGAAGCTATATTAGCATGGTTATACAAAGATGAGTCTCAATCCTAGATAGTTTAGAAATGTGACTCTAAAATGCCTAAAATCCTTGTCAAATCTCATGGACCAGGTCATAAACTCATGTCTAAAATGGGATACACCGAAAAAGGACCTCTAGGAACAAGAGGCAAAGGCATTATAAAACCATTTGAACACTGTGGAAGGATGAAAAAAGATACTATAGGCCTAGGATATCAAAAGAAGCATTTTCATCTTAGCAAATATTCTCCACATGTCTTAGAGAACATTGAACCATCAACAAAAATTCAGCTAAAGGAAGAAACACAACAATCAGACAGTGATGATTTAGACACCACCAATCTTAGTCCTTATGAACGTTTACCTCAAGAAATACTAGATCTTCTTAAAGATCAAGAAAAACCTAAGGAGAATATCAATGTAGTGGATACACAAGAACCTACTACTAAAGAAGAAGAAGGTAAACCTAACATAATAGCTAAACACTTGGGATACAATAGTGATTCTGAAATAGACTCCCATGAATATGAATTCTACTCAGAATCTAAAGGCAATCCTTCTTGGGGGATTCGTCCGAACTTTACACACATTCTCAAATTTCCCAGAGATCCAAATGAAGAATAAAATGACTATGAATGGGGAGTTATTCCAAAAGAAGATGAGCTTATCATTGAAAAACACATTGATGTCATTCACCAATATTCACCTAAAATCGACATGAGTCTAGAGCGAAATGATGAACTCAATGACTTTGATCCACCTATGGCTGAAGTGGAATCCAATAATGATGTTGAGACTATTCATGAATTGAACATTATGAGTAGTAATACCACCTTTGAATTTGAGAGTCAGGTTAGGACCAATGATGACAACACCATATGCATGAACACCATTTCCCAATCCTCCCCTACACTGACTATCCAACATCCAAAGCTTATAGACCAAACAGCTACCAATCCAAACTGAGATATCCACACCTTCCCGACTGACTATGCCCTTGCTTGCTACCTTAATGCAATGGAACCTATGAAAAATTCCATCAGTGAACCTAGTGTTAGCATGACAAATTAGGATATCAAATATCTTAGTCAGAAAAACAAAAGAAAAAAGAAAAAGAGTTCTGAGGGTGAAAACCACTTTGTGGCCATCTCAGAACCTAAAATAGTAAAAACAAAAGACATATCTGAAGGTGAAAACCTCTCTGAGGCACATAAAGATGAGATATTTGATGTCCTTTCGAGTCATTTATAGGACAGATCTCCAGTCTTGATAGAACCCACTCAATCTATCAACTTGGGTACAATAGAGGAACCACAAATGATTCATGTAGCACAATCCCTATCAGAAGAAGAGAAACAAGCATTCACTACTTTCTTAATAGAGAAGAAAATCAACTTCACATGTAAGTATTTAGATATGCTAGGGTTAGATCCAAATTTGATAATGCATCATCTTTCTATAGCTCCAGGAGTCAAACCTGTTAAACAAAAATTGTGAAAGATGCATCCACATGTTGCACTCCTAGTCAAAGCTCAGCTAGAAAAGTTACTAAAAGCCAGATTTATTTAAGTTATTGATTATGCTGAGTGGATCTCCAACATTGTTCCAGTATCAAAACCAGACAAATCTATTAGAGTATGCACAAACTTTAGAGATGTAAAAAAAGCATGCCCTAAGGATGACTTTCCACTACCAAACATTGATATGAAGGTGGATATGACTGTGGGCTTTGAAATGTATTATTTAATGGATGGTTTCTCAGGATACAAATAAATCAAAATTGCTCCAGAAGATCAAGAGAAAATAGCTTTTACATGTGCATGGGGTACTTTTTGTTGGAATGTCATGCCAATTGGTCTTAAGAATGTTGGTGCTACATATCAATGGGCTATGATGTCTATCTTTCATGATATGATACATCGAACTATGGAAGACTATGTTGATGACACCTTAGCTAAGTCTATGATAAGATCCAAATGTTTGAATGATTTGAGAAAAATACTGGATAGAATGGAGAAGTTTAGTCTCAGACTGAACCCTAAAAAGTGTGCTTTTGGTGTCACTTCTGGAAAGCTCCTAGGCTACATTGTTTCAAAGAAGGGCATTGAAGTAGATCATGTTAAAGTCAAAGCTATCATAGAGATGCAACCTCCCAAAAATATCAGTCAAATGAGAACCTTACAAGGAAGAGTGCAATCAATCAGACATTTCATATCTCATCTAGGAGACATATTACAACCTTTCACAAAGACATTACATAAGGGTGTGACATTTGCATGGAACGAGGAATGTGAAAAGAATTTCAATCATATCAAGAAATATCTATCAAATCCTCCTATTCTGATGCCTCCTATTCAAGGGAAGCCATTGATTCTATATGTCTCTGCCACAAATACATCACTAGGGGCATTACTAGCACAACATGATGAAAGCAAGATAGAAAGAGCTATTTACTACATTAGTAGAACATTGGTAGCATATGAGAAGAACTACTCACAGATTGAGAAGGCTTGTCTAGCTAGGATCTTTGCATCGTAGAAACTGAGACATTACATGTTCGCTCATACAACACAACTAATAGCAAATATTTATCCACTAAAGTACCTACTAAGAAAAGCTGCCCTCACGAGTAGACTAGCTAAATGGGTGATGCTATTGAGCGAATTTGACATAGAGTATTTTGAAAGGAAAGCTATTAAAGGCCAAGTTGTTGCAGATCAGTTGGATGAAGCACCATTGTTTGATAATACACCATTACAGATGGAATTTTCTGATTCATCCATCATGCACATATCTTCTAGGACTTGGTGTCTTTTCTTTTATGGATCTTACACACAGAATGGATCTAGAGTAGGCATATTATTCATAACACCATGAGGTTATTTAATACCTAAAGCATTCAGAATAAAATTTCCTTGCACAAACAATATTGTTGAATATGAATCTCTACTTAATGGTATGAAGATAGCAATTGAGTGGCGGGTAATAGAGTTGCACATTCATGGAGACTCACAGCTAGTCATACACCAAGTTAATGATGTGTACTAGACAAAAGATGAGAAACTAATTCCATACAAATGCATGGTCGATGACCTTAAGAAATATTTCATCTCAGTCACTTTTGAACAGATTCCTAGAATGGAGAACAAGGTTTTTGATGCTATGGAAACACTATCATCTCTACTACAGCAGCCCAAACATGAGCTATGCTACAAGTTCCTGGTGGAAGCACTCTCATTCCCTACATATGATTCCCCCAAAACCCACATGATCTACACTATTGTTGGTCATGATTCTTCCAGATACAAAAACCCATATTCCTACCTTAAAGACCAAATCATTCCTAATACCTTCAAACACCATGAGAAATGCTACCTTATCCGAAACACATCATGGTATGTCATCATTGGTAATGATCTATATAAACAGAGTCTAGATGGTACACTTCTTAGGTGTTTAGAACATGAAGAGTCTTAACATGCATTGGAGGAAGTCCACGATGGTATATGTGGATCACATTCCAATGGTTTAACACTAGCTCAAAAACTTATAAGGGCTGGGTACTATTGGCCTAAAATCAAAAAAGAGGCTATCAAATATGCTAAGAACTGTCAAAAGTGCCAAGTACATGGAAACTTGATTCATGCACCAGGGAGAGATCTGATTCCCTTTACTATACAATGGCCTTTTCAACAATGGGCATTTGATATGATAGGTGCTATTTATCCACATTCTTCTAATGGATATACCCATATCATTACAGCTATAGACTATTTCCCAAAATGGGTAGAAGCAGTCCCTTTGACTCAAGCAACCAACAAGAAAATCACTATGTTCATTCTGAACTATATCATTTGTTGGTATGGAATCCCACATTCTATAGTCACAGATAATGGTGGCCAATTCAAGAACAAGGACCTAGATTCCTTATGCTCAAAATTCAAGATAACACAACATTGGTCGTCCATTTACTATCCTCAAGGGAATAGACAAGAAGAGGCATCAAACAAGAATCTATTGAAAATCTTGCATTGAAAAGTTAATAAAATATGAAGAGACTGGCATCTCATGATCAATCTAGCTCTTTGAGCCTATGAACAAGTATCATAATGCCCATAGGGGCTACACCATTCGCTTTAGTTTATGGTTCTGAAGCGGTACTACCTATTGAGGTTGAAATCTCATCACTAAGAATCAGAATGCATGGTCTAGTAACTGATGATAACTACAGAGTGTCTAGGTTGCAAGAACTTGAACTACTAGATGAGCGCAGACAAGTAGCATATGATCATCTTAGAGTATATCAGAAAAAAATTTCTAGAGGCTACAAAAAGAAAGTCAGACACAGAGAATTTCAGGTTGGTGATCTAGTCTTGAGAGAGAATCCTGAAAATCAATCACATAGAGAACACAAGGGGAAGTTTGAACCCAACTGGTTGGGTCCCTTTGTTATCACTGCTACTTTTGGCTCTAGAGCCTATCAACTCTCAAAGACTAAAGGAGAACACCTTCGAGAACCAATCAATGTTCTCCATCTAAAGAAATTCTACACCTAAGGCATTCAATATTCAAAAATATCTTGAAAAAATCATAAAAATAAAAAAAAGTCCTAAAAAATGAACATCTTGGTGAAAACCTAGCAATAGGAACCTTGATGATTCACAAAAAAATAAAAAAAATAAAAAATAAATAAAAATACAAAAAGAGAAGAAAAAGAAAAAGTGCCTTGGTGAAAACCTGCAAACAGGCACCTTGGTAGCAAAAATAGAATCTCTGCCAAGATGGTGAAAACCTGACAAATGGGTTCCACTTGTTCAAAAATGCTCCATCTATTAGCGCAATCTTGGTCTTTCCCAGCTTCTAGTCTTTCTTTAGTTTGTACATATCTCCCGATTTGTTTCTGCATCCTTTTTTCAATAAAGTCGGTATGTGCACCAATCAGTACAAGCATCTGTATCCTATCAATGTTTCAAATTTGGGGGCAATCAATGTCATATCCTATGCTCTCCAATATACCTCAGATGAGTCATATCCAATCAGAGTCCTTTGAAGCTACACCTGAGTCAGTGTGTCTGTCTCCTTACCAAAAAGGATTTTGCAATCAAACACAAACAAACATCAACAAAAAACTTAAAACAATCTCTGCTTCATTGCTTTTATCTCCTTGTATGCTTACTAATTCGCATTGAGATTTTTGCATATTATATATGTACCCTCAAGCTATTCGATGATGTCCTTCATAGAATTTAGAGAGTGATGACTAGGGGCATAATCTTTTCTTTATTTTCTACTTTGAGTGAAAATCTAACAACTTTGGAAATTCTGGATTGAATTGGTGTCCACTATAAGTGCCTCCATCATGAATTGGATGGCCATGTGTACCTCGACCATCGATACTCAGATGCTTCAAGGAAGTTTGATCTGACTATTATCTTTTTGAGTGAGTTCTTACTCCTACTGTGAAACACAATATTACCCAAGGATGTGAATGATAAAGGGTCACTTCAGGTAATTCACAACAGATTCAGAATGATCCCTCGACTGCTTGGTGTGTTTGTCCACAAGGCGTATTCAGGTCATCACAACGTTTATGTTCTAATGCTTATACAAATTGCAATATCAAAATGGATGCGATATTCAAGTCATCTTGGCATTTATGCCTTGGTGCTTATATCTAATCTGACATTCCAATAAAAAGTCCATATCCATATGTCCATGGTTGTCTAGCCAGTAGGCATTGTATTGACTTTTTGACGTAAAAATCAATATTCATATGTCTATGGTTGTCTAACTAGTGGGCATTGTATTGATTTATCTGATGTTACCTAAAAGAGAAAAGAACAAAAAAATATTCAGTGATGAAAACGACCGACACATGATTAGTGACTAAGTCCTAGGTCCTAGGTTTGCATTTCATTCTGCATGTCACTTTGCACTTTGTATGATTGCATTTATCTCATGATTTCTGAATCATCTTGACACTTAAATGATTCTTTAAAACTATGCTAAACATGACACAAGGACTGAATCTTACACGAAGGTCTCTTAATAGATCAGCAAGGAGTCACCATCCTGGGTTACACATCCTTTTTGACAAATGATCGAGTACTTGTCTTCATCAATACCTGCAAAATATATCATGTGTATTGCTGCATTTACATTACATATCATAATCATTCCATTACATTCACTACATTACATACATGTACATCCATAAAGCATAAAACAAATCATACATTTCCATAATCCATATTCAACTACATTGAATAATCCATCCATTTGAAAGAAACCATTGCATTGCATAATCCATACATTCTATACTAATCAAAGTATTTTACACATTTACATCACATGATATCATCATACACAAAATGACAAGTACATATGAAGTCACAACCAAAATCGATCTCATATATATATCAAAAACCTCAGAATAGTTAGGGGTGCACTAATGGCACAAGATACAAAAGAATGAGCTCCTTAGAGCTATCATATCAGATCAATGTATAGACAAAATGACAAAAACAATCAGAATACTAAGGCAGATCAACTATCTACCTGCTCCTCCGCATCTGGTGGTGGTGGGGTAGGTGTATCTAGCGGTGGGTCAGCTCATGGTGCTCTAGCTCCCTCAGAAGCAATTATATACTGAGAGTAAGTAGGCACTCTCCGAGCAGCCGGTACAGTCTCATAATAAGCAAAAACATAGTAAGAGCCCTGACTAGTCTGATGAATGACCTCAACCTAGGACCACCTCATGTCAACCTCTCGCTCTAGTCTCTGTCTCTCAGACTCCCTCAGCTGGATCTCAAATGTCACACTCTACAATTTCAAGTCCCTAATCTGCAGCCTGAGTTACCTGATAATGTCCTGAGGGGTCTGTCTCAGTCTAGGATCTACCTCCGTTGCTGGCTTTAGCAGGCTCCACTTTGTGCACCTTGCAGCGTTGGACCTTAGCTCCTAAGTCAAAATCAAGATCATCATGTGTGTCATCAGCACCACCCACATCCTGCTGGACACCTAAAATCTCATCTGCACTCCCAATGCCTCCTAGTGTGCCACTCTCTCCTCTAGTGTATCTCCTCTGAAGAACTGTAGGTCAGCCTGCTATAGAACTCTAAGGGTGAGGTCATCTCATCTGTCATGCTCCTCTTTATGGAGTAATCATTTCTCTAGGCCTAGGTGGTGTAGGCTGCAACACTGGTATCTGAACATCTCATTGTCGCTGGCCTCTATCCATGGGTGTACCTATCACATTTGTTGCCTCCTCCATAGTTAGAATCAGCTCCGTCAGATCATAAAATATCCTCATAGGATGCTTAGCCAACCAAGCAAAAAATGCATCAGTAACACCTGCATCGGAAACCTATGGCCTGTAATCCCAATCTCTGGCAACATATCCAATATACTCCTGACTGCAAAGAGCATAAGATAATGAAGCTGTCCATCCTAATCCCAACTCTTGAACCAACTATGCATAAGTGGCATAATCCTGTGGTGCATCCTATATGATGCCATATTGTCTCCATACACATGTGATGATGAATCACTCCAAGACAGTGGTAGAACATCCTATCAGCACCCGAATCTAATAGAAATATCCAAACTGAGCACATGCAACTGGCCATGCCTCCACCTGTAGGTACGGTCTCCATATAACGAAGGTCATGTCATCAAGGACACGCCTCCAATACTCTATAATTCCCATCCAGACCTGTGTGACATATCCAGAGTACCTATATATCAGTGGCTCCTGTGGCTACCTACCCTCGCCACATATAGGCCGACATATCAGGATGTGCTCCCATGCCCAAATCTATAAAACAAGTGCACCAGAAGCAAAAGATTTTCCCTCATGATACACTATCTCATGCATATCTGAGAACATGTGAGAAAGTAGGCACTGACCCCATCCTAGCTCAGAGGGACTAGCCATTAGGCATGCTACCATCGGGGCCCAGCCCATCAAAAGACCGTTTTGCTGATGGTCAGACATGATGATCCCACCAATCATTCCTTCTATAATGCACTCTAATCTATGGGTCTACCCCTATCTCTATACCAGAGCCTCTCGGGAGATGGACTGAGCTAACTGATCGTCATCACCGAATAGAGTCCTAAAGGCATGTAGACCAGCATTCCCTACACTTATATAATCAGGATGAGGGCCATGAAATGGTATGCACAAAATCCTATATGCATCCTTCGGCATCACAGTGATCTCTCTAGTAGGAAGATGAAATGTCTGCGTCTCTGAATGGAATCTCTCAATCAACATAGTAAGCAAACCATGGTTCACCCAAATCTCAGGTAAACATATCAAGTACTCAAATCTGCAGGTAGCTAGGTGCACTTTGAGAGGGTCGGGCAGTGATACATAGAGTCTCTGGGTGGCAGGATGTGAAATCCGAACATGTACATCTAGATAATGAACCTACACAGCATAGAAATAGGGTACCCTATCAGTAACTTGGTAAAAAATCAAGCTATAAGCACATAAATTGAAAAATTGAATACTTTAGAAGGTGCATTAAATGCTAAGGAATCAGCCTAAGAAATTAGAAAAATAAAAAAATTGACCTAAGGATGAGAAAAAAAACTCTCTATTTTCCATACGAGTTTTCAGACTGATGTCAAAACTCATACTAGTTTCTATGGGTTCCCACACGACATTTCATGCATACATGACAATCTACAAGTTCACGTACAACACTTGAGGGACCCGATGAAATGTCATACGACAGATGCGTCCCTCTCATATGAGTTACAAGTTAAACGGGGATGACATTCTAAATGACATTCAAAACTCGTACGAGTCCTACTGGACTGTCGTACGACTTTTTGTGATGAAAATTTTCAAAAAGCTAAAAATGTACGAAAAAATCCTAAAAATGCTTAAAACATGGAATCGTCGGCTGCACTCGAATCGATGCGAGGAGACTAGAACTACCATTTTGTCCATTTTTCTCTCAAAGGGCTCCACAAGGCTCACAAAAGACAAAAGTTTGAAATGATTTGAAAATGACCCTTTTGGCCTTTATATAGGTTTTGACCTAATTTTTCAACGTGCTCCATTTTGCATGAAAATTGCACCCCTAGCTAATTTTGATGTTCTAAACCCATTTCCAAGATCAAAATCAAAATCTGAGATCGTTTACTTTGTCAAAATCGCAATTTAAAATTTTTGGACCCAAGACGGCCGACTACTTGCATAATCAACCTTCTAATCATCACAGAAATCCAATTTTCAACTTAACTAATTATCTTACATCAAACTATTGAAATTTCAACTTGGTCAACCATGGTCAACTTATGGTCAAACTTAGTCAAACTTGGTCTTCAAGACCTCCAAACAATGCAGAATGCATTTCCAGACATCCACAACCACTTCTCAAATCAATTAACATGCTTCTAAACTATATAACACTAGCTTTTCTTGTTAGATTTCAATTTTCATCCCGAAGGGGGCATGGTATTGCACGTCAATCAAATCTTTCTTCCAGTAATGAAGACAACAACCACATCTAGTTGTTGATTCATCAAAAGTCCTTGTCGCTTGGGGCATATCAGATTCATCAAGATCCATATCAATATGGTATCCTAATCAATCTTGTAAACTGTATCAGCTCTTTGTAACCATTGGTTCAGTTGTGTTATTTCCTTGGTTCTTTGTAACTGAAGGGTTTAGATTTGGCATCCTTTCGATTCCTTTGGACAATCAAGTCTGGACTCAGGACAGTAATTTCTTTGTAATCATAGGTTCAAAATCAAGTGTTTTGACACTTCGTAATCACCGGTTCATTATTGATATAGTTGGCATCATCTCGATTCTTTGGTCAATCAGGACCTGAATCACCAACATCTTCAAATCTATTAATCGGTTTCTGTCTCAGAATCGGTTAATCTTTCAGGATCAGTTTCTCCACCACATAACTGAGTCCACATCATCATCAAAAATAGATTAATCTTTGAACCACTGCGCTTTGCATAGTAATTCAAAGAGGGGAAAAATGTAATACCGCAAAAATGGGCTATAGGTTCATTGACCTCCTACATCAACAAATCAATCGAAATCGACATCAAAGTCCTAAACTAAGGCACATCTGCACATCAGTTTATCAAAACCCTAATTGATTTTATCCTAATTCTGCATTGGGGAATATTTCCTAAATATTCCTAATTTATCATAATTATCCTAATTGAATATTATTTCACGATAAATCATATTTATCCTAAAATTTGATTAATTGAACATTTAATTAATTAGATTTAATTTTGCCACTTAATTATTTAATTCGATTTAATTGCATTTATTCCTAATTTGTATTATTTAATTTTGACAATAAATCAAAAATCTTACGAATAATTGATTAAATTCTTATTTAATTAATTAAATCCAGTTGTGAATATTTAATGATATAGTTTGGAATAAAGTTTGATTTAATAATTGATTAACCTGTAAATCAATTGTTTTAATTCCAAAATCAGTTAAGTTGAGAATAAATCACTTTAGTTATTAAATTAATTCATATTAAATCATGCACAATCAGAAAAGAAGTCAACTTTAAATCAATTATCAATTTCAATTTGTTAACTTTCTAAACTCAACATTTGATTATGAGTTGAAAAAGTAATCTGAACTCTATTTGGAGTCTAAAAGCTATTTTTGCATGATTTTATGAGTTGATCTATTCCTAATTTCTTGTTAACTCAAAAATCAACCTGAGTTTATCAAGAGTGATTTATGGCTTTTCTCAATGCATCCTCAAGCCATGAATTTCTATATAATTGAGGCTCAGTCCTTCATCTTACCCCCCCCCCCCCCCATGAATTTGCATATTTGAACTCTGACGAATTTGCATATGAAGAATCAAGCTCTTGTGGACAGGTGATTGTGAGATTTTTGTTATTGTTTTGATCATAGCATTCATTCATTTTAATATTATTGCATATCATTGTTAGATT
Organism: Chamaecyparis obtusa; assembly: GCA_027943335.1. Classification (NCBI taxonomy): domain Eukaryota; kingdom Viridiplantae; phylum Streptophyta; class Pinopsida; order Cupressales; family Cupressaceae; genus Chamaecyparis; species Chamaecyparis obtusa. The sequence continues at coordinate 789,954 of BSBK01007967.1, read as the reverse complement.
AATTTTCATATCATTTCAATTCATCCTAGACTAGTTTCATATCATTTTTTCATCTTATTGCACACAAAATCCAAAAAAAAGATTAATTTGCATACACATTTCATTGCTTTCAATCATTTAAATCCTTCGTTTAGGTGTTGCGTTGTCACTGATCTTGGTCTAAATCTGATAATACCATACTCGCACCTACTAGAAGGCAATAAATTGACTAGTTAGCTTAGTTAATTTATATTGCAAATTTCTTGATTTGTTAACCTCCAATATTTTACTAAAGTGTTGTGTCTCCAGCTAGGTACAAAATTCACATGCACAACACCCACTAATGATATACTGAGAGTATAGTATCCTTGTTAGAAGATCTAGCCCTATTAGGAGTTGATTAAAATATTACAGTACATAGTCCTTGTTAGAGGACAGACCCTGTTAGGAGTCAAGAAAATAAGTGGGCTCACTGCCTAAAGAAGGTTATGACCACCTTCAGAACTCATTGTTCGCAACACAAGTGTATGTAAGGAAATACACAATCCTTGAGTTGTCTGATAGCAACTATCTTTTCTAAATCAGTTCCAATCAAGCATATAAGTTATCCTCTGCTCTAAATCCAGCAAATACAAGCCCGCAGCTTCCACAATTCTCTTTTTACATCACATACATACTATCATATCTTTTCAAAAGAAAAGATCTAAGTACATATATACCTTATTACAAAATAAATGATCGAGTCGGCCAATTAAGCTTTCCTAATATATAAATAATCATATAACCCCTTGCTAAGATATATTCGGTATCTAAAACAAGTATACAACAATTATATCTCAACAATTAAGAACTGACATCCTTAATCCATGCTTGTCATTCATGATACACACTACAACTCTGAAGTCGACTTCCAGATAGGTCTTCTCCAAAACACACACCACAACTGATGTCATCCTTCTTTTTGTACCTCGCTAAGATCAATGAACATTCTTCAGTATGATATATGTCATCCCTTAATCTCGCATACACTAAATCTTCATCGCTTGTAAGATATACTCAAAACACAGAGACTTACATGAATGACAACCATATTGATAATGTAGTGATTAAACATATTAAATTCATTAGTAATATCCAACAATCTCCCCCTTTGGCATTGATGGAAACCTATGGGAAAATCCATCAACCCAAAATCTATTAACCAAGAATAATTTCTCATAGTATCTTTCCTCGTACAATCTCCTCATACAGTAGGGATTTTCTCATAGTATCCCTCCCCCTTTGACAAAAATGGAAAAGGGTGCCATAAGTCACCAACTATTTTCTATTTAGTCTTCATCAATAAGGTGTTGAATAACCCAAATGTATTTTGTAATCTTCCAACGATCACTACCCCTAAGGAGCCAATCCATACATCAAATCCATAAAATGATAGAGCTCTGAATACCTCTGGACTGATGCATCCCTGCTTCATTTAATTCTCACTAGGAGGGGCTTTCACCCCAAGCATACCTCTGAGATACTCAAAGGCATCTTTTGGCAATGGCTTTGTAAAGATGTTTTCTATCTGTTCTTTTGTGCTAATGTATTCCAACCTTATTTCTTTTGCTGCCACCTTGTCTCTCAAAAAGTGATACTTAATAGAAATATGCTTAGTTTTAGAATGCATCATAGGATTGTTTGACATATTTACTATATTTGTGTTATCACAATGGATAACCACTAGTTCAACAAAAGTTATTCCAATATCTTTCAGCATTTGTTTCATCCTAACAATTTGTGCAGTTAATAGTAGCAACAAAAAACTCTGATTCAATAGTAGATTGAGCTATACAGTGTTTCTTTTTACTTAACAATGAAACCAACCCTTTCCCAAGAAAAAATGCACCTCCACTAGTACTCTTTTTGTCATCAATGTTCCCAGCCCAATCAGCATCAGTATAAGCATGTAGTTCAAAGTTATCATTTTTTCATACCATGAGCCATATTCCATTGTTCCTTTTAGATATCTAAATATCCTTTTTATAGTAGCCATGTGTGTCTCTTTAGGATTTGTCTGATATCTAGCCACAATTCTAACATCATTAGCAATATCCAGTCTAGAGTGAGTCAGATATTGTAACCCTCCAATCATTGATCTATACTTGGTCTGAAAAACACTCTTGGTCTCATCATTATTTGTCAGTTTATGGCCAGTCACCATGGGTGTACCAACAGGTTTAAAATCTTCCATTCCAAACTTTTTCAACATCTCTTTAAGATACTTAGTTTGAGAAATGAAAATTCCATTCTTGCTCTAATTTATTTATAGTCCAAGAAAGAATTTCATTTCACCTATCATGGACATCTCAAATTCATTCTCAATTTCTTTATAAAACTTGTTACACATCTCATCATTTCCTCCAAAAATAATATCATCAACAAAAACTTCTATTATCAAAACTCCATCTTGACTAGTTCTCAAATACAAGTTACTATCAGCATTACCTTTTTTGAATCCAAGGTGAAGTAAGTACTTGTCTAACCTTGCATACCAAGCCCTTGGTGCTTGCTTCATCCATATAGTTCTTTCTTCAATTTGCATACCATGTCTTCATCTTCTGATAGAGGAAATCCATCAGGTTGTTCTATATATACTTCTTCAAGATCCCATTCAAAAATTTAAATTTTACATTGATCTAATATACCTTGAATTCCTTATGTGTAGCATAAGCTAGAAATAATCTCACAGCTTCTATCCTAGCAATAGGAGAAAATGTCTCTTCAAAATCTATGCCTTCTTGTTGTGAATAGCCTTTGCATAGAAATCTTGCTTTGTTTCTCACAACAATTCCTTCTTCATTCATTTTGTTTCTGAAAACCCATTTAGTTCCTATCAAATTTTTGTCTTTAGGTCTAGGAACCAATTCCCAAGTGTTATTCTTCTTTATCTGATCTAATTCTTCCTTTATAGCTTTGATCCAAGATTCATCTCTACAAGATTCATCGGTAGTCTTTGGTTCAACTTGAGAAATCAAACAATTTCTTTCCATGTCTTTGATCTAGTCATTATTACTTTACTTGCATTATCAATAATTTAATTTTCAGGATGATCTTTCTTAACATACCTCGGAGCCTTAGGAATCTCAGTAGCCTCATTTGTGTCATAATCAAAAATCTTATTTTCACATTTAGTTTCAATATGCTCTTCTTCTCCTGTAGTAGAAGCCTCCTTGATCTCTGTATTCTAATTACAATCATATATTCTCTCTTGTATCTAAAAATTTTCATCTATCTTCACATTGTTACTTTCAATCATCTTCCTTAATCTCAGGTTAAAACATTTGTAAGCCTTGCTTTTAGTAGAATAACCAAGAAAAATTCCTTTATTACTTCTAGCATCAAATTTCCCTATTTCATCATCTCTTTTGATGTAGTATTTACTACCAAATATTCTGAAGTATTTTCCAGTAGGAGTACGATTAAACCACAATTCATAAGGAGTCTTACTTGTAAGTACCTTCTCTGATTTGAATTATGTTCAATGTGTATACTACTATCCCAGCAGCTTCTCTCCAATGCACATGAGATAAATTTCCTTCTAGCAACAATCTCCTAGCAGCATCCAATATTGTTCTGTTTCTTTTCTTTGTTATCCCATTTTTCTGTGGAGTCCTAGGAGTAGAAGTCTTCCTATGTATTCCATGCTCTTCACAATATGAATTGAATATATTTGAAGTAAATTCTCCACCTCTTTCTAATCTCTGACAATTTATCTTTAGGCCTGATTCATTCTCTACTTTAGCTTTGAATAACTTGAATTTGTCAAATGCTTCTGATTTCTCTTTCAAGTAATTGATCCACATCATTCTAGAAAATTCATCAACAAAAAGTATAAAGTACCTTTCACCATAGTATGATCTTGTCCTTATACATCCACATAGGTCTGTATGTAATAGATCCAACTTTCCTTTTATTGTATATGATTTACGTTTATAGTTGCTTCTAGTCTTCTTTCCCATAACACATTCTCTACACATAGTGTTAGATGGTTTTACAATTTTTGGTACCTATCTCTCACCACATTAGTTAAGCTTTCCTTCACAATATTGTCAAAATTGACATGACAAAACCTTTTTTTCCATAACCAGTTGTCATCTATCTTCTCAAAAAAACAAGAATCTCAAGATGTATTTAAATCAAATAAGTTACCTCTAGATTTAGTACTAGTTGCAATCAAATTTCATGTCTTACTTATCATAAAAAATTTCCCATCAATGAACTTTAACTGATATCCTTTGTCCATCAACTATCAAACACTCAACAAGTTATGCTTAAGTCCATCAACAAACAGTACATTGTCAGTATTAGTCCTTCCATCCAAAGAAATATATCCTACTCCTATGATAGGTTTAGGAACATTGTCTTTGAATCTTACCACACCACCATCATACTTCATTAGTTTAACAAAAAAATTTTTGTCTCCAGTCATATGGTGTGAGAAACCACTGTCTATAACCCATTCAGATCTCTTATCAACATGTGATACTAAGGCTTTTTCCTCATGCACTGGTTTTTCATCTTTAATAGCAATAAATCCAATCTCCTCATAATCATAGTCATCATCATCAGAAATACCTTCACTAGCATAATAACATTCCTTTTCCTTTGAATACTTAGGCTTGAAAAATTTTGGTTTGTGCTTAGGAACTCTTGTAGGACATCTAGATGCAAAGTGACCTATCTTATTGCATGAAAAACATTTCAAAGGTAACTTTCCTTCAAATTTACCCTTACCTCTCTTTTCTCTTCTAGCGACCGGGGAAACAACTTCATCTATCTTTCTTTCTTCTTCTTGTATTTGTTCCCATTCATTGGCATACTCACCAAGTTCTTCCTTTATATTACCACTATCAGTGCTCACAATTGTAGATATTATCTTTTTGTGTGTAGATGCCTTAAATGCTATCTCAACTTTAGGTAAAGAATCTCCCAACTCTACATCTTCAAAGGTAGTTAACTTTGCAATCAATATTTCTCTGTTAAAGTTTGCAGTCAAAGGTATAATCTCTTCTATATCCTGAACTTTGGTCTTGTAAATAGGTTTCAATGATCTAAGCATCTTCGCAATGACTTCTTTCTCTTCATAAGTGCCTTTGGAATTTATGATTCCAATCAAAACCTCTGTAAATATTTGTACATAAGCCCTAATGTTTTCATCATCCTTCATTTGTAACTTCTCCATCCTTTTTTTCCAGCTTTGTCTTGCTTGGTAAACTTGTCTCCTTCATACAATGCTTCTAATCTTGTCCAAATATTGTGTGCTAAATCCATGTCTTTTACCTTAGTAAATTCTCCTTCAAAGAGTGCATTGATCAGTGCTTCCCTTGTGACCATGTTATATGAAAATGTCTTGTTTTCATCATCAATAGCTTTATCCAATTCATCCTCATCCTTCATGGTTACCTCATTCTGTGTGATCATCCAGTAGTCAATGCCCAAACATAGCAAATGAGTTCACATCTTGTTCTTCCAATTGTCAAAGTTTTCAGGATCAAATTTTGAAATATCCTTCCTATAGAATGCCATCACCAAGATCACCCCAAGCTGTTAAGATTTCTCTCTAAGGACTAGTCACTCTAATACCAATTGTTAGGAATAACAGTCCACCAATACAACTAAGAGGGGGGTGAATCAGTTGTATGACAGATTATTAAACTTTAAACTTTGAATAGTAGCAATACCAAATCCAATGAACACAATGAATGCCAACACAATAACACAATATTTGTTGTTGAGGAAACTCTATTAAAGGTAAAACCCCAGTGGGAATAAACACCCACTAATGATGTACTGAGAGTATAGTATCTTTGTTAGAAGATCTAGCCCTATTAGGAGCTGATTAAAACATTATAGTACATAGTCCTTTTTAGAGGACAGACCCTGTTAGGAGTCAAGAAAAGAAGTGGGCTCACTGCCCAAAGAAGGTTATGACCACCTTCAGAACTCACTATTCGCAACACAAGTGTATGTAAGAAAATACACAATCCTTGAGCTATCCGATAGCAACTGTCTTTTCTTGATCAGTTCCAATGATGTATATAAGTTATCCTCTACTCTACATCCATCAGATACAAGGTCGCAGCTTCCACAATCCTCTTTTTAAATCACATGCATACTATCATATCTTTTTAAAAGAAAACATCTTACATATATACCTTATTAAAAAATAAATGATCAGGTTGGCCAATTAGGCTTTCCTAATATAAAAATAATCATATAACCCCTTTCTAAGATACACATGGCATCTAAAACAAGTATACAACAAATATGTCTCAACAATTAAGGACCGACATCCTTAATCCATGCTCTTCATTCATGATACACGCTACAACTCTGAAGTCGGCTTCCAAATAGGTCTTCTCTAGAACACACACCACAACTGACATCATCCTACTTTTTGTACCTCACTAAGATCAACAAACATTCTTCAGTATACTATCTGTCATCCCTTAAGCTTGCATACACTAAATCTTCATCGCTTTTAAGATATACTCAAAACACAGAGACTTGCTCTGTCAACTTTCATTGTCATAGTCTAGAAACTTGTCTTCACCAAATCTTCTGTAACTCAATCAATATGAAATATTACATCATGTGATATTAGATATAAGACCACAACACTTTCCTATACACACAACTATCTTCGCACATTCTGAAACATCCGTACAATATTCGTACACTATAATAACTAATCTGTTTTCCTCATAGAAACATATGTTGACATCAGTGAAAAAACATGAATGACAACAACATTGATAATGTAGTGATTAAACATATTAAATGAATTAGCAATATCCAACACTATGCTATAGTTTAGGCACTGAGGAATTGGAGACATTATTTTCCCAAAATATTTTGTTCCATTTACTGATCATCGAGCTTTTGTAGAGTTACACTTTTATTTTGAAACACAAGAGAATGAAGTATAATAAGGTTGCAGATACCCTTAGAAGGAGACAAATTTTCCTAACAGAGATGTAGATTGAGGTTGTTTGGTTCAAGGAACTCAGGATTTTTTACCCTTAGGATCTCAATTTTGGTGAAGCTTGGATAGCTTATACATAACCTATTATTCTAGATAGAACCAAATGGTTGGAATTCATAATCCAAGATGGTATGTTATTCAAAGGTAGTCAGTTGTGCATTCCAAGAAATTCCATGAGGGAGAATCTAATCAAATAAAATCATAGTAGAGGATTGGTTGGATATTTTGGTCAAGATAAAACCATTTCCCTAGTTAGTGAAAATTATTATTGGCCATATTTGCAACAATATGTTAGGAAAATTGTACAAGGTTGCAGAGTATGTTAGATGGAAAAAGGAGCCAAGAAAAATATAGGGTTATATAAGCCATTACCTATACCAGAGAAGCCATGGGAGGATATTAGTATGGATCATATTCTTGGTTTACCAAGAATTCAGAGAGGGTATGATTCCATTTTTGTAGTGGTAGACAATTTTTCAAAGATGATACCTTTCATTCCTTACAAGAAGACTAATGATGTTGTTCTTTTAGCAGAATTGTTTTTCGGGGAGGTGGTGACACTACATGGTTTACCAAAGAGCATAGTTTTAGATCGGGACACCAAGTTTGTTGGGTACTTTTGAAGAACCTTACGGAAAAAATTGAAGATAGATTTGAAGTTAATCTCAACACACCATCCACAAACTGATGGATAGACAAACATTGTGAATAGGAGTTTGGGGAATCTGTTGAGGTTCTTGGTTGGAGATAAACCAAAGAGATGGGATTTGATTTTACCACAAGAAGAATTTGCATAAAATAATTATATCAATAGGATCACTAGTAAGTCACCATTCGATATAGTATATGGAAGTAGTCCTAGAAATGCATCAGAATTAAGAAATTTTGACAAGGGAGAGACAAGTACCATTGACATTGAAGACTTTGCAGAATATTTGAATAATTTGCATGAGGAGGTAAGGAAGCATATTAATAAAATGAACAGACAGGACAAGGCTAAGGCATATAAGAAAAGGAGGCATAAGGAATTCCAGGTGGGGGATGAAGTCATGGTTCATTTGAGAAAGGAGATATTTCCAGTAGGAACATATAATAAGTTGAATATGAAGAAGTGTGGACCATGCAAAATATTGAAGAATTATTATTCACGTAATGCTTAGGAAGTAAAGGTGCTCATTGAACTTAATATTTCACTAGTATTTAATATATCAGATCTGACAAAATATCATGAAGGAGGTGTTGAGAATCAGGTCTTAGAAGAACAATGGAATATTCCAGCAACTAATTCAGCTATAGAGGAGATTGAAGACATCTTGGATAGTCATGTTGGTAGAAGCACAAGGAACATGACATATGAATAATATTTGGTCAAATGGAAAGGATGACCTATAGAAGATTCATCATGGATATCAAGGGAGGAGGTTAACCATCTTGGTTTTCCTTTGAACACCTGAAATGTGAGAAGGTCATTTCTCAAATTACCTTAGGTGTCTAATGTAGGAGCATCTTGGGTGTAAGGGAAATCTTGCATCACCCAAAAAAAAATTATGGTTTCTTTTCAATAAGGGCTATCTTGTGCACAACTGTGATTTTTGGAAACTATGTTTAGTAATTTTTTTGTTTGAGCTTAGAATGTTCTATTTTCTTCCCTAGAGGTTCACTTTGGTTATATCATCTTGCCAATAAAGATTCACTACAAGATCAAGACTAGTTTTGAAGATATTGAAAATTTTTGGTATTGGCAACAGGGTACAAAAACTTTGAACTTAGTTTTGAAGGCTTTAGAGGCTCCGAAAGGGGTCAAAACCTCAACTGAATAGAACTTTAGCAAATCAAATGTTGTATATCACTTCATGCCATTACTGAAATGGTGTTATAATATTCAATCAGGTGAATGAGCGATGAGCTATGGTACCCGAAAGTTGCACTACCTGAAATGAAGGAAAATAAAATTCCTTCAAATTTTATATTGAGTTTCAAAAGTTGTTTGGGCCTATTCTAATATAATTAAAATAAATAATAATATCTTAGGGATGGTCGACCTTAAAATTTAGGGTTAGAATTTCTAGAACCCTCTTGGGTGGTTAAAATTGCCTATATAATGAAGGCCCGCGGGGTTATCTAGGGTAGTTTTTGGAGATGTATCTAGTGGCTCTGGCTTTTAGAATATTGTAATTAAAATTCCCAAGTGGTTGTGCATGTTATATTTCTAAAAAATTTAATTCCACTTCATTAGAGATAATAGAAAGCCAATTTCTTGTCTTTACAATTCATTGTTATTCTCAATTATGTTGTGTGTGTTTCTATTAATAAGGGGAGTACCCTTCATTATTGATTACCTTGTGTATGTTTCTCAACTACTATCTCTGTGAACATGGAAGGGTGGGCCTAAGGTTTCTACGTGGTAGGGTGATGTTGTATTACTATACCACTATTGGAGATAAGTGTAGAGGGATGGACTTCCTCCAACTATATGACTTGAAGATTGAGATATCACTCTGCTATGTTGTATTGATTTATGTTCATGTATATTAACTTTATCTTCTTGGTCAAAGCCTATTTTACTCTATTCTTTCATTTATGTTTTATTGATGCAATCGAGTGATCATGGCATCAATATACATGTATCTGGTACTCCTCAGTGTGGAGCTATATGCCTTTTAGCTAGAAATTAGAGTCAACATAGGTTTACTTATGTATTTATTATATTATGGATGAGATTCACAGATTGACATATGTGCATGCTCATTGGCATCTTCCCTAATCGACATCTCCACCTATTGTTTGACATCTATGCCCTCACTAGACTGAGGCTTTTTGTCTCAAAAGTTAACCAGTCAAAAATCAACATATGTGCAATTCAGGGTTTGTACAACATGAATCGATGTCTCTAGTTGCTCATCAATGTCTCTTCCCAATACTAATTTTCTTTTATTTTTATGTAATAGGTATTTTGTATATACTTTCGAATTGGATTCCCGGGTCCTTGATTTCTCACCAAACCTTATTTATGATCTTTTATGATTGTTTATTTTCTTATTTCTTATGATCATGGTTAGAAAGGTAAATGAGATTGTATGGATAATCATAGTAGGAACTTATATTTATGCTTACAAAGAATATATATTCTATGTGTAGGGATTTCATTGTCTCTCTTTGGCTCAATCATAAATTCTTACTAGCTTATCCTCTTGTGGTCCATGGAAATTGTCTGGATCCTTGAAGGTAAACTTAGAAGTGTGTGTTCTATGTTCTGAGTGTATGGTTGGTTGATTGGAAACATTTGGAGGTGATGGTTAAGACCTCCTCTTGTGTACAAACATGTGATCTTCATGTTATTATCTTGAATTACGGTTTAGTTTTTATGAGATGTTTATATGATACACATGGTTTCTTAATGTTTATGATATGTTAACTTGTATTTCAAAAAACAATGTTTAGTGCATTTTTTACCCTTTGGATGCAAGGGTTTCTGAGTGGTGCATTACAAAAGAAGAGGACAAACTAAGAATGAAGATGAATCTTTAGACACTTCTAGTTAGTCAAGAAATGGATAAAATGTTACAACAATAGTCTCAAATGACCCATTCTTTTGTTTCACTTTCAAGGATTGGAAAGAGATCCAAGATTGAAATCCCAACATTTTGTGAAATTTTAAGTCTATAAGAACTCATCCATTGGTTAAATGATATAGAAGAAAACTTCAAATTTGAGGAAGTTGTGGATCTAGATAGAGTAGGATTTTCCATGACAAAGTTGAAAGGACATACACGCATTTGGTGGAAACAAATATAGTTATAGAGAGATAGGAGAGGAAAGGAGAAGATCACAAGGTGGCGTAAAATGTTAGAGAAAATGAAAAGATAATTCATTCTAGTAAATTATGAATTTGATTTTTTTTTTTTAAATTAGAGTCTAAAACAAGGCTTATCTACGAAAGAGTACATTGAATGATCTAGGAGAATCTTGAGTTCTTGACAACCTTCCATCAACTAAAAATATTTTATTTCATATTCCTCAGTTTGTCAATTGTTGATTTTCTTTTAGAGTTCCTTCAGTTTGGTTCCATTTATATTGGGAACCTCATGGAGTGTTTGTAGCATCATGTTTTACCTTCACTTTGGTTCACACCTCAATTGGTTCCTTTGTTCTTGAGATATCTTGGATTCTTGGTGAGACTTCACTATTCTTCACATTTCACACCATATTGTGTTTTCCAATCTTGCAAAGGATTTTACTGATTGATGAAGCTTTGTGGCTCATATCTTGATGTTCTCTGACCTATGGCTAACCTTACGATGCAAGATCATCTTGGGTCTCTATCGATTCTTCAAGTATTTTCCTTGTGGGCTCATGGAGCTCCTTGTTGTGAGCATCTTACTGAGATTCTATATGTGGTAGAGTTTTGGAGGTCTTAGCATATGCGGTGAAAAGGGTTTTATCCTTAGTGTTATTGGATGCTATGTTTATGATCGCACCTCTTCAAGTGGCTTGGATCATGAGATTTGGAATGTTCTATGTTGACCAGTTGTGTTCATCATGTCATCGGTTGATTATTTTGGATTTTAGACAAGCGGTTGGCAATAGTTGCATTTCAGCATGTGTGGTCATGGATGGTATTTATTAGGACTCATGTGGACCTATAAATCATATTGCGCATCCTTGTGATCATGTTGTGGTGATTGGTGTTTTGATTTGGGTCTAGTCCTATAATGGTACCTATTCTAATGGTCATATTGGGGAGATCTGGTTTGTAGTGGCACTTTGTTCGAGATTCATATGTTCATGGATGACTTCCTTGTATGATCGCATGTTATGTTGTATTACTTGGGGGTTGTTCTTAGGGATTTGGGTCCTGGCCTATCTTTGTGTAAACTATTTTCTTTGTCTTGGGGGTTGTGATTGGACAATCTAACTTGTGGCTAGTGATCTTGTATTTAAGATGGGTAGTAGTTCTTGTTTAGGAAGTTAGAGGCAAGTAGAGTTAGAGGAAGAGTAGCTGAGATAGATCTAGTTGAAGATTTGAGATTATTTTCTTTGTAGTGGCCAAGATCAGGAAGTCCTTACAACCTAACATGTTGCATGAAATCTGATGTAATGTACTTTTTTGTTAATAAATCTATTGTTGTTTGATCTCACCTTGTTGTGTCTCTTTTATTTTCTGTTGAGTTGGTTGTTGGCTGCAAGATTGGTCATCTCTTTGGGGATTTACCAGTCTTGGCTACATCAATTGGTATCAGAGAGAGTTGTATTCCTATGAAGTAGATCAATTTTGTTGAGCTTGTAATGTCCTTAATTGGTTTTTTGTGGGGTGGCAGAGAGAGGATCTAATCCACAATTGTAGAGGACTTGAGTGTGAGGATGAAATGATGAGAGAAACCGAGTCGATGAAAGAGTATAAAATTTCAAGAATGATGAAGTGAGAGGAAAAATAGAAATCAAGTCAAATAGAGATGGAATAAGAGATCATAGGCATAAAGAAAGAATTGTATCAATTAAGGTTAGAAATTTATAAATGGTACCTATTGATTAGGTAGAAGGTTTCTTGGCTTGTCGGAGAGATAATACAAAAGTATAAGAGACAAGCAAGGGTTGCAGCAGTAACCAAGGGGAAGGTTGAAGAGGTAAAAAAACCTGCGAGTTTTTTGACATCAGGTATGAATGATTTTTCTAAGGACAAAGTAGATATGGATGTAGGTAAGTTTCATAATCAACTGATTGGATCTGATGAGGAAGTTAAGGATTCTCTGGTTTTTGAGATGCATACTAAGGATGCTAATTTTGTTGAAGTTGGAAATAGAAACCCTTTGGTTGAATCTAATGAATTATTTAAGCTAGTTGGATAATTTACTATCATTGAGTTTAGTAGTGATAATGACATCTTGTAGAAAGAGTGTGGTAGAAAATATATATATTTCTTAGCTAATGTTAGTACTAATCAAATTGGTTTTGTGAAAGAGGATGTTGTTGCATATGTTGCAGTGTAGTTATAAAAGGAGGATAAGTATTCCTTTGATAGGAACCAATATGTGTGCATGAGAATAGTTATGTCAAGGGAGAAGATGGAGGAAAAATTAATGATACTAAAGAAGGAAAGGTTGATGAAGGATAAAGGAAGTGGACTTAGTAAGGTTAATGTGTTCATTTTTGTTGATGGGTTGATGACAAGTATGATCAAATGTTTGACATGGAAGGTGACAAGTTTCATGATTTTTTGTGAAGAATAATGTGATGCATAGGGTTGGTGATGGGCCTCAACTCTTCCAAATTTTTACAAGGGAAATACAAGGATCATCAATGCTTACCCAAATAGGCCCAATGATACCAAATGGCTCCAAGAGCTCAAATCTCCTAAAATGCTCTGCCCAAGGTTCCAAATGGATTAAGATGCTTGATTATGTCTATTTAAAATTTATTCAAGTGTTTTTTTACTCCTAATCAATGGGTGTATCCTCAAACTCCAAGTTGCTCCTTGTAGGCCTAATTGCCCCCAACTAGGTCTCTTTTAGAGTTAAAGACTCAATAACTAAAAACTTTCCAAGACACTCTCCAAAAAAATTATCTTTTTAGATACCCTTTTCATCCTTACACAACATACCAGAAGATTGGCTATGGTTGTTTTGGAGCAATATCTTCTAAGTGACCCCATTTTAGAATAAAAAGATGGTCATTTCACAAAGCAACCTCAACTTATATTTATCCCCTAACTTTGAAACTTTTAACAGTATTACAATATGACTCCAATCGAATTAATATCAACTCAAAATGACCTTAAGGTCTCTGCAACTATAAAAACCCCAAATTTGGCTTCATACAAACCCTCATTCCTAGGGCTTCTCCAATATAGGCTCTTCAAACACTTATGAAATAAAAAAAGGATGGATTCATATTTTAGTTGGTGTTTCTAGACATCTTCAATCATAAAAAATACCTCTTTTTAAGGTAGATCTTTTATTGTTGTACCCTAGCAACTGAATTCATCCCTTCTCTCACACTTTTCTTGGTGATCACCCCATGTCTGTACTCTATATCCATAAAAACATGTTAGATTTGTATTATAAAATTTATATAGGTGTCATTACATGAGAAAAATTCACAATACATTCATGGAATGACCCTTGTCATTTGAAAAACTAAACTATTATTGAAAAATAGTGGTTTTAGAGGCAATCAACACACAATATGATTGAATCTGATACAAATGGACTCTCAAAACATCAAAGATGGTTTTCAACAATAATATAAATATCCTCAAACCTTTATAAACATGAATGAAACACTAATGAATTCCAATCATGAAACAAAACACAAAGATTTGCAAAAATTATGAATTTTATTAAACTTTGTTGTTACAGTCCGTACAAAAATGCTTCACTAGTTCATACCATATGTTTCCTCATTCACCCTTGGGATTTATAAGATGGTTTTTAACTTCCACAACCGATCACAAGTCATTGGAACTGATTTCAACATGTTTTAATCCCCTAAACTCACTTTCCCACCTTTTTCCTCCTAGTTGTTAGAATTCAAATATTTGAATTTCTAACTTTTATTGAATTTTATAATTGAAAACCTATCAAACTTTATCTAATTTAACTCCTAGGATCATTTAGACTTTATCTAACCTATCTAGATTCTTATTTGATTCTTGGGCACTACTAACCCATTTTTATATCATTTTTGGTCCTAAGTCCTTCACCAAGACTTCTAGGACTTATTACATTTCAATTAAATTGATCATAAATAGGGCTATTATTGCCTTTGGATATCCCAATTCACATTTAGGGATTTCTTTGATCCTTCATTGATGCTACTTGGTGTCGTCATGGATTCTTTCATGGATGCTCTTGCATCATATTCCACACCATGGAAAAAGTTCTTGACCCGAGAACTAAGTTGCCTTGACTTCACACCACCCATTCTCCTAGATGGTAGCCTTCTCTTATTAGGCTTCTATTGCAATAATTACTTCTTTATCTCATACTCAAAACCTGTATTCAAAGATTTAGAACCAATAAAAGAAAAATTATTACAAACATTATGTTTGTCATCCTTGTATGATTTTTGTTTAGGATAGTCAACCAGTGACTTCACAAATTGCCCTTTCATCTTCTCATCAGGATCAAAATTGTATGCACCCTAAAATGGTCACCTAGACTTTGGGCCCCCATTTATCAATTTATCAATTTCCTAAATCAATGCCTTGCAATATTTTCAATTTAAATCAATTTCCTTGATCAAATTGTAATTAATTAAAAGGTTAATGTGATTGGTCTTAACCAATTTTTTCATGTGATCTTACCTGCTTGAAAGCATTCGATCCTTATCCTCAAAAATCAGTATCAGTTAACACACTAAAATTTTTAAACACAACACTTAATGCTTGAGCTGTGTCATGATATTTTCTTTGTGTGATGACTGTTATTGATTTTCATTGAGTGTCCTTGTCTAATAAGTCTCTCAGGGATGCATATCTAGAGGACTTGGGGCATGGGGCATGTTTTTATTTGCTTTCTGCTTGTGGGTGTGGTCTTGAACCTCTTTCAAGTGTCTCTTGTTGTTCCCTTGAAACACTTAGGAGATTTGAGGCATCATCCTTGACTATTTTTGCACAACCATTCTTATGGTCATCCCGGCATCTATGCCTTGATGTGAGCATGGTTTTAATACATTAAATTGGGTAAGCTAACATCAAAGTCATCTTGACCTTTATGTCTTTGATGCTTATGTTAGAATCTTCCCACATTCCAATCCGATATAAATCACATTCATATCTTCATAGTTGCGCTTGTGATTGGTGATGATTGTGTGATTTTCTGATGTCTGTTAATAATGGCCCAATGATGAAAATAAGTTCTTTAACATTCTCTAATGAATGATGAACACAAAATCCTATGTTACAGTTTCTCTATTGCAAGTACACCTTTGCATTTTCATGTAGCTAATTGCATTGTTAGACTTCATGATAATTTGCATTTTTTAGGATACATTAGGAGTTTGAGAGGGTTTCCTTCATCTTTCTTCTTGGACTTTTAATCAACTATGATCATGTTTTGATCTTCATTTCCTTATCTTCTTTCGTGATCTCAATCAAAATTTTCTATCTTAAATAGTTGATTATTTTGAGGCATTCTCTTTCTTGAGGAAAATTCTCTTTCTTCTCTTCATCTCTTTTTACCTCTTCCAAACTTCTATCTTCCATTCACTTTCCCCCCACTTCTTTTCTTCTAATTCAACCTTGGGGTATAATCTTTCATTCTTGATGATCTACCTTGGTTCTATGACCCTTATATCTTTCATCTTACATCAAGAACCTTATTTTTAGTTAGATTTGATCAAATTTATCAATTTACTATTTCTCCTCTATCTCATTTCAATTTCGATCACGAGGGGGGCGGTACCTATCAAACTTCAATCTTTGATTCAGCTTTATCAAACCTATCAATTAAACCTTGCTTGAGACTTGACAATTACCTATTTATAGGGGTGTTGGCCTTGTCTTTTTCAATCAACTTATCTTTGTCCCGATGTGTTCCCATCCATTGATCACACGTCTGGGTTGTTTTGTGATCCCAAATCGATCTCACGTTTCAACTTCATTCTTTGACTACAAAAATGATGCCTTCTACTGCCCTCCATGGACATGCCACTATCACCCTTCCTTGATGAAACCATAGGACACCATATAGTCCCCACCATGACTCCTTCTTTCTGCCCTATTTTCTACCTCACAGTCAGTTTTCTATGGCTATCTTAAAATCCAGATTTCATGACCAATAAAGAGGTATTTTTCCCTAGGCTTGATGCCATAGACTCCTGCATTTTTTTCTGCTGCAAATCAACATAAGTTTTTGTACTAACATCAATAATGTTGTTCCTTTCATCAACATTGTTATGAAGTGGTGTAAGAGTGAAAGTTTCACCATTCTTATGCACAACATACACATTTTCAAAACCATAATGAACTATCCTTCTATATTCTTGTCATGGCCTTCCCAAAATGATATGACATGTCGTAGGGACCACATCACACAAAACTCTATCAACATATCCTCCAATTGAAAAATCAACATAAGCTTGTTCTCTTATTACAATGTTTTATTCATTTCTCACCCAAGATGCCTTATATGGTCTATCAAGTGGCAACCTTTTCAATTTTAGTTTGTTTACCATTTCATAAGATACCAAATTATCAAAAGAACTAGAATCTATGATCATTCTACAAACATTACCATAAATTTTTCAATTGGTTTTGAAGATTGATGCCTTTTGCCTCTCTTGTTTCTGCATAGGTGTCTTCCTTACCATTAGGTACTCTCCTTCTTCTGATTTTTCCATCTCGGATCCTTCTCCTTCCTCTTGTTGGTTGTTCTCTTCTCCTTGTGCCATGTTCACTCTTCTATCTATCTTCCTCATGTTTTCCTCCTTCTCTGGACACTTGTATGATTGATGTCCAACTTCTCCACAAGTGAAGCATTTCTATATAAAGATATCACTACCTCTACCTGAACAAAATCTACCTCCTCTTTGTCATCACCTTGTATCCACAACCTATTCCTTACCCTTGTCAGCATTGTTCTGACCTTGTGCCTCATTAAACCTTCTGCCTCTACTCTTGTTTGAAATTCCTCTACCATTTCCTTCTCTCTCTTGTCTTCTTCTTATATTTTCCTCAGCCTTCATGGCTATTTTATAACATTCTTCTACAGATCTAGGGGTAGCAAGACTAAGTTCATCTTGGATATTAAACCTCACTCCCCCCATGTACCTTTCAAGTTTCTCCTCAACATCTTCCTCGTGACCTACTATGATATCCAACTTCTAGAATTTCTCGGTGTACTTTTTCACATCCATGTCTTTTTGTTTAAGACCTTGCATCTTCTTATACAATTGTACTCTATAGTCACTTGGAAAAAAAAAATTATTCATCTTCTCCATCATATTGTACCAAGATGTAATCTTGGGCTTCCCATTCTTCCATCTTCCAGCTTGAACATGATCCCACCATAAAAGAGCATGACCTTTCAACCTTGATTTAGAAATCCTCACCTTTTGTCCTTCTTCAATATCCTCACATTCAAAGTATTTTTCAATTGCACTAAACCAGTCAACCTACTCTTCATCATCTATCTTCCCTCCATATATAGGCAAATTAGACTTTTCTCTTGAGTCTCCACTCCTTATGGATTTTGTAAACTTAGCCATTATAATGTCTTTAGGATCAAGTTGTTGTTCTTCTTCTTGAGGGACCACTTCTTCTTCTCCCCCATATTCATATTCATCATCTTGTCTATTACTCCTTCCCTTCCTCTCTAATGTAGATAATCTCTCCATCAAGGACCTCATCTCCCTATCCTTATCAATTTTGACCTTCTTCTCTTGTTCAAGGGTTTCTTTCATCTTCTTGTTCTCAGCCATTTGTTCCTTCACAAGATTAGAAAGATCTAGATTTTTCATTCTCTGAGGTAACTCTCTAGACCCACTATCATTGATGGAATATGGATGAAGTGACTGAGAGGGGGGGGGGGTGAATCAGACAACCATAAAAACTTTGACAATTAATTCTTTGTAGATCCCTTAGGATATCCTAACACTGTTATTTGTTTTGGCACTCGGTAAATAGATTGCAGTAACTTTGAAGATGCAGAAAGTATTAGCAATAATATCTTTAGATATTTATCAGTGCATGTAAATGATTGAGAAAGCAATTAAGAACACAAGAGACACAAGTTTTAACGTGGAAACCCAATATGGGAAAAACCACCAATGTATCTAGATACTGATTTTCACTTTTCTGAAGTGATGCCCGGTTAGAAGCCAACCCGGTAAAAGGTTACAAAACACACTGTTAGGTGTGACCTTGTTAGAGGATTTAAAACACCCTGCTAGGAGTGGCCTGGTAAGAGGTCTTGAAAACAATTCAATGGAATTGTCACCTTGTTAGAGGATTTATATTATGGCTGTTAAACCAACTTGGTTAAGAGATTTAGAATTCACTGTTACAATGATAAGAAGGTAACAATGAAAAAGTGACCTGTATAATAATGCAACTGTCTTGCTGATTACAGATCTCTGTTCTGCATAAGTCTGATCCTCTTTGATCGAATAAATCTCTGCTGCTCCTCAAGGATATCTGAACATCCTTTACAAACTCGCATATATCTTTCCTTTTCTTCTTCTATAAATCTTCTGCTATATATTCTCCTTACTTTTCACATTTGACCTATTATTTATATGATTTTGGATTAGTCAAATCGTCATTTATTAGAATAATAGTCGGCTGAATTAGGTAAACTCTATTTGCAAAAATCCTTCAAAGGCCGACAGTGCTCGGTGATCATATCTTTCTATAATCTTTCGGTGACCGAGGGAACTCGGTAAACACCGACAATCCTTCTCCTTTGATAGCCGACTGAACTCAGTAAATACTAACTTTCTTCGACAACCGAGTGAACTCGGTAAACACTATCTTTTCTTCGGCAACCGAGTGAACTCGGTAAACACTAGACTTTCTTCGGCAACCGAGTGAACTCGGTAAACACTAGACTTTCTTCGGCAACCGAGTGAACTCGGTAAACACTAGACTTTCTTCGGCAACCGAGTGAACTCGGTAAACACTAATATCCCTGACAGGCAGACCGACTGAGCTCGGTATAAGCAGATTGCTGTGGATTATGACATAGTGTGACATCAAAGACAATACATAATTGAGTAGCAATTTCCTTCAGACAATTATTTCCAACAATCTCCCTCTTTGGCATTGATGGCAACACAATATGTCATAACACAAGAAATTTGAAAGAGTTAGCTCGGTTTAGATTCAAATCTCCCTCTGTCAGTAAACTTCCTGTATCCTGAAAATTCTTTCTTCTGACTATAAATTTCTTGAAAGCAATAGTAAGGACATAGCAAACACTCCCTCTTTGACAACATATGCCAAAGATAATTCACATATTACCGGTGAAAATTAATGTACCTCAAGTACTGATTCATATGCAATGATTCCTTTAATATGCTGCATCAACAAGTTGATTTTCAATCATGTTCTGGTTGATGCATCACTAAAACTGTATTTAGTGAGCCTCAGATAGGGGAATGACCCCTAACTTACCTCTTAGATACATAAATGCATCCTTAGGTAATGGTTTGGTAAAAATATCTGCAATCTGTTCTTTTGTATGAATATATTCTAATCTGATTTCCTTGTCCTGCACCAATTCTCTGACAAAGTGATATTTAATGGCAATGTGCTTGGTTTTGGAATGCATCACTGGATTCTTAGAAATGTTTATTGCACTGGTATTGTCACAAAATATAACAACTGGTTCTTTGATTTCGACCTTCATACCTTCTAATAGCTGTTTAAACCAAACAATATTTGAACAGTTTACTGCAGCAGCAACATATTCTGCTTCGGCTGTGGATTGAGATGTGCAATTCTGCTTTTTACTAGTCCAGGATACCAGTCTTTTTCCAAGAAAAAATGCTCAACCACTTGTGCTTTTTCTGTCATCAATGTTTCCTGCCCAATCAGCATCAGTAAACACTTTCAAGTCTAGATTGCCTCCAAATTTATACCACAAACCATATTCTTCAGTTCCTCTTAAGTATCTTAAGATTCTTTTGATTGCCATCATGTGATTTTCCTTAGGTTTAGCTGAGAATCTAGCTACTATACCGACTGCTAAGGCAATATCAGGTCTAGTATGTACTACATACTGCAATTTTCCAATCATAGATCGGTATAGGGTCTGATCAACTTCTTTTGAATCATCATTTTTGGTAAGTTTTAGTCCAGTACACATGGGTGTACCAACTGGTTTTGAATCTTCCATTCCAAACTTCTTAAGTATCTCCTTGATGTATTTTGATTGAGTAATGTATATACCATTTTTGCTTTGCTGAATTTGAAGACCAACAAAGAATTTTATTAAACCAAACATAGACATTTCAAATTCTCTGTTCATTTGTTCTAAAAATTCTTTGCACTGATCCTCATTCCCTGTACATATAGTATCATCCACAAATATTTCTGCCAGTACAATTTTGTTATTCGGTCCTTCTTTGATATACAGATTGCTGTTATCATTAGCTCTTTTGAAATTAATCTGGATTAAATAGTTATGGAGTCTTTCATACCATGCTCTAGGAGCTTGTTTTAAGCCATATAATGCTTTGTGTAATCTGCAGACCATGTCCCTTTTGTCTGGATCAACAAAACCTTCAGGTTGTTCAATGTAGACTTCTTCATCAAGAATTCCATTGAGAAATGCAGATTTTATGTCCATCTGATATACCTTAAATCCTTTGTGTGCTGCATAAGCAAGTAGAGTTCTTACACCTTCTAATCTTGCAACAGGAGCAAAAGTTTCTCCATAATCTATACCTTCTTCTTGAGAGTAACCTTTACATACCAGTCTAGCCTTGTTTCTAGATACTTGACCATCTTCATTCAGTTTATTTCTAAATACCCATTTTGTTCCAATTACATTCTTATCTTTAGGTCTAGGTACAAGAGTCCAAGTTTTGTTCTTTTGTATTTGTTCTAATTCTTCATTCATTGCTTCAATCCAACTTTCATTCTCTAATGCATCTTTGATATTTCTAGGTTCAAAATCAGTAAGTAGACATGTACCTTTTAGCTTGCTTCTTGTCATAGTACCATCTGATTTGTTTCCAATGATTTGATCTGGTGTATGATGTCTTCTGACATATTTGGCTAGTATAGGTTCCTTGCCTTTTGAATGATTCATGCTGTTGTCTTCTAGGATCTCTTCTTCAGGTTGCTCGGACTCGGTAGATATTTGCTCGATAACTTCAGGCTGAGACTCGGTCTGAATTTCTTCCTGTGACTCGGTTTGAACTTCTTCCTGTGACTCGGTCTGTGACTCGGTAACTGTGCTTGGCTCGGTAGATATAGCTTCCTTATTGATAGTTGTGTCTGTTAATGTTTCAGGTTCAATGTAAACGAATCTTCTATAGTTCTCAGGTTCCCTTTTGCTTTCTTCCTCAGTCTTTTCTGCAAACTCATCAAATTTCACATGTATACTTTCTATGACTTTGTGAGTAGATAAGTTCAGACATTTGTATGCCTTGCTTTTGCTAGAATATCCTAGGAATATTCCTTCATCACTCTTCACATCAAATTTATTTCTTCTGGATTCCTTTAAGATATAACACTTGCTACCAAATATTTTCATGTAACTTACATTAGGTTTATAGCCATACCATAATTCATAAGGAGTTTTGAATGTGTCTTTCTTCAGTTGTACTTGGTTCAGGGTATGAACTGCAGTGCTGATAGCTTCCTTCCAGTATTTTATAGCAATGTTCTTTTCTATCATTAGAGTCCTTGCACAATCCATAATAGATCTGTTTCTTCTTTCTGCTATTCCATTCTGCTCAGGAGTTCTAGGAGCTGATACCTGTCTTTTGATTCCTCTTTCAATGCAGAAGTTGTTAAAGTCATGGGAGATGAATTCACCACCTCTGTCTGATCTTAAGCATTTCAATCTTTTCCCTGTTTCTTTTTCTACTCTTGCTAAGTACCATTTGAATTTTTCAAATGCCTCTGATTTTTCTCTTAAATACATAACAGTCATCATTCTAGAATAGTCATCAACGAAAAGAATAAAGAATTTATCTCCAGTATAGCTTTGTATTCCAATAGGTCCACATAAATCAGTATACACAATTTCCAAAATTTCTTTAGACTGATAGTTCTTACTTTTGAAACTAGTTTTACTCATTTTGCCAATCTGACAATTCTTACATAGACCAGTGTCAGGTTTCTTCAAGGTAGGAATGCCTCTAACCTTCTTGAATTTGCTTATTTTTATCATGTTATCAAAATTTACATGACATAACCTTTTGTGCCATAGCCAACTTTCTTCTATTTGAGCAATAAGGCATGAATATTCATTGAGATCAAGATAAAATAAGTTACCTTTTGTTTGTTTGCCTGATCCAATGAGTTTTCCTTTTCCATCCAGCAGTCTTGCTTGACCATTCATGAATTCAACCTTGAAACCAGTGTTGATTAGCTGTGCTACACTTAGAAGATTATGTTTTAGTCCTTCAACCCAGTAAGCATTATCACATATGAGTTCTTTGGTTAATGAGATTCTTCCTTTTCCTTTTATACAGCAAGGTTCATTGTTTCCAAATCTTACATTACCATTGTCACAGTCTTCTAGATATTCAAATTTTGTCTTATCACCAGTCATGTGGTGTGAACATCCGCTGTCTATTATCCAAATATCATCTTTGCTTACATGAGAAATAAGTGCTATCTTATCTTCATCATCATCAGATTCATCTTTTATAGCAATAAAGACAATTTCTTCTTCACTATCATCAGAATCTTTAGCCATAAAACATGATTTCTTACCTTTATCCTTGTATGATTTGAAATTCTTTTTGCCATAGTACTTGTGACTTCTCTTTTCTTCCTTGACTTGCTTGTTTGGGCACCTAGCTGCAATATGTCCAATTTCTTCACATGAAAAACAGATTAAAGGAGTTTTACCTTTATACTTACCTTTCCCTCTAGAGTACTTCTTTGCAAGTAATGCTTCTACAATTTCAAGATCACTATCAGAACTTTCTTCTGATTCTTCTTCACTTTCTGTCTGAACTTCTTTAATTTTCTTGTTCTTCTTTAGTGAAACTTTGGCCTCAAATGCTGATTCAATATTTTTGGAACTAGGAACATAGTTGTCATAGTTGTCTAGTTCAA
This sequence comes from Chamaecyparis obtusa, assembly GCA_027943335.1. Taxonomy (NCBI): domain Eukaryota; kingdom Viridiplantae; phylum Streptophyta; class Pinopsida; order Cupressales; family Cupressaceae; genus Chamaecyparis; species Chamaecyparis obtusa. The sequence goes on along the minus strand of BSBK01007967.1, from coordinate 766,210 downwards.
AAGCTGTCAATCTTCCAACTAAAGCATCCAAAGTTATACTGTGGTTTGCTTCACATCTTCTTTCTTGAATAGCTGATACTCTTATTGCATAGATAGGGAGTAGTGTTCTGAGTACCTTACTTATAACCGTCTCATCTGAGATTGTTCCTCCAGAAGCTCTGATTGCACTTACACTTGCTTTGATTCTTTCAACATATTTTGCAATGTTTTCATCTTCCTTCATATTCATCTTGTCAAACTGTCCTCTTAGGCTTTCTGCTTTTGCTCTCTTAACATTTACATCACCACCATATGTCTTCTTCAGTGTCACCCACATTTCATATGCAGTAGTGCAGTCTTTAATATCATCAAATTCTTCATAGCTGAGAGCAGATGCAATGTCTATCATCATGGTGTTGTGAGTCTTTTTATCTGCAATGTCTTCAACAGTTAATGCGCCATTAGGAATTGTGTATTCTTCATCAATGTATTTGCATCCTGAATCACCAATGGAAGCCAGATGAAGTCGCATGAGACCTTGCCATGCTGAAAAGTTTTCTCTGTTAAGCTTTGGAATTTCCCTCTTGTAAGACATCCTGATCTTTAGCTTAGGTCTGTGAGACCCTTCCTGCAAGCACCAAATGCTCTAATACCAATTGATGGAATATGGATGAAGTGACTGAGAGGGGGGGGGGGGGTGAATCAGACAACCATAAAAACTTTGACAATTAATTCTTTGTAGATCCCTTAGGATATCCTAACACTGTTATTTGTTTTGGCACTCGGTAAATAGATTGCAGTAACTTTGAAGATGCAGAAAGTATTAGCAATAATATCTTTAGATATTTATCAGTGCATGTAAATGATTGAGAAAGCAATTAAGAACACAAGAGACACAAGTTTTAACGTGGAAACCCAATATGGGAAAAACCACCAATGTATCTAGATACTGATTTTCACTTTTCTGAAGTGATGCCCGGTTAGAAGCCAACCCGGTAAAAGGTTACAAAACACACTGTTAGGTGTGACCTTGTTAGAGGATTTAAAACACCCTGCTAGGAGTGGCCTGGTAAGAGGTCTTGAAAACAATTCAATGGAATTGTCACCTTGTTAGAGGATTTATATTATGGCTGTTAAACCAACTCGGTTAAGAGATTTAGAATTCACTGTTACAATGATAAGAAGGTAACAATGAAAAAGTGACCTGTATAATAATGCAACTGTCTTGCTGATTACAGATCTCTGTTCTGCATAAGTCTGATCCTCTTTGATCGAATAAATCTCTGCTGCTCCTCAAGGATATCTGAACATCCTTTACAAACTCGCATATATCTTTCCTTTTCTTCTTCTGTAAATCTTCTGCTATATATTCTCCTTACTTTTCACATTTGACCTATTATTTATATGATTTTGGATTAGTCAAATCATCATTTATTAGAATAATAGTCGGCTGAATTAGGTAAACTCTATTTGCAAAAATCCTTCAAAGGCCGACAGTGCTCGGTGATCATATCTTTCTATAATCTTTCGGTGACCGAGGGAACTCGGTAAACACCGACAATCCTTCTCCTTTGATAGCCGACTGAACTCAGTAAATACTAACTTTCTTCGACAACCGAGTGAACTCGGTAAACACTATCTTTTCTTCGGCAACCGAGTGAACTCGGTAAACACTAGACTTTCTTCGGCAACCGAGTGAACTCGGTAAACACTAGACTTTCTTCGGCAACCGAGTGAACTCGGTAAACACTAGACTTTCTTCGGCAACCGAGTGAACTCGGTAAACACTAATATCCCTGACAGGCAGACCGACTGAGCTCGGTATAAGCAGATTGCTGTGGATTATGACATAGTGTGACATCAAAGATAATACATAATTGAGTAGCAATTTCCTTCAGACAATTGTTTCCAACACTATCTTCTTCTCCTTCTGACATACTTCATCTTTGTCTCTCTGATGCAAAGGATCAACTTGAGAACTCTCCTCAAAGAAATGCTCAACTCTAAGGATTCTCAAGGATTCAATCCACCAAAGATCCACAATATTATTTCTCCAAAATCCTTACCTAGGATGATCCTAGGACTGATACCAATTGATTCATAGGGTTGGTGATGGGCCTCAACTCTTCAGAATTTTTATAAGGGAAATACAAGGATCATCAATGCTTACCCAAATAGGTCTAATGACACCAAATGGATCCAAGAGGTCAAAACTCCAAAAATGCTCTACCCAAGGTTCCAAATGGATTAAGATGCTTTATGTCTATTTCAAAGTGATTCAAGAGCTTTTTTACTCCTAAGAAATGATTTTATCCTCAAACTCTAAGTTGCTCCTTGTAGGCCCAATTTCCACCAACTAGGTCTCCTGTAGAGTTAAAGAATCAATAACTCAAACAACTGTCATTGTCATCTTCATGTGCCAACTTGTGGCATCCTTGACCAACTCCACATTCAATATTTTCAACTCCTCATTCCTTGAGTTCCCCTCTATCTCTGAGACCCGCACTAACTCACCTCCTCTATGCCACTCTCCTTGGCATCCAAACACTCCATTTTTCACCTTCAAGGCTTCTTTCCAAGCCCTCTCTTCCATCTTCACAAGGATGCCTTATTTTTTTTCACCCTCAAAAGGACATATGACTATCCCAATCTGAATTTCCACATCATTCTCATCACTCTTATCCCTGGTACCTTCAACACCATGCTCTTCTGCAACCTCCTCCATTTCCTCATGAACTTTTGTATCGTGTTGTTCATTCCTTACCATCTGTTGCATTCTCTTTGCCTTCATATTTTCTGCTCCTTTTGTCCTACCAATGGAAATCAATTGATGCAAAGGGTTGGTGATGGGCCTCAACTCTTCCAAATTTTTATAATGGAAATACAAGGATCATCAATACTTACCCAAATAGGCCTTACTGACACTAAATGGCTCCAAGAGGTCAAAACTCCAAAATGCTCTGCCCAAGGTTCCAAATGGATTAAGATTCTTGATTATTTATATTTAAAAGTGATTCAAGTGGTTTTTTTCTCCTAAGCAATGTTTTTATCCTCAAATTCCAAGTTCCTCCTTGTAGGCCTAATTGTCCCGAACTAGGTCTCCTGTAGAGTTAAAGACTCGATAACTCAAAAATTTTCCAAGACACTCTCCAAAAATATTATCTTTTTGGATACCCTTTTCATCCTTACACAACATACCAAAAGATTGGATAGGATTTTTTTGGAGAAATATCTGCTGCTCACACTAGTGACCCCATTTTAGGCTAAAAAGATGGTCATTTAACAAAGAAACATCACCTTATATTTATCCCCTGACTTTGAAACTTTCAATAGTATTCTAATATGACTCCAATAGAATGAATATCAACTCAAAATGACCCTAAGGTCTTTGCAACTATAAAACCCCCAATTTGACTTCATACAAACCCTCATTCCTAGGGCTTCTCCAATGTAGGCTCTTCAAAAACTTATGAAATCAAAAAAATATGGATTAACCTTATATTTGGTGTTTCTAGACACCTTCAATCACAAAAAAACCTCTGGTTAAGGTAGATCTTTTACTGTTGTACCCTAGCAATTGAATTCATCCCTTCTCTCACACTTTTCTTGGTGATCACCCCCTGTCTGTACTCTATCTACATAAAACAATGTTATATTTGTATTATACAATTTATATAGGTGTCATTCCATGAGAAACATTCATAATTCACTCATGGAGTGACCCTTGTCATTTGAAAAACAAAACTGTTATTGAAAAATAGTGGTTTTAGAGGCAATCAACACACAATATGATTGAATCTGATACAAATGGACTCTCAAAACATCAAAGATAGTTTTAAAAAATAATATAAATATCCTCGAACCTTTATAAACATGTATGAAGTGCTAATAAATTCCAATCATGAAACAAAACATAAATATTTGTAGAAATTTTGAATTTTATTGGACTTTACTGTTATAGTTTGTACACAAATGCTTCATCACTCTGTAGCATATGTTTCCTTATTCGCCCTTGGGATTTATAAGATGGTTTTTAACTTCCACAATAAATCAAAAGTGGTTGAGAGTGATTAAAACATGTTTTAAGCTCCTAAACTCACTTTCCTTTTAGCCGTTAGAATTCAAATATTTGAATTTCTAACTTAAAAATTATTAAATTTTATAATTGAAAACCTATCAAACTTTATCTAATTTAACTCCTAGGATAATTTAGACTTTATCTAACCTATATAGATCCTTATTTGATTCTTGGGCACTACAAACCCATTTTTACATCATTTTTGGTCCTAAGTCCTTCACCAAGACTTCTAGGACTTATTACATTTCCATCAAATTGATCATTAAATAGGGCCATAATTGGCTTTAGGATATCCAAATTCACATTTAGGGATGCCTTTGATCCTTTTTTGATGCTTCTTGGTGTCTTCATGGATGCTCCTACATCAGAATGTATATTTGATGCATTTTGGTGAAGTTGCTAATAAGTTTATTATTGCTAGCTAGTTTTTTGACTAGTTGGTTGTTGAGTAGAGATAGTTTATGCAATGGTTTTCATTCATGCATTTGAGGATTTGGAAATTGATGGTCAAGATGAGGTTATGTTCTAAGTTTCTTTCATAACCAAAGTGTGTGGCACACTTTTCTATTAACCTCGGGTGTATGATGTAGGGTCATCTTGGGTCCTTGCTAATTCTTGAAGGATTTTCCTCGTGGGTTCATGGAGTTCCTTGTTGTGAGCATCTTATTGAGATTATATGTTCGATCAATTTTTGGAGGTCTTCAGCATATGTAGTGAAAATGGTTTTTTCCTTGGTGTTATTGGATGATATGTTTATGATTGCACCTCTTTAGGTTTCTTGGATCTGAGATCTAGAATGTTCTATGTTGACCAGTTGTGTTCATCATATCACTAGTTGATTATTTAGGATCATATCCATGCAGTTGGTGTTTGTTGGATTATAGCATGTTCGGTCATGGATGGTGTTTATTGGGACTCATGTGGACCTATATCTTAGATCCCACATCCTTGAGATCTTATTATGGTGATCGATGTTTCCATGTGGCTCCTTCTTATAATGGATGTACCTATTCTAATGGTCAGATTGGCGAGATCTAGTTTACGGTAAATTTTCTTGGGTTGCAGTTGCATGTGGCACTTTGTTCAAGATTTATATATTCATAGCTGACTTCCTTGTATGATCACATGTTACATTGTATTCCTTCGGGGTTTTTCTTATGGATTAGGGTCCTAACCTATCTTTGTGTAAACAATTTTCTTTGTCTTGGGGATTGTGATCGGACAAGCCGACTTGTGGTTGACAATCTTGTATTTAAGATGGGTAGTAGTTCTATTTTAGGTAGAGTTAGAGGCAAGTAGAGTTAGAGAAAGAGTAGCTGAGACAAATCAAGTTGAAGATATGATATTTTTTTCTTTGTAGTGGCCAAAACTAAGAAGGCCTTACAGCTTGGCATGTTGCATAAAATTTGATGTAATAGATGTTTTCTATTAATACATCTATTGCTATTTGATCTAACCTTGTTGTGTCTCTTGTATTTTCTACTAAGTTGACTTTTGGCTACAATATTGGTCATATCTTTGGGGATTTACCGGTCTTGGCTACATCACTTTCTCGAGAAGGTTTTATGTCTCCTTGACTTTTGTGTTATTGAGATTAGATAATGAAATGTCTCCTTTCTAGGCCCGATAGTGGGTTGATTTTATCATTGCAAAAATTAATATCTTCTACTAGATTTTTCTTGAGAATAAATTTTTAACCATAGATAATTTATGCAAAAGAGGATTCAGTTTTGAGTTGGTTGTATCAGGCAAACTATGTTTTTGGTATCTACAGGCAGTTGGACAAAGATGTAAGGACATTGTACGATAGTTTAGAGTATGATATATTTGATTTATCATGTTGAAGGTGTATAGACCTTATTTCTAAAGTCACATGACTTAATATGATGATTTGAGTGAGATATAGTTATTTTGGTGAAGACTGGTCACATGACAAAGATAGGGAATTCTACAGAGTTAGTTACAAAGTTTTGAGCATAAGTTGGTTGCGAGATGGAATCATGTTATGCAATCTTAAGGCATAGAAGAAGATAAAAGATAGAGTACATTTTGAGATTTGTGGCTTTATTGGGTCATGCTAATATCAATGCTAGCGTATGAAACTTGGATAATTTCTTTTGGGAGCCGACTGAGTGGTGTAATGTGTTCTATGGATTGGCGAGTGTTAATTACGGATCTTGATGCATAAATTAATATTTGTAATTGTTTTATATTTTTATTATGTACCGTGTGTGGCTTAGCATTGGATAATGTAACTTTTTTTGTATTGGGGAATCCCTAACAGACTGACCTAATTAATATTAATTGTAACTTGTATAAAGGAGATTAATTTCTCTAATATAATGTAAGGAATGTGTATGAGAGGTATTCATGATCGTGCATGTGAGCATTGTAATCAAGGTAGAGCTGAAGAGAAGAGGTAAGAGTAGAATATATGATCATTCCTTGTGCACTTCAATGGAACTGTAAAAGTAAGTAAGTTGCTATCAATCAGTTCAGTCATTTGAACAATAAGTTCACTTCATTGTATTTGGACAATGAGTCTTGAAGGTGTTGTTAGAAAGTAAAGTCCACCAAGATAACTGAGAGAGGGGGGGGGGGGGGGGGGGGGGTGAATCAATTATCAAACAAATATAACTTTTATCAACTTCAATGGATTTTAACCATGTAAGAAATGTAATCAACAATCATAGAAAGCTATACATGCATAATAACACAATGAAACAAGATATGTTGACTAGGGAACCTCTTGATCAAAGAGTAAACCCTGGTGGGAATGATGCCCACAAAAGATGCACTACTATGAATATTCTGTTAGAGTAATATTTAGTTTGCTTACTAATTAAATCATATTGATTTAATTCATTAAGTTATTACTCTTTAGTGCTTAAGCTTTTATCTTAGGTGCATTAATAATTAATTCTTTTATTAATTATTAATGTGCAACCTAGCTTTTTTAGGCTTTAGGGTTTTGTTCACCTTTATAGGTTGAACCTTGTAATTATTTTTTCATATAACTTGGATCATATTTTTGCTCTCACATTTTGAGTAACTTCTGAGTTTTGTCTTTTTCTTCTTTCTACTTCTCTCTTGTGACAGGTTATTTTCATGCAGGTATTCTTGGCGTTTTGTGGATTTATATCTCTCAAATCCTACATGGTATCAGAGCTCCCTTGCTGCTACCTATTCTGGTGTTTTTGAAGCAGGTTTTCAGGTTAAGGGTTTCAAGTTGTTTTGAAGAGTTTTTATTGGAGGCATTTTGGGCTCCAACTGACCTCACCAATAGATTCAGAGGATCATTCAGACAAATTTTGATATAAAATTTGACCACTTTTGGGCACCGGAGCAATTTGTGGTAATTTTTTTTGGAACCAAGGCCATACGAACCTAACACGATTATCGAGGTGCGAGACGCTGAGATTTGAGCGCAGAAGGCATGAAGACGGAATTTTTCCTAGACAGGCAATTTTGACTACATAGTGGGCATTTTTTGGTGTCGCAAGGTTTTTTTTGAAATTTTTGAAAAATTCGGTGTTTTCAGAATCCGTGCGTGCCACTGGAAAACTGGCACCCATTTTTTAGAAATTTTTGCAAACGGTATCGAAAATTGAAGTGTGATATATCATTGGAAATCTCTTTCTGAGCCTAATCCAACCATGTTGGTTTTATTTTCAAATTTTTCCATTTGATCAGCTATGTTTGGCGTCAAAGTGGAGGCATCTGAAAATCAAGTTTTTTCCTTGTTTTTTTTGTGTGCTTACATACTTATTTGAAGTGTATGGGAGATAGTATAATACTTTGTGGGGGGGTGCAAATTCTATTTCTATCATTTATTTCAAAGAGACCCTTCTACTTCTGTCTACTTTCTCTCAATGGCGGACTCTTCTGTCGCCCATCTTACACCTCACAACTATTACACTTGGAAAGGACAGATGACCAGATTGCTTATGGTAAAAGGGCTATGGTCATGCCTTGATGCGGCTCAGCCAGTTCTACAGAGGCCTTATGAGGCTCTTATGCATAGAAACAGGATGGATGAGGCAATGGGCCTCATTGCAATGAACATTTTAGATGGGTTGTTGTTCCACCTGGATGGTTTGACCACACCCAAGGATATGTGGGACAAGTTTTCCACCTTGTTTGGCACAATGAATCAGTTTAGGATTCTATAGATAGATGTAGAGTTCACCTCCTTGGTACTTGAATCATTCACCAGCATTGAGGACTTCTTGATGAAGTTCAAGTCTCTTCGTTCTATTTTATAGGTTGCTGGAAAGACGAAGTCAGATGATGAGTGTATCTTTCTGATACTCTCAAAGCTTTGTGGCCCTTATCAAATTTTCACTTCTACCTTCTACTCCACTATGGATGCTCTGGGTGCTCGACATGTTATGCCCTCTTTTGAGACCTTTTGTGACAGGTTGACTCATGAGCAGTCCAAGCTCAATCAGATGGATTCACTTACAGGTTCACAGTCATAGGCATTGATTGCCAAGACACCTTAGGATAAACAGAAGTAGAAGTTGAAGCAGACATCTGATTCCTCTTCTTAGCACTCTACTGGCCCACCATCTTCTTCTAAGAAGGAGAAATAGAAGACTGAGAGCCCTACATGTTCCTATTGTCAGAAGGGGCCTCATGATGAGTCACATTGTTTTTAGAAGAGATTTGATGGCTATGAGAAATAGATTGCAGATTTGCAAGCTCTCCTTCAGAAGAGAACTATTTCCTCTCCATCCTCTTCTACCTCACAGGGATCTGCTTTTTAGTCTTCTTCCACATCTTTGACATCTAGATAGGATTTTGGATAGGGTCATGCATTACGGGCTTCCGTTGCATCCCCTTCATAGGTCCCTTGGATACTAGATTCTGGTGCTTCTCACCATATGGCATCTTCTCCAGATATCTTCTCATCTATTGAGGCTTCTCCTATTCCTCACATTCTCATGGGGAATAACACTGTTATGCCAGTCTACAGGAAAGGTTCTGTACGCATTCAGGATGGCACATTCAATGATGTATTGTATGTTCCATCTCTCTCTGCAAACCTCCTCTCGATTTACTAGATTACACATAGTGGATCAGGGAAGACAGTTGAGTTCTTGCTAGATTTAGTCTTCATCTAGGATAGTGTGACAGGTGGCATTATTGCTACAGGGACAGTTGATCATTCCTCCCGTCTCTACACCTTCTCACACTTTGGTCCACCAGCTCCATTATCGGCGCACAACTCTCCTCTTACGCGAGAGCGTCATGTGGGGCAGTCAAGTAACTTGAACCTTTGTTTTGTTCCTGAGACCACTTCTATGACTGCCTCACCTCATCTTGTTGGGGTTTCTTCTCTTCAGCAGGACTCTTCTTCAGCACTGCCAGACCCTCCAGCTCCATTCATCGAGCCACCAGGTGCAGTTGTTGAGGATTCTACAGAGGACACTCATCTCCTCTCTCCTGATAGTGTCAGCACACCTGTCATACCACCTACATTAAGGATTCCCTTTCAGGATCCTCGTGTCTAGTCCTTTGAGCATCAGCTCGGCCTTCCAGTTTCACCGCTCATTCAGGGGTTTCCTTGTTTCGTGCCTTTGTTTCTTCTGCATTGGAGTTTCATTGGTTCGATCATTTCCATAGGGGTCCCATCATTCTGGGGGGGCTTTGGTGTCTCTTCCCTCTCTCATGGGGGGGTTGGTTGTACTTATGGTTTTGAGAGAGTCTCTTGAGCCATTTCTTTTTCTACTTTTTTCTATCTCTTTTTGGAGAGGGGTTTTTCCCACAGGGTTTTCTCCTTTGTCTCTAGTTTACAAAGATTTCCTTGTACTAGGTACTTGATTAGGCCTTGTTGCTAGGACCCATTGCCTGCTTTCATAGTTGTGTTAGGTTAGCTTCCCCCTGCGCTTAGCTTAAGGGGGGGTGTTAGAGTAATATTTAGTTTTCTTACTAATTAAATCATATTGATTTAATTTGTTAAGTTATTACTCTTTAGTGCTTAAGCTTTCTCTTAGGTGCATTAATAATTAATTCTTTTATTAATTATTAATGTGCAACCTAGCTGTTTTAGGCTTTAGGGTTTTGTTCACCTTTATAGGTTGAACCTTGTAATTATTTTTTCATATAACTTGGATCATATTTTTTCTCTCACATTTTGAGTAACTTCTGAGTTTTGCCTTTTTCTTCTTTCTGCTTCTCTCTTGTGATGGGTTATTTGCATGCAGGTATTCTTGGCGTTCTGTGGATTTGTATCTCTCAAATCCTACATATTCCTTGTGAAAGGATGGACTTTGTTAGGAGTCTTATGAAATACATTCAATACATATGAATCCCTGTTAGGAGATTTTGAATTTGTTAAAATATTCTAGCTCTGTTAGGAGTTATGGAAGACAGAAGGACCCACTGCCCAAATAGGTTTAGGGTAAGATCACTGAAATCACTGTCCAACTAATCTTTGTATTACTCAACAGAATAATACCAAAAGACTACTGACCTCAACAATCCAATACTCCTCTGACTGTGCCAAGCCGTACCAACTCCTTCTTCAGATCTCAATACCAGATCTTAGTACTTCACATGTCCTCTTTCAACAATTTCTCTTTCACAATTCTTTCATACAATTTCTCATTACACATTACCAATTACAATAAGGAAAACATTCCTTCCTTTATACCACACTCAAGTAATTACAAATGAATTGGCATACAAATTACAAAATAAAACTTTCCACACGTTACATCAAAATTACACAAAACTGTCAGCTTCCAATCAATATAATTCTTCACTCGTGTGACCTTGGATATTATGTTGTCATCCACATCACTATCAACATGTCTCCAACTTCTCTCTAACTACGCATAACCAGATTCCATCCTGATTAGGAGATATCATCTAATTTCCACAAACTGCTACTCAGGAACACTGCCTGAATACTGCTTCCACTGAAATGCTCATAACTTCCATGAATAAATAAATTACTATCTATGCTCTAAACCACGATCTAGTAACACATCATAGAATAAGTCTTCAACTGCGCATATCTTTATCTTCAATATCCCAAGTGTGCTAACTCAAACATTGTCTGCTTCGCTGTTAATCTTCAGTAGATCACTGTATTGACATCAATGACAATCACAGTCATGAATGCAACAACAACTGCTACAGAATGACTGCTAATACTCCCCCATAGGATATATTCGTCATTCATTCCTAACAGGTGTGTTTAACCTTCTCCTTGGAGAATTGTTCTTGGGTAGTGTTCCTTTTCATTCTCATCAATTCCTAACAGGGTTGAAGGACCTTTTCACAAGGATTTTGTCCTTTAATAGAGAACATTATACTAGATGGATTATATCGGCTCCTAATAGGGCTAGGTCTCCTAACATGGACATTTTTATACTAGTGCACTATCTTGTGGGTTCCATCCCCATCGAGGTTTTTCCCTTAACAAGTTTTTCCTTGAGAACAAAACTCTATGTGTTATGGTGCTATTTTTTATCTTTTTCATCTTGTTTAGAACTGTTATATACTTAATTGATTATCTAATTTAGAATTTTAAAGTTTACAATTATTACACACAACTGATTCACCCCCCCTCTCAATTGTGTGGGATGGCTTGCTATTACTGACAATTGGTATCAAAGATTTTGTTCCTCTTGGAGAAAGCTTAACTGGTTGAGGAGATCTAGAATAGTGAGCTATAGGAAGGATGAATTCGAAATTAAATAGTATAGAGGATGATAGGAATAAATTCACTTGCAATATGTTTGTTATAGAAGCCCTAATCAATGCACTTTCTGAGGTAGAGTTTATAGAGGTTAAGGAACTTGAGTTAGCAAATGATATATGGAAAAAGTTGGAAGCACTATATGAAGGATACAAATACACCAAAAAGACCAAGTTGTAGTGTTGGAAAAAAAGATGGAGAACATGAGGGTGAAAGAAGATGAGTTTATTAGAGCATATGTTCAAAGAGTGGTAGAGGTTGTTACTAATATTAAAAAAATAGGAGGGTCTATTACAAAAGATGAAATTATTGCAAAGATTTTGAGATCTTTGACACCTTCATATGATACCAAGGTCATGACAATTGAAGAGATTATACCACTCACAAAAAGATTTACAAGGGAGACTTTGATTGGTAAGTTATCTATAGTTGAAACCTCTAAATTACAAGATGCTTTACCTAAAGTTGAATCTTCTTTTAAGGTTACTCTTCATAAGGATAAGAAGATGATAAAAAATAATGCAAGCTCCAGTAGAAGTGACAAGTATGTAGATCTTGGAGAATATGCTAAGGAGTGGGTAGAAATAGAGGAAGAAGAAAGGAAATTGGATGAGCTTGTAGCCCTGGTCGCAAAGAGGGAAAATAGAAGTAAGGAAAAGTATGAAGGGAAATTACCTTTGAAGTATTTTTTATGTAATAAGATAGGTCATTTTGCCTCTAGATATCTTACTAGAGTTCTAAAGTATAAGCCTAAGCCATACAAGCCTAAATATCCTAAGGAATGTTATATTGCTAGTGAGGGTACTTTTGATGATGAATCTATGAATGATGAAGATGGCATTGGGTTTTTTGCCATTAAAGATGAGGATCCTATTCATGAAGAAAAATATTTGGTTTCACATGTCAAAAATAAATCTGAATGGATTATAGATAGCAAATTCTCTCATCACATGTCTAGTGATAAAGATAAATTTGTGCATCTTAACAAGTATGATGGAGGTGTAGTTATATTTGGAGATAATACTCCTTTTTTTATCATACAAAGAGGATCTATAACTCTTAATGGTAAAACTAATATTGATGATGTTTTGTTTATCAATGAACTAAAGCATAATATGTTGAGTGTTGGACAACTTGTGGATAAGGGTTATCATATGCAATTAAAGGATGAAAAATGTACTATCATATATTAGTCAGACAATATAATCACATTAGATACTAAGACTAAAGTTAATGTGTTTCAAATGAATCCAAATAAAGCAAGTTGTTTTGTTGTGAAGATAGATGAAAATTGGTTATGGTACAAGAGGTTCCATCATATAAATTTTGATAACATTGTGAAGGTCAGTAAAACTAATCCAATCAAAGATTTACCAAAGATTGTGAAGCCTACTAACATGATGTGAAAAGAATGTGTTATGGGAAAATAAACTAGGACTATCTTTTAGAGAAAGACTTATTCAGCAAAAGAGAGATTAAATTTGGTACATATAGATCTCTATGGCCCTACAAGAGAAAGGTTATATTATGGTGAAATGTACTTTATGATTTTTGTTGATGATGTTATATTTGGTGGAAATAATGTTATGATTAATAAATTCGGTGAAGAGATGAAAGGTGATTTTGAGATATCTATTCAATAGGGGAGATGAAATTTTTTCTTGGTTTAAAATCACTCAAAGTAAGGATGGAATTTTCATATCTCAAACTAAGTATCTTAAGGAATTATTGAAAAAGATTGGAATGGAGGATTTTAAGCTATTAGGAACACATGTGGTTATAGGTTGCAAACTAACTGCTATTGATGAGTCACCAAATGTTTTTCAAACAAAGTACAGGTCAATGATTGGGGGATTATAGTAATTAACTCATACAAGGCTAGATATATCCAATGTATTTGGAATTGTTGCTAGATTCCAAGTTGAACCTAAGGAAACTCATTGTGTTGTTGTGAAAAGAATACCAAGATATCTGAAGGTAATTTTGGACTATGGTTTGTGGTATGGCAGATCTGATGATTTTACTTTACATGTGTTTACTGATGTTGACTGGATAGGCAGTATGGATGATAGAAAAAGCACAAGTGGATGAGCTTTATTCCTTGGAAAGAGATTACTTTCTTGGTTGATCAAGAAGTACGATTGTATATCATAATATACTACTAAATTGGAACATGTTGTTGCTTATATTAATTACACTCAAATTGTTTGGATGAAACTAATGTTGAAGAATATTGGGGTAAGTATTGAAGAGTCTATTGTTATTCACTACAATAATACAAGTACATTCAATATGTCAAGGAATCTAGTATTACTCTCTAAGAAAATGCATATATCAATTAAATATCACTTTTTGAGAGAGAAAGTTGCAGAGAAGGAAGTCAAATTATAATAAATCAACACAAATGGACAAATTGTAGATATTTTTACAAAGTCTTTTCCTAAAGAGACCTTTGAGTATCTCAGAGGTATTCTTCGAGTGATGGCCCCACATTGTGATAACTAAATAATGCAGGAATGCATCAGTCTAGTAATTATCAGAGCTTTATTTTTCTTTCAGACTTGATGCTTGGTCCTACTCCTCAAGAGGAGTAGTTACAAAGGTAAAACTAATGAATTTTTTGTGAACAGAGCACCTGGTATGTTGCATACATGAAGATTTAAAAAATCTACATCATAGGGGGAGACATTTTCTTAATCAGTGTTGGCACTTTGGCACCCTTTTCCATTGATGTCAAAGGGGGAGAGAGTTATGTGAAAAACCTCCTACTATTTTAGGGGGAGCATTGTTCAAGATATTGAAAAGGTTGTATTGAGGTGAATTCTTTTGGGTTGATAGTTTTTCACACATATGTTGCTATCAATTCCAGAGGGGGAGATTGTTGGATATTGGTTCGAATTGTTGCTATTTTTTTCTGTTTAGGTTTTTTCATTGATGTCAACATATGACACCTTTTGAGTTTTGAGATGGTTGTATTAGACAAAATGTGTTTCTAGTTGCTACAAATAGTTGGACAGAGATGTAAGGACATTGTACCGTAGTTCAGAGTGTGCAATATTTGCTTTATCATGTTGAGGGTGTATAGACCTTATGTCTAAAGTCACATGGATTAATATGATGATTTGAGTGAGTTACAATTGTTTTGGTGAAGAGTGGTTACATGACAGAGATGAGGAATTTGATAGAGTTAGTTGCTGAGTTTTGAGCATAAGTTGGTTGTGAGTTATAATCGTGTTATGCGAGATTAAGGTATGGAAAAAGATACATGATAGAGTATATTATGAGATTTGTGGCTTGATTGGGTCATGCTAATGTCTGTACTTAGCATATGAAACTTGGATAATTTCTTTGGGGAGTCGACTAGGTGGTGTAACATGTTGTATGGATTGGTGATGTTAATTATGGATCTTGACGCTAAATTATTATTTTTAATTATTTTATATTTGTATTAGGTACCGTGTGTGGCTCAGAATTAGATAATGTAATTATTTGTGCATTAGGGAATCCCTAGCAGGATTACCTAATTGGTATTTGTAACTTGTATAAAGGAGATTAATTTCTCTAATGTAAAGTAAGGAATGTGTATGGGAGGTATGCTTGATTGTGCATGAGAGCATTGTAATTAGGGCAGAGCTATAGAGAAGAGATATGAGTGCATTCTATGATCATTCCTTGTGCACTTCAAATATGGAACTGTAAAGCAAAGTAAGTTGCTATCATTTAGTTCAGTCATTTGAACAGTAAGTTTACTTCATTATATTTGGATAGTGAGTCTTGAAGGTGGGTTTAACCTTCTCCTTGGAGAAGTGTGCCTTTTTGTTCTCATCAACTCTTATCAGGGTCTGTTGTACTATATGTATTGTATCAACTCCTAATAGGGCTAGGTCTCTTAATAGGGATATTTTTTTACTAGTGCACTATCTTATGGGTTCCATCCCCACTAACATTTTTCCCTTAATACATGGTTTTCCTCAAAAATTCAATGTGTTATGGTGTTGGTGTTTATCTTTTTCATCGTGTTTAGCACTGTTATATTCTTAATTGATGATTTGATTCAAAAGTTTAAATTTTATAATTATTACACACAACTGATTCAACCCCCCCTTTCTCAGTTGTGTGGTATGGATTACTATTGCTAACAAGATGAATATAGAAAATTTATGGGGGTCATTCCCTATCTTCTGGGGGTTCAAACTAACCACTTTGAAGAGGTGATCAGAGCTCTTCAATCTATTAAGTTGGTTAAAAATATCTAGTTCAAAATTTTTTGAATCAAAGGTGATTCGAACAAAATTATTAAATATTTAAAAGGAGAATATAAGTCTTCATGGTCTATTGATCATATTATTATGGAGGCCTCATCTATTATTAGCTCATTTGATAAGTATTACATCTCTTACGTGTTTAGAGAAGACAATTCAATGGTAGATACTTTTGCCAACTTAGGTGTCAAATTTTTGAAAATTATTACTTGACAAGGGGAAAGGGAAATAAATGAGGATATTTTATCCCTTATTAGGTTTGATAAGAAAAATAGTAAAGTGGGAGTGATTTTAAGTAATAATGACAATAGCTTCTGCAGATAATATTAAAACTTTAGTGGATAAGTTGGAAGCCCCTTTTCAAGAGAGAACGATAGTTAATGTGGAGATAGAAGTTGGTATTATTGTTGGTCAGTGCAATGGACCTAGTAAAATAACAAGGGAAATCTTGAAGAATAAGTATTAAGGCTCTTGCAATTCCTAAGGATATTTAGGATCTCAAAGTTGGTGCAGAAGATGATTGAGCTGGAGTAGGAGGTGGATGGAACCATCAAGGATATCGCCTAGCTCTGGTTCCCTATGTTTGGTTATTTTTAGTTTTTCCTGTTGGTCCTTTAGTTTATGTTTTTTTTAGGTCTTTTTGGTTTTGGAGTGTCTACTGGTCTTTTGGCAGCGTTTTGTGTAGTGGGATTTATTGAAAGTCTTTTTTATAATCTAGGTGTAAAAGTTTTTAGGTCCCTTCAAAACCTTCTTTTGCAATTAATAAAAAATATTCAAGTAAATATATATTTCTTAAATAACATGTCATTGAATATATCTTAAAGAACATGCAACTGAATATATCTTTCATAAATAACATGTAACTGAATATATCTTTCCTAAATAACATACAATTGAATATATCTTCTCTAAATAACACACAACTGAATATATCTTTCCTAAATAATATACAACTGAATATATCTTCCTTAAATAACATGCAACTGAATATATCTTTCTTAAATAACATGCAACTAAATATATCTTCCTTAAATAATATGCAATTGAATATATCTTCCTTAAAAAATATGCAGTTGAATATATCTTCCCTAAATAACATGCAATCAAATATATCTTTCCTAAATAATATGCAATTGAATATATCTTCCTTAAATAACATGCAAATAAATATATCTTCTTTAAATAACATGCAATTGAATATATCTTTCCTAAATAACATGCAATTGAATATATCTTCCTTAAATAACATGTAATTAAATATATCTTTCCTAAATAACATGCAACTGAATATATCCATCTTTCACACATACAAATCTACATTATTTACATGCACATGTCTATATTTCTATTTCAAAAGCATGCATTTTCTCTAAAAATGAACTCTTTCAAAACCATGAAAGACCATAATTGAAAACAAATCAAAGCAAAACTCTTAAGGAAATCCCTAATCAAAATTTTCTTCCAAAAAAATTCCCTAACATTCCTGATTATCAAAGAAACACATATTTTTAACAAACACTCATCATTTACACACAAGATCTAATCAAACATGAAGAAGACAATGATTTTAATGGACAAATTTTAAGGATTTTAAAACCCTACCTTAATACACAAGGCTGAATCAAAAATTAATTCCAAATCTTGAAAACCCTTTCGAAAACACCAAACTTTAATCCTCCAAAAAATTTCCAAGAGAGAATTCATAAAAAATGAATTAAATAATCTCTCCAAATGGTCTCTTATATAGAAAACCCAGATACCAGAGTTGAAAGAATGCAACTCCAAAATAACAAAATAGAACTCAATTGTTAAAAACAATAAAGTTGTTAACTCCAAATCATAGAAGTAAGAACTCAACTACGACCTCGTTTTTATCAACTTCAATTTATTAAAAGAATTATTTATTTAATTTCCTCAACTTTAAGTCACTTTTTAAGTTGCATTATTTAATTTTAATTAATTTAAAATATGCAACTCAACTAATAACCAATTAACTCAAATTACACATTTAAAATTTAATTTTTATTTAATAATTATATTAAATTTTTCAATTTATTAATTTTGACTTTGTAATTAAATTATTTATTAAACATAGGTAATTAATTAATTCTCATTGATTAATTAACCTTATATTTAATATTTTAATATATCATAAGGTGTAATTATTCAATCTCATTTAATTAATCTTAATTAATTCTTCAATCCATTTTAACAACAAAACCACATCAAACCACATGTGATGCAACCATGAAGCAAAACTAACTAAACCAAAATGCAACAACAACCCTAAAGGAAGGGCTCACAAATTCACGTCAACTTGACGAATCCAGATAGGTAGAAAATCAAATATTTGTCCATTATTTCAAGACAATTAATGACTTAGGTTGGGATTAGACCTGTATGTTATCTCCCCTCTCTTACCATTGAGATATTGTGATAGGGCATGCTCATCTTGGCAATTCAAGGAAGTCGATGCCTAGTACCTGAAATCCTGCATAAAAGACAAGCATGTACATACATATATAAATCTATAACAGACAGTGGCGGGGATCGGTCAATCATGTGGATCTCGCAAGAAACTACAACTCCGTCCCTCAACCATATCAATCACATCAAACAAAAATATAAAATATGTACGCCAACTATACACATGCAAGTATGGGGTCAGTAAAAACATAAACATATAAATAACATCAAATCTATCTAAGAATCTAATATACATGCGAAAAGTGGCCTAAAAGAGTTTGACCAATTGAATTGAAAAGAAAACTATGGGAGGGGTATTACAACAATAAGTATAGGGTTGACATAAACAAGACAATACCACATGTCATGTAAGAAAAACTCTCAACTACAAGCAAGAAGAGGGTTGGCAACAATGACAACACCAACTGTCAATAACTACAACTTATTGAACCTATACACATAAATAATAAGTAAAATGTTGGGGACTTGCTTTAGTTAAACCCTTGTTTTAGTCTTGTAAATACCACAAACAACATGAGATAAAAATATTGATAAAATGAAACTAATTAATTTTTAAATCTTAGCAATCTTAAGAATTTAAAGGTAGATATATAAAATATTTAAACAATGATATGGTACCAACCCTAGTCTATGAGGAAGAGCACCACACGAGTTTAATAAACTTGGTAATGAATAAAATAGTCTATAGATGATTCAAATTTAGATTTTTAAATTATTCTAAGGTACTATTGTAAAATAAACTCAAGATAAAATAATGAGAGCTTTACCAATATTTTTGGTCTTCCTCTCTTGATATTTGTAATAGATTTGCAATGTTCAATTGGTAGAGAAAGCTTGAGTTGTTATCAATGAGGAAAAAACATAAGAGCTTGATTTCTTGCAATAGAAAGTTGTGGATTTGGCAAGACTAATTTTTACAAAACTTTGCTAGGATATAGATCTTGAGAACCATAGAGTAAAAAATCCTTGCAAGAATGAGGAAGATGTGATTTTTGTTAGGTTGAATGAGCTAGAAAGGTCGTTACTTTTTTTGTTCAAGTATTACAACATGTGTTGTAAATAGCTTAAACAAATAACACAATTTTGAATCTCAAAAATTTGTTGGACAATAGTGCACCATGCATATGTCCTTGCATGGTGTTGTAATCCAAGAAAATTTTATTTGATTTTCAAATCACAAGTTGGTAATGCTTCATCTTAATTATTGTGCAACTAAAATCTTTGAAATTGTCATATCAAATATTATCATTAATAATAAAACTTAAACAAGTTCAAACTCAAAATGTAAAATTGTATAGTATATAATTTTCAAATACTAAAATTATCAATTCTCTTGTTAAAAGAAAGAAAAAAAGAAAAAAGCTTCTTAGAACAAGTCACATCTAAAAAGCACCAAATCATGTGATGTCATATGGATGCACCAAAAAAAGTGCTTAATGTACAACTATTGAACCAACTTTTTGTTTGTATTTTATGACACCTTAACAAGAACATGTTGATATGGCATCATATTTGATGACATGAAACTTTAATTACAAAAAATTATCTTCTAATTTAAACTACTATTAAAATTTAATCATTTAAAATTGGTCATATAAAAAAAAACAAGAAACAAAAAATTTAAAAGTTCTCAATGTTAGACTCAAAGATTTACAATATAAATATAAATAAATGTTTATGTTAAAACAACTAATCAAACATTGACCCACAAATTAACCTCATATAAATTTATTTTTTTAAATAAATAAATGAATACTTTTGAAAATATCCACAAGACCAATAGCCTATAAAACCTTAAAATAGTTTTTGTTTCCCTCCAAAAACAAAAAGCCCGCCTCTTCTCACCTAGTAGGGGACACTAAAATGGCACTTGGGTGGGGCAATAAAGAAGTGCAGGTTATGTCAAGGGAAATCGAGGATCCCCCTCTCTCAATTTATTGAGTTGAGTTTATATATATATTAGTTTGCAATTTAAAATAGTTAGTATCGGTAATGGCATAATGTAATTGCTAAATCACAGAGTTGTGGCTTTTGCCATCAAGGTTATTGTTAAGCATTATGTCGAGGATGAGGTCCCAACTTACAAACTCACTAGTTCATAACACTAATAAAAATGTTTACACTAATTTTGAATGAAAATAATTTACAGTAGCTAAAACTAGATGATATATGTTGAAACAAAAATTCAAAGTTCACAAATATTAATAGATGATAGAATTAAAGATCTACAATTTTGGAATATAAATAAATGTCTATGTTAAATAAACTAATTTAACATTGACCCACAAATAAACCTCATATAAATTTATTTTTCAAAATAAATAAACAAATTCTATTTTTTAATATTCACAACATCAATAACCTATAAAACCTTTAAAATATATTGTTTTCCCCAAAAAACACAACCCCACCTCTTCCCACCTTGTAGGGACAATGAATGGTAGTAAGATGGTGCAGTAAAGACAAAATGCAGTAGTAAAATCATGGTGTTGAGTTTATATATAGTTTGGCTCACAACTTAAAATAATTAACGTTTGTAATGAAATAATGCAATAGGGGAGATGGCCCAGTAGTCGTCTAGGCTAACTTCGTGCACGTAGAACTCCTAAATTGTAAGTCAGATTTCATCAATTTTTTCAGTGTATCTTGATAGGTGAGTTAAGAGCTTAAAGCTAAGGTTTCGGCTTTTGGGTATTCACAGATCTCTCAGTAGAGATTGTCGAGCACAAAGTGGTCAAAAAGTGGCATTTCAAAAGTGCTGCCCAATACCCGCTATATTCTTGCACCAATAATCGTTCACTCAAAAATGTTAGTACTTGCGGCCAAATGTCCCAGTAGTTTTTATGAAATGTCCCAATAGTGGTGCATAAATGGGCCAATCACCAACCAAAAAAGCTAAAAAATGATCGACTATTAGTACATGTGTTTTCATTTTTGGGGCTCCTTTAATAGTAGTAATTGGGAGATAAACATGACAAAAAGGTCACGGTTATTGGACCCCTAACGGTCACTAGGTCACTTCCCCTAGTTAAATCATGGTGTTGCATTTTTTTGTCATCAAGAATATCGTTAGTGTTCATGTTAAGGACGGGATCCCCATCTATGTTCTCTTGAGTTCAAAACTCTAATAAAAAATGTTAGCCCCAACTTTACTTTTTTTGAGGATTTTCATCCACAAAGTTGTTTTACCTATGCGATACAGGAGCACGATTCTTACGCTAAAACCTATTTGGCTAAAAGCTAAGGACTTAGGAGTACCCATTTTGTCACATTTGTCAAGGGCACAATCCCAAACTCATCCCTTTGATGTTGGAGTCTCGCACTCAACAAGACTTGATTCTTGGTGGCTCATTAAGAACCATTCAACTTCACTAGTAGACTAAGGGTTATTGACTCCACCCCAATTTTAAATTAAAACAGTTTATAGTAATCAATTGATCAACTCACTGAAATCAAGAGATAAAGGTTTTCGTTGTGACCTTACTGATTCATAACTCATAACTCCCACGAATTCGAAAACAGTTGGTAGTAACCAGTGGGTCATATGGGCTGAAATCAGGCGATGGATAGGGCGGCAAGGGATGTGCTCAAGCGGGAAGGGGGGACGGCTTGTGAAATAAAAGGTACGAGGACAAAAGGAAATATCCACAATATAGTCTGGGTTTTGGAAGTCCCTGAGAATTTAGAAATAATCAATTTTTCTTTCATCCCTTATCTCTGGGGCCGCAGCCACTCGTCTATTTGGGAGGGTGAAAGGACACTTTCCCATGGTGCGACTGCTCCACACGTGTTGTGCTCTGAAATCTTCAAGGAACCCTGCACCCCAAGGAAATTAACCCAGCGCTTCCGACCATTCCAAGGAAGGAAGAAAGAGTAAGACCGGGGTAAGAAAATGGAGGGACCAGTGTCGCTAAAACCTGCATATTTATATAGCGCCAATGCCTAGGATTCTTTCGCTGTTTTGAATTTCAGAGGGAGATTTTGGTGATCAATTATGGGGAGGCAGCCTTGCTGTGATAAGGCAGGGGTGAAGAAAGGGCCTTGGACTGCAGAGGAAGACAGGAAGCTTGTGGATTTTCTTGCCAACAATGGCCATTGCTGCTGGCGTACTGTTCCTAAGCTTGCTGGTGTGCATTGGGTGATCATATTTAGTTTTTTCTGTTTTGTTTTTTTGGTTTTTCAGAGTGAGATTTATTGTGGGAAATGGCAGGATTGTCGAGATGTGGTAAGAGCTGTAGGCTCAGATGGACAAATTACCTGAGGCCTGATCTTAAACGAGGAGTATTATCAGACATGGAAGAGAAACTTATCATTGAGCTCCATTCTCACCTTGGGAATAGGTAAAAACAGAGCATGCATGTTTGGGGAAACATTTTCATTTCAGCTGCATTTAATCCAGTTCATTGCCAAGGAAAAAATAAAGGTTTAATTATGGCGGTTTTTGCAGGTGGGCCAAGATTGCAGCGCACTTGCCTGGGCGCACTGATAACGAAATAAAGAATTACTGGAACACCCACATCAAGAAAAAGCTGAAGCGCATGGGAATAGACCCTGTGACCCATCAGCCAATCGTGGATGCCCATTTAGGCGCAGAGGCAGTGAAGGCAGAAATTCCTGATGGAGAAACCAAGGAAGTTTCAGAGAACAATGTGCAGTGCTTGGCTGTAAAATTAGAGGCAATATCGACATCGGGTTCGACAACGAATCATTCGGAGATGTTCGAGGACGACAAGGGGAGTGTCGAAACATCCGTTTACAAAATTCCTTCCAGGTTTGGATTCGACATTGGTCCCATTTTCGAAGGTACGGGTTCGAATCCCGGGGCTTCCATGACGAGCTCCTGGGAATGCAACGAGGCAATGCTGCCGGAAAAAGAGCATGGTGTGCCATTGATGTTGCAGGGTGACGAAGGACTGTGGGAGCTCGGCGATTTCGTAGGTTCGAATCTCAGTCTTGAAGCTGCTTCTGTTGAGGGTTTGGTGCCATCTTCCTGCAATGCTTCATCCTCCATGGAACCCCCAGAGCTCAAGTGGGAAAATAGCCATCCAGTGGCCGTGCCTCATCATATGGATATGCTGATCGCGGGTTCGATTCTCACTCCTTACGAAGCCAATCCACAGCTATGGGCGCAAGGCATATATCCCTTTTCGCCATGGGAGGGAGTCAATGTCATCTCCTCATCCATTCAACCTTTGGAGTAGAAAATATAGGGGAACAAATTAATGGCGTTGAAACTATGCTACTAGTTGCTGCTTTTATTTTAACTGCAGGGCTTTTCGTTGCTGATCTGCGTTACATTATTAACTGTCTTAGTTTGTTGCACAGGAAAATTGGATACCATTATTATTGTAGTTGTATTATAACGAGGCCATCCAGACCTGCTTCAGGTCCCCAAAACACATAGAATATCTTATTAGAGAAAATGAGTCATATACGTTCATTGGATGAATTTATTGTAAGTTTCATATTGCTCTGAAATAGATGAATTTAATGGAAGTTTCATGTCGCTCTGGAATATATACCCCTTTAAAAATTAACGGAAATGAATCAAAGAAGTAAAGATTGTTAGATGCACGAAAATTGTCTCAGATTTTTTTTGGCTTAAAGCCTTGAGAGAATTTCTATGGAAAGATTGATGATTTCCGCCAAAATCCCTACTCCAGTTTTAAATCCAGTCAGATGGATCGTAGAAAGTTTTTTCAGAAATAAATGTTGACGATTTGGCGTAATTGACGCTAAAGAAATATGTCTCAGAATTTTTTTGGCTTTAAGCCTTGAACGAATTTCTACGGAAAGAATGACGATTTTCCGCCAAAATCGCTACTCCCGTTTTAAATTCAGTCAAATGGATTGTAGAAACTTTCCTGAGAATTTAATGTTGTCGAGTTAGGCGTAAATGACGTTAAAGAAAAGCTTTGAAATTTAAAATTAGGTTTAGAAATTTAAGGCGTTGTTTGCCAGTGCAAAAATTTCGCGGCTCTCGCGACGGTTCACACGAGATCTTTGTGACTTTGTCTGTCTGACGTTTGTTTAGGTGTTTGTTAAGGACATGGGTTCGAATCGCTGAAAGGACGTGCATGCAATAAGTATGTTTAAAGTAGACTCCTGCGATCTTTCCGCTCGACTTTCTCCATCGTTGTTGCTATTCAGTATTCTCGTTTGTAGAATAAAATTTCTTGACTTGTTCTTCAATAAAGTGCGGCTAGCATAGAATTTTGTACTTGTATTCCAACTTGCCAAAGATTTCATGCCAATTCAGCTCTATCGTTTTATTTTAAAATTAATGTTTTGAAAATATCTGTGGCGAGGACAAATCAAACCCTAGCTAAGCTCCCTATGACAGAAAGGAAAAATATATATATATATATTCAAACTGTTTATTAATTTTTTGTGGTTTTCGATTATAAAATATACAGATACTGAAAATTTTCCCTTATTTTACCCCCAAACTTTTATGCTGTTCAAAATTGAAAATTCAACGGACTTTCTCAAAGCATATCCACAAGTTTTTGACCGATTCACGCTTCCGAGAAATTATTTGACAGATTAAATGCTGAGTGTTGGAAATTTCCATGCCAAAGAAAATTTCACAATTCGACCGATTGATGTGTGCGAGAAATTATGACAGATTTAATGCTTAGTGAGGGAAATTTTCATGCCAAAGACAAAGTTCATAATTCGACCGACTCGTGCTTGCGAGAAATTATGACAGATTTAATGCTTAGTATTATGAATTTCCATGCGAAAGACAAAGTTCATAATTCGATTACTGTATTTGAGCGATAATCGTCTAAATTCGCAATAATTCTACAAAGCGACAAATTCCGTTGGCTTCTGCCATCTCAATACGGAGAGATCTGCCATGGCAGGACGAAAACGAAAGCTGGCCACTTCCATTTAAAGCAAATAATACTTTACAAACAGACAGAATTCAAGTCTTACAAATTGTTAATTTAAGGCCTTACCAGTGCCTACTCGGCCACCATTGCTCAGAATTAATCTACTTAAATGGCCTACTGTCGCAAAGATTCCTTGGAATCTAACATCAATATCAAAACAAAACGGCAATGGAGTATCCTGAGACCAGTACAGCGAATATCGAGTCAAACTAGCATAAACTATTATATCAAAAAAATCCAATTCCATGAAATGGAATCCGGATCCGCGCTGAAGCGAGAATATGCCGTCGTGTAGAATCCGCCATTCTGAAATTCAATTCTTTACAGAGAATGCAACAAAATTTTCTTTCCATTTTGTCAAGACATCCGAATTTCCTGCTATTGCCGTCTGTTGACATCCAATACCTGCCAATTCGCTGTCTATTTTCGATTCAGTAGTTTCTATTTATTTATAATAATAAAAATAATAACAGTTAAAGAATTGAACCTCCGTAGAACAAGGAAGTGAACCACCGGTTGAGGGGACCCATATTAGGGAGACAAGTTCTTGATTTATTTTCACTGCTTAAAATTGTCTTATGATTAATTAACTTCACCAATAAAATAGTAAATGATGTTATTATCATATGGGAAATTGACACATTTGGATATGCAAGTTATCAATTAGTTTTTTATTTAGTTTTTTTTCTATTGGTCATACATCTTGCCACTTGTCTTAATAATTAAGAATATCATTGATATGAAATGATCATCCAAATTGACATTACTTATTTTTAATTTTTGATAAATAATAAGTATATAATATTAAATGATTTTTTATGTAAAGTTGAAAAGCATTAGTCGTCATTAGTTCTTGTAATTAGGTAGGGTATTTAAGGATTCAATAAATCATTTGATTTTTTTCTCTATTGACTCGATATATATTTGAAATTTTCACATGATCAATGTTTCATGTAACGTCAATAAGATTGTCAATATCGTACATAATTTAAATATTCAATTTTAAAAAAAAATTCTCTAGCTTTTTATTGGCTTAATTTGGTTTGAAATGCATTATATTTTATTAGACTTTCTAATTCCACTCAAATATATGTATTTGTCATAGTAATAATGTTTGAATTTTTCATAGTAATAATTTTTTTGTGTCATTGTTAAGGAATACTATCTCTTTTACATAAATATACGTTAATAATATAAATATAAGCAACACAAGAGTAAATAATGTAGAAGTAAATTAATTATATATGACTCAAGAGTTAATATTTTTTTATTAAAGGTCAAGAAAGTTTTGAAGGGACCCTAAAACCCTTTACAACAAATGGTCGCTCGAAAAGAAAACGCCAGTAAACCAACATCAACCCAACAAATTACCAATAGTTAAAAAAAACTAAAAAAAAGAACAATAAAATGGAAGCTATTGGAACTCCTTTAATATATGATTGGCCTTCAAGTCATCGTTAATTAGCTAGCTATGGAGATCATCAACCTCCTTTATGATTTTAGACTGTCTCACCTCTTGCTTACAGTGAGTTGTAGTTCTTGTGGGTCAGCAGGGGTGGGGGGTAGGGGGTGCTTGATTCATAAAAGAGACATTACTCCCTTCTTGAACCACATCTTGGGTATCCATATCATTCTTCAAACCCTTTCCCATATGCACATTTCTTCCTCCATTGGTAGATCCTTCATTGATCAATGTAGGCATCTTCAAATTCTTCACTTTACCATTGAAGACTTTAAGTCCTTCAAAACTGTCAATCATAGAAGAATGACTAATTTTTACAACTATTTCCAACATATTATTGTTAGTTTCCTCCAACTTAGTTATCCTAGACTAGATAATTTCAAAGGACCTTGATATCAAATAACACTTTTTCTAGGATAGATAAGTTTTTGGAGTTATCCCTCCTCTTTCTCTTAAAGTTCACCCATATTTCCACCTTCTCCAAATTGTTATGAAAGTCTTGTGGCTTCTCATTAACACTGCTAGAAATTTGAAGAGAAACCAAGAAGAAATCCTAGCCTTCCCTAAAGCTCCTTGAATTTGAGAAATAATATCCTCAACCTAATCCCTACTCTACCCATAAATGTCATTTTATTCATGACCTTGTTCCTCACCAACCTATTCTTCAACCAACATATTGTTCATCTAATCACACTATACATGGGAATTAACTTGATCAACTCCTATCTTCTCTTGTTCATCCTTGTCACTTCTAACATCCTCCAAATGCTGGACTCCACAAGAAAACCTTTCCACTTCCCCTCAATATTCTCATTTTTGCCATCTTTAGCATTGCATCAAGGATTTCTCTTATTTTTTACTAAATGAGTCTTCTCCTCTTAAGAAAAGGATCTATTGGACCAAGCTTAATGAGGCTTATTTTTTATAGGTTTACTAAGCTTAGAGGGGCCCTCATCCTTCACAAAAAAGAGTTCCACTTCATCCCCTAGCAATTTTCTTGTAGAATTGATAAGCATGTTAGTATAATGCACACAAACATGTTGGTTCTGATTTCATTTACATTTAGTCCTTTTATGATTTCTCAAGATGGACAAATATTTAACATGCTTTAAAATGATCATGATGAGATCCACATGAAGAAAAAAAAGATTAGATTTTTTGGCATGGTCCTTTAGCCCCAACTTAAGTGAGGAGAGAAGATAAAAAGGAAAGGACACCCTTTGCTTGTGGAAAAAATAACTCAACAGTATAATATGGTGGCTAAATAAACTAGTAAAATGTCCATCCAAGGTAAAATATCTTATTATTACCTTGTTAATGTTTTCCCAGCAAGGCTTGATATAATTCATGTCAAAATTGCTCGTATTGGTCTTGACAACAATTTGTGCTACCCCTTCTCAAATAGCCTATTCAAGGCATCAACAAGGGCCTTTTGGTCTCTAAATTTTTTCTAGCCTTGGCGGAGAGCCTAGTGATTTGAGAAATTAGGTCCTCACTAATCACTAGGTCCATATTGAATACATGGATATTTCTATCCTTCCACCCATCAACAAAGTCGTATGTTGCCTATGAATCAGCTCCATGGAGACACTCCATATAATGGGTAACTCCCCCTCCTTTATCTTATTACAAACTTCATTATCATCTCTCCATCTATCAAAAGTAGAAGGATCTATCCAAATTATCTCTCCTCCCATCTTAGTTCCAGAAAGGGAAATCTTACCAAAATGCCAAAGCCAAAAGTACATAGAAACACAAATCAAAATGAGTACCAAAACAACTAAAAAAAGGTATTTAAAAACCTAGAATACATGGGAAATCAAAACATAAATGATAAATGGTCATGATGATTAGGTAATGAGACAATGGTTGAGCTTTTAAATCTTTCATTATTAAAATAACCCATATTTTGATAGGAATCAAATCATCTAGTCCCCACGTATACTGATCACTGAATAAAATGCCTTGGTTGGAAAAAAAAACACTACCACCACATTACCTTCCCTTAGGATGTGGTGATGTGGAAGTCATCCAAAGTATGTAAGATGGTGTGCAATGGGAAAGGGGAAGCAATGCAAATAGGTAGATCACTTCTCCTTTTCAAACTTACACGTATAGAAGGAAGATGTACCAATAGGTAAAGAAAGATCCCAAGTACTGAATGGGTCAGTGATCCTTCACTAAACATGTAAAATTAAAATGGGGAGAGATAATAAGGTAAGAAAAGAGGATTGGGAAAGGATTTATGTTCCTAGAATTGAGATAGGAGATATGTTGCTTCAAATATAAATTTATGACAAATGAAATTCAATAAATACCGACAACTACTAATTTGGAATCTGAAGAGTGTAACTTATCTATTTACCAACTTTTAGCTAATTTCGGGAGGTAAATAATGTTTGGGATGTTCTATACCCAACAAAAAAATGCCTAAAATGTTATGTACCCTGTGTTTCTAACTAAAAATTTTAGGGATGTTCCAACAATTCTTGATCTAACCGAAAATGTTCCAGAAGCTCCATGGCCTATTCCCGAATAGAGAAAAATAGGGAAGAAGGTTGAATAAATGGATTTGCCTCAATCAAACCCTTGTTTAGGAAAAAAAACCTTGAAATAAAATAAAATAAAGGAAATAATATTGTCATGTAGAAGATGTTAGATCTAAGAAATAAATTATATCATACATGGGCAACACAAATGCTTCTTTGAATGTGATCCATAAAAGAGAAATTACTCCCTTCTTGAACCACATCCTGAGTATCCATATTGTTCTTCAAACCCTTTCCCATATGAACATTGCTTCCCCCATTGGTAGATCCTCCTTTAATCAATGTAGGCATCCTCAAATTCTTCATTTTATCATTGAGGACTTTAAGTCCTTCAACACTGTCAATCATAGAAGAACATGACTAATTTTTACAACTACTTCCAACATATTCTTGATAGTTTCCTCCAATTTAGTTATCCTAGACTCATAATCAGTTCAAAGAAACTTGACATCAATTAACACTTTTTTTTAGGATAGATAAATTTTTGGAGTTATCCCTCCTCTTTCTCTTAAAGTTCACCCCTATTTCCACCTTCTCCAAATTGTTATGAAAGTCTCGCAACTTCTCATTAATACTAATAGAATTTTGAATAGAAACCGAGAAGAAATCCTAGCCTTCCCCAAAGCTCCTTGAATTCGAGAAATAATTTCCTCAACCTAATCACCACTCTATCCATAAATATCATTTTCTTCATGACCTTGTTCCTCACCAACCTATTCTTGAACTAACATATTTTTCACCTAATCACACTATACATGGGAGTTAACTTGATCAAATCCTATCTTCTCTTGTCCATCCTTGTCACTTCTAACATCCTCCAATGGTCCTCCATAGGAAAATATTTTCCCTACCCCTCAATATTCTCCTTTTTACCATCTTTAATATTGCATCGAGGGTTTCTCTTATTTTTTACTAAATGAGTCTTCTCCTCTTAAGAAAAGGATCTATTGGACCAAGCTTGATGAGGATTCTTTTTGATAGGTTTACTAAGCTCAAAGGGGCCATCCTCCTTCACAAAAAAAATTTCCACTTCATCCCATAGTAATTTTCTCTCAAAATATATTTAAGCATGTTATTATAATGCACATAGACAAGTTGGTTCTAATTTCATTTAGGTTTAGTCCTTTTATGATTTATCGGGATAGACAAAGATTTAAAATTCTTTAAAATGAGCATGATGAGATCTCCATGAAGAATAGGGAGGTTATATTTTTTTGCATGGTCCTTTAAACCCAACTTAAGTGAGGAGAGAAGATAGAAAGGAAAGGAAACAATTTTGTTATGGAAAAAATGACTCAACAGTATAATACAACAGATAAATAAACTAGTAAAATGTCCATCCAAGGTAAATTATCTCATTATTACCTCATTAATGTTTTCCCAAAAAGGTTTGATATAATTCATGTCAAAGTTTCCCATATTGGTCTTGAATAAAAAATTATGTTTTCCCTTCCCAAATAGCCTATTCAAGGCATCAACAAGGGCCTTTTGGTCTCTAAATTTTTTTTACCCTTGGTGGAGAGCCTAGTGATTTTATCAATTAGGTCCTCACTAATCACTAGGTCCATATTGAATACATAAATATCTCTATCCTTCCACCCACCAATAAAGTTTTATGTTGCCTATGAATCATCTCCATGGGGACACTCCATATAATGGGTAACTACCCCTCCTTTAGCTTATTCCAAAGTTAATTATTATCTCTCCATCTATTACAAGTAGAAGGATACACCCAACTTCTCTCTCCTCCCATCTTAGTTCCAGAAAGGGAAATGTTTTCCAAAATGCCAAAGCCAAAAGCATAGAGAAACACAAACCAAAATGAGCACCAAAGAAACCAAAAAAGGGCATTAAAAAACCTAGAATACATGGGAAATCAAAACAAAAATGACAAGTGGTCATGATGATTAGGAAATGAGATGATTGTTGAGCTATTAAATATTTCATTATTAAAATAACCCATATTTTGATAGGAATCAAATCATCTAACCTCACGTCTACTGATCACTTTTATGATTTCTTGGGATGGATGAAGATTTAACATGCTTTAAAATGATCATGATGAGATCTTTCTAAAGAACAAGGAGATTTTTTGGCATTGTCCTTTATCCCCAACTTAAGTGAGGAGAGAATATAGAAAGGAAAGGACACCCTTTTCTTGTAGAAAAAATGACTCAACAATTTAATATGGCAGCTAAATAAACTAGTAAATTATCCATTCAAGGTAAATTAACTTATTATTACTTCAGTAATGTTTATCCAGCAAGGCTTGATATAATTCATATCAAAATTTCATGTATTGGTCTTGACAAACAAGTTGTGCTCTCCCTTCCCAAAGAGCCTATTCAAGGCATCAACAAGGGCCTTTCGGTCTCTAAATTGTTTCTACCCTTGGTGGAGATCCTAGTGATTTGAGCAATTAGGTCCTCACTAATCACTAGGTCCATATTGAATACATGGATAGTTTTATCCTTCCACCCACTGAAAAATTTGTATGTTGCCTATGAATCAGCTCCATGGAGACACTCCATATAATGGGTAACTCCCCCTCCTTTACCTTATTCCAAACTTCATTATCATCTCTCCATCTATCACAAGTAGAAGGATCCATCCAAATTTTCTCTCCTCCCATCTTAGTTTTAGAAAGGGAAATCTTACCAAAATGCCAAAGCCAAAAGCATAGAGAAACACAAACCAAAATGAGTACCAAAGAAACCAAAAAAAGGTATTTAAAAACCTAGAATACATAGCAAATCAAAATAGAAATGACAAGTGGTCATGATGATTAGGTAATGAGACAATGGTTGAGTTGTTAAATCTTCTATTATTAAAATAACCCATATTTTGATAGGAATCAAATCATCTAGCCCCCACATATACTGATGACTGAATGAAATGCCTTATTTGGGGAAAAATAACTATCACCACATTACCTTCCCTTAGGATGTGGATGATGTGGAAGTCATCCAAAGTATGTAAGATGGTGTACAATGAGAAAATGGAAGCAATAAAAATAGGTAGATCACTTCTCCTTTTCAAACTTGCACATGCAGAAGGAAGATGTACCAATAGGTAAAGGAAGATTCAAAGCATTGAATGGGTCAATGATCCTTCGCTAAATATGCAAAATTAAAATGGGGAGAGATAATAAGGTAAGAAATATGGATTGGGAAATGATTTATGTGTACCTAGAATTTAGATAGGAGATATGTTGCTTCAGATCTAAACTTTTGATAGATGAAATCCCAGAAATACCTACAACTACTAATTTGGAACCTGAAGACTGTAACTTATCTATAAACCAACTTTTAGGTGCTGATTATGAGAGGTAAATAATGTCTAGGATATTTTATACCCAATAACAAAATGCCTAAAATGTTATGTACCATGTGTTTCTAACTGAAACTTTTAGGGATGTTCCAATAGTTCCTAATTTGCCTAAAAAAGTTCCAATAGCTCCATATCCTATCCATGCATAGAGAAAAATAGGGAATAAGATTGAATAAATGGTTTGTCTCAATAAAAACTTTGTTTAGGAAAAAACCTTGAAATGAAATGAAATAAAGGAAATCATGTTGTCATGTAGAAGATATTAGATCTAAGAAATAAAGTATATCATACTGGGGAAACCCAAATGCTTCTTTGAATTTGATCCATAAAAGAGACATTACTCCCTTCTTGAACCACATCCTGAGTATCCATATTGTTCTTTGAGCCCTTTCCCATATGAACATTGCTTCCTCCATTGGTAGATCCTCCTTTGATCAATGTAGGCATCTTCAAATTCTTTATTTTATCATTGAGGACTTTAAGTCCTTCAACACTATCAATCATAGAAGAATTTGACTAATTTTTACAACTATTTACAATATATTATTGATAGTTTCCTCCAATTTAGTTATCCTAGACTCATAATCATTTCGAAGAAACTTGACATCAATTAACCCTTTTTTTAGGATATATAAATTTTTGGAGTTATCTTTCCTCTTTCTCTCAAAGTTCGCCCCTATTTCCACCTACTCCAAATTCTTATGAAAGTCTCATAGCTTTTCATTAATACTGCAAGAAAATTGAAGAGAAACCAAGAAGAAATCCTAACCTTCCCTAAAGCTCCTCATATTTGAGAAATAATGTCCTCAACCTAATCCCCGCTCTATCCATAAATATCATTTTCTTCATGACCTTGTTCCTCACCAACCTATTCTTCAACTAACATATTGTTCACCTAATCACACTATACATGGGAATTAACTTGATCAACTCATATCTCCTCTTGTACATCCTTGTCACTTCTAACATCCTCCAACATTCCTCCAAAAGAAAATCTTTTCCCTTCCCCTCAATATTCTCCTTTTTACCATCTTTAGCATTTTACCGAGGGTTTATCTTATTTTTTACTAAATGGGACTTCTCCTCTTAATAAAATGATCTATTGGACCAAGCTTGATGAGGCTTCTTTTTGATAGGTTTACTAAGCTCAGAGGGGCCATCGTCCTTAACAAAATAATTTATACTTCATCCCCTAGAAATTTTCTCTCAAAATCCATAAGCATGTTAGTATAATACACATAGACAATTTGGTTCTAATTTCATTTAGGTTTAGTCCTTTTATGATTTCTTGGGATGGACAAATATTTAACATGCTTTAAAATGATCATGATGAGATCTTCATAAAGAACAGGGAGATTGGATTTTTTGGCATGGTCCTTTATCCCCAACTTAAGTGAGGAGAGAAGATAAAAAGGAAAGGACACCCTTTTCTTGTAGAAAAAATGACTCAACAATGTAATATGGCAGCTAAATAAACTAGTAAATTATCCATTCAAGGTAAATTATCTTATTATTACCTCATTAATGTTTGTCTAGCTGGGCTTGATATAATTCATATCAAAATTGCATGTATTGGTCTTGACAAACAAGTTGTGCTCTCCCTTCCCAAAGATCCTATTCAGGGCATCAACAAGGGCCTTTCAGGCTCTAAATTTTTTATACCCTTAGTGGAGATCCTAGTGATTTGAGAAATTAGGTCCTCACTAATCACTAGGTCCATATTGAATACATGGATAGCTCTATCCTTCCACCCATCAACAAAGTTATATGTTTCCTAAGAATCATCTCCATGGAGACACTCCATATAATGGGTAACTACCCCTCCTTTAGCGTATTCCAAAATTCATTATCATCTCTCCATCTATCACAAGTAGAAGGATCCACCCAAATTCTCTATCCTCCCATCTTAGACCCAGAAAGGTAAATATTTACCAAAATGCCAAAGCCAAAAGAACAGAGAAACACAAATCAAAATGAGCACGAAATAAACCAAAAAAGGCATTAAAAAATTGAGAATACATGGGAAATCAAAATAGAAATTACAAGTGGTCATGATGATTAGGAAATTAGATGATGGTTGAGCTATTAAATCTTTCATTATTAAAATAACTCATATTTTGATAGGAATAAAATCATCTAGCCCCACATATATTAATGACTAAATGAAATTCCTTTGTTGGCAAAAAACTCTACCACCACATTACCTTCCCTTAGGATGTGGGTGATGTGGAAGTCATCCAAAGTATGTAAGATGATGTAAAATGGGAAAAGGGAAGCAATACAAATAGGTAGATCACTTCTCCTTTTCAAACTTGCACGTGTGGAAGGAAGATGTACCAATAGGTAAAAGAAGATCTCAAGCACTGAATGGATCAATGATCCATCACTAAATATGTAAAATTGAAATGGTGAGAGATAATGAGGTAAGAAATGCAAATTGGGAAAGCATTTATGTGTACGTAGAATTTAGATAGGAGATATGTTTCTTTAGATCTAAATTTTTTACAAATAAAATCCCATAAATACCCACAACTGCTAATTTGGAACTTGAAGACTATAACTTATCTATAAACTAACTTTTACCTATTCTGGGAGGTAAATAATGCCTAGGATGTTCTATACCTAGGAACAAAATGCCTAAAACATTATGTACCCTTTATTTTTTACTAAAACTTTTAGGGATGTTCCAATAGTTCCTGATCTACCTAAAAAAGTTCTAGTAGCTCCATAGCCTATTCCTACATAGAGAAAATAGGGAAGAAGGTTGAATAAATGTGTTTTCCTTAGCCAAACCCTTGTTTAGGAAAACACTTTGAAATGAAATAAAATAAAAGAAAGTGTGTTGTCATGTAGCAGATGTTAGATCTAAGAAATGAAGTATATATGATACATGGACAACACAAATGCTTGTTTGAATGTGATTAAGTATGTTGATGCAATAACTTTGACTTAACACAAAAACCCAAAAGGAAATCATGAAAGACAAAAGATCATGTAATGGATGTTCTAATTTGCCATAATGTTTGATTGAGGAGGAAAGAAGAAGACTTGGATAAATGTGGATGAATGTGTATCTCCTTCCTTGATAGAAAAATCCTTTACTTGGACTTCTATGAGGGAAATAATCTAAGTCTATGCAGAAGAACGCTTTGAATTCTTGAGAAAAACAATATATCTTGAATGCTTAGACTTGATAGGTTGATGGATCTTTAACTTGATTTTCTTCCTTACACTTGATATCTTGATTATGAATGCTTGATAATAACCTTGGATAAAAATGGATGCCAAAATAAGGATAGATAAGGTGCTTATATACCTCTCATAATGTTTCAGGGGTTAAAACTTAGGTAATTTGACCACGGGACCTAAATTCCCACCAAAACCATGAAAGAAAGCTTCAGTTCAATTTTGGGCCACTTTAGGCAAGAAAATAATGTCTAAGTCGTTATATGCACCTAGGTACATAATGGCCTAGCTATTATGTACCTAAGAAAAAGGGCCAAAAATTGGAATGGGTGTCGAGATGATAGGGTAGATGCAGGGTTATTAGGTACATCTAGTTTATAAGGAGAAAAGAATGTAAAAAGAAAAATAAACATAAATAAAACAAAGGTTCTTTTACAGATCATGTGTCAAATTTATGTGTTGCATTTCTATGAATATTTCCTTTTACATTTTTGTCCTGATGTTGCACTTAGTCATTTTTCTCGCTAAGTGTTGCCATTAATGCCAAAGGGGGAGATTGTTGGCAAGTGGTCAACACATGCACACATATGCACATGTAGGTACATGTACATATATAATGTTGTCATTAATGGAAACACTCATCAAATTTATGATCGCATATATTGGACATCACTAATATTTTTGTGTGGAGTTGATAAAGGAAAAATGCCTAAGTCCACAGACTTATCCTATGACCCAGTTTGATAGAAAAGGTTAGTGATCCTCATAGAAGCCTCCTGAAGGCATGTGATCTTGGCTACATGTTTGAAAGACATGAATGAATATGTGTGTAAGGTCTTACATGTTAATATTGTAGTATCGAAGAGATATGTTTAGTTGATTAGATGTGAAGACAGTAAATAGGGTATAACCTGTTGTCGATCACTAAGGCCAACTTTGTGAGTAATTGAAAAGTTATTTTTGGATGTGGTCTTGGATCTAAGGCAAACTAAGGATTTTAATAAAGCATGCAAATGCTCATTAAATAATATTATGTTTTTCTAGAGTAAAGCTGACTAGCTTTTGTAATATACCTCTAACAAGGTATAAGTACACAGATACTTTTGTAAAAGTGTGTGATGATGTGGATGATAGTATTGATGGATGCGAACTTTGAAGGCATCTAAGGGAAAGAATAGCAATCAAGAGAAAGGAGAACAAGAGGAGTATTCAAGACAAAATATTTATTGAAAGTGTTGTTGCACCTATTTTACACCTCTAACAGGGTTTGATTGCCTCTAATAGGGTTGGACTCTTAGCAGGGTCAATTCCTTAATTGGGATCACATTGTAAAGACTTATAACGGGGTCTTTCCTTTAACCAAGACCTATTGTAATACGTGACTCCTAACATGGTAAGAACTCTTAACAGGGTTATTATACTTATAGTGTAGATATTTGTGGGTACCATCCCCACCGTGGTTTTTCCCTTAACAAGGTCTCCTTGAAAACAAATATGGTGTTATGAGTTCTCCTATGTTTGTATGGTTATTTATCTTATGCTATATCTTTATATGTTGTTTAAAGAAGATAAATAAATTGAAGAATCATGTAAAGTATGATAAAACTGATTCACCCCACCTCTTAGTGTTACCAAATCCTAAAAGAAATAAATATGAAACAACCACAAGGTTTTGAGGTCAAAGGTAAGGAGAACTTAGAGTGCAGATTGAAGAAAAGTTTATATGGCTTGAAGCAAGAACCTCGAAAATAGTATATTAAATTTGATAGATTTATGACTAAGCATGGCTTGGTGTAATTCAGACTATTGTATTTATTTTAAGAGGTTGGATGATGATAGATACATTATTATATGTTTAGATATTTATGATATGCTTGTAGCAGGGGCTAACATGGATCACATTAAGGAGTTGAAACAATAGTTAGCACATTATTTTTCTATGAAGGATTTGGGGGTAGAAAAATAAATCTTTGGTATGAAAACTTGCAGAGATAGGAAGAACAATAAATTGATTCTATCTCAGGTTGATTATGTTGAAAAGGTGTTGAAAATTTTCCATATGGATAATGCAAAAGCTTTCAAGACACCTTTTCCTAGTCATTTGAAATTGACTAAGGAGATGTGTCCAAAGACATAAGAGGTGGAAGAAAAAATGTCCAAGGTACTGTATGCATTAGTTGTAGGTCGTTTGATGTATGCCATG
This sequence comes from Chamaecyparis obtusa, assembly GCA_027943335.1. Lineage (NCBI taxonomy): Eukaryota > Viridiplantae > Streptophyta > Pinopsida > Cupressales > Cupressaceae > Chamaecyparis > Chamaecyparis obtusa. Next base: position 728,064 of record BSBK01007967.1, on the reverse strand, counting down.
GTATGCACTAGACTAGATATTGTACATGTTGTAGGATTTTTTAGCAGGTATATGAGTCATCCTGGAGTTGAGCAGTAGAATGAAGAAAAATGGATTCTCATATATTCGAGAGGTACATCCTATAAATTTTAATGTTTCAAGGGCTCTAATAATGATTTAAAAGGCTATGTTGACTTAGATTTGGCATCAGATTTAGATACCAGGTGGAGTACCATAGGTTATGTATTTATTGTTGGTGGGATAACAGTGAGTTGTAATTCTCGACTACAAAATGTGGTTTCTTTATCCACTACAGAGGCAAAGTATGTTGTTTCTATAGAGGTAACTAAGGAGATGATATGGCTACAATTTTTCATGGCAGAGTTGGGAAAATCACAGACTGACAATTATCTATTTACATATAGCCAGAGTGACATCCATCTTGCAAAGAGATAGTCATTGCATTCAAATACCAAACACATATAGTTGAGGTATCACTTCATTTGATCAGTATTGGATAATGGATAGTTAAAGCTGGAAAAGATACATGCATATGAAAATCTAGTGGATATGTTTGCAAAGGCATTGAAAAGGGATAGGATGAACTCCTCTTCAACTTTAGTTGGTCTTCAAGACTAAAAATAGAAAAAATAATAGCAGAGTCCAAAGTGTGTCAATCCTTTAGAAGCTTTAGGGTAAGCAATGTTGCTATTGGATCAGTCTCCAAGTGGGAGGTTCTTTAGTGTGGAGCCTAATCAGTTCACGAGTGGGAGATTGTTGGTTTGTGGTGACTGATCAGGAAATTACTATACACTTTTCATTTATCATAGTGTTTGGAGTTAACTTGTCAAGCATTTTTTAGTTGACTCATTGAGATTTTCTGTAGGTTGACTCATCAAGCTTTTCCCTAGGTTGACTTGTCAAGCTTTTCCCTAGGTTGACTCATCAAGAATTTTTAGGGTTAACTTGTTAACTGACATAAGTCTTTTTATAATGGCTTAGGGTTAGGGTTTTCTCTATATATAATACAACATTGTTAAGAATCATTAATAATATAATTTTTAACTAAAATTTGAGTTTGAGGTAATTGCACCATTGTTTAATATTTATATAGTTAGGGTTTTCTAAATTTGAGTTTGAGGTAATTGCACCATTGTTTAAAATTTATGATGTGGAATGTATAATGATGTCCTTAATATGTCTTTGATATATTTTATAGTTGATTTTGATGATAATTTAATTATGGTATTGTGTTTTAGTCTTGGTCTATGTGGTTGGATGTGAGCATGTGATGGAAATGCAATGACACTTATGATTCTTTCATGAAATAATCATTGGATTGTATGCACAGTTGAGACCTTTTTTACATTCTAAAAAATATTTCCAACAATGATAATAGTGAGGAATCATTAATAATGCGACATATCATTAAAATCATTAACTAACATCTACATCAATGAATCCATACTAAAACACACATAATAAATTCACAGAAAAAGATTGACAATAACACATAATTATTGGCAAGTTGGATGTGTTTTTCATTAGGAGAAAAAAAGGTTTTGAAGGGGCCCAAAAACCTAGTACAATCATATTTTAAAGGGGATCTAAAACCCCAAAAAGATGAATAGCTACAATTGATAGAACATTATAGCTACAACTGATAGAACATTATAGGATAGTATCCTGAAGCTAGTAGACAGATGACAACATTACAACATAAAACATTCAACTTACAAGATGCCCCAAACCTGACACAAGGCCTTCACCTTAGATCATAGAAATTGTCTCCCAATCAAGGAGATCCTTGAGGTTTTGAATGGAACCCCAAACCATATCTTTAGGTTTTATCATGGATTCCAAAACCATAGTAACAAACAACTTGAAAAAAATGAACATCAGAAGACTAACTGAAACCTTAAACTTGGGTTTTAACATGTCTCACATAACCATTAGAAAGGGTTTTAACATGGAACCCAAAACCATCCAATTAAAGGTATCATAGCTTACTTAGATGGAAAAAACCCAAACCCTCAATAGAACTCCACTCCACCTCCGTAGAAGGGGATCTCAACTTAATAAGATCAGGGAGAGAGAGAGAAGTTCTCCATGAAACCCACTTCTGAGACCACCCCTCCTTCCAAAAACTACACACAAGAGAGACAATCCCTACCATAGTCAGCTTCCCCCTCAAAGCACATGACCACCTCCATAAATGATGGTTCCACCTCAGTAGTAAATTATATTTGAAGAGACAACAAAAAAGAACACCCAACCCTCCAATAGGCCACAGAAAGGAACCTCAGAAGCCAGAGGAGGAGCATCGCCTCTATAAAAATCTCCATGGGGAAATGCAAAACTACCTATTACATTTCTCCAAAACATCAGCAAAGTGAACTACTAGACTCTACTAAGGGTCACAGTAATCCCAAAACTTGAAGAACTCCATAACCAAAAATAGCCAGCAGCCAAAGATGGCCTTTGAAAATGCTCAGTACCCACCATCTGGCCACAACCACGAAGACAAGATAAACTCATCTTCAACAACAAAATAAAGAATCCAGCAAAATAAAAGGAGATCAAGAAATTTGCAACTCTAAATGTGGCTAGCTCAATACCACTGAAGGTTTCAAAACCACCCATGTACAAAGGTAAAATACACCTAGTAGAAAAAAGTCTCTCTAAGGGAGATGAATCCAAATATGCAATAATAGAGGCCAACCTAGTGGATACAACCACATAATATAAAATTTGAATCCCATTAGCCTTGCAAGAAGTCTAAAAATATACTCACTCCCCCACAAACAAACCCCAACTAATGTGTAGTCAAAACCTCTCATAATAATGAATCCAAAAAATATATAAAACAAGTCCTCCAAAAAGGCCCTAAGATAAAAACTTGCAAGAAAAGGGCAGATTGAAATTGATCTAAACCTTGAATATCCATGGATCTGAACACTGAAATCACACCTACAATATTGAACCATCAAATTCCAACGAGTGGGGCCCAACAAAAGGTTCATGTGAGAGGAAAAAGCTACCATACCCCATGTAGCATCTGAGGTGGCAAAGCCAACATAGCATCTAAGGAGAACACTGCCACAAAAGAAAAAATAGAAAGGGTGCAAGAATCACTGTGTAACAAGCCACCCAAAACTTCCTTCCCCAACAACACCAAAAAAACATCATTAACATTCAGAATCTCAACAAGGTTTGAAGGGGAAAAGCCAAATTCAACCACGAACCTAACCAACACCACACAACCATAAGAAACAACCACAAATGAAGCCACTAGGGAATGAACCTGATTAGAGATATCAAACACAGAGGTCTCAACCAAAATAGAAAAGAATTCATAAAGGAATAAGTTCACCAACCCACAGGGGAGGAAATGAATCCCCTCGCCTAGACATGAGCGCCCACAAAAAAAAGTTGTCACCATTATTGTCTTCTCCTTTGTCAGAGGCAGCCTTTGAAACCTCACAACCTCCTAAAACCCTACCACCATTCAGGCTCTTGCCTTTTTCCATTTCTAGCATCGACATCAAAAATATGCAAGTTGGATGTGATTTCATTGATGTCAATATATCTATTTGTGTAGTTTGGCCAGTGATGCATTATGTTTAGAGGTTTGGTGAGAATTTCTTACTAAAGATGATGAGTTGCACACCTCATGGGATGATGTAGAGTTTTTATACTTGGTCCATGTTAAGTTTCAGGGATTGACATGGTGATTTAGATGAGTTACGAGGCCAGGAGTTGTGAATGGTTCTTTTATTTTCTACAAGTGTAGAAAGGGTCAAAGAGATTAGTTCAGTTTTCACTTCTAGGTTGATATTTCTATCTGTGCATGTATGAGATAAATTTGGACATGCTTATGTGTCCATAATTCAAAGGGTTTTTGTTCTAGAGGTCTGCATGGCATTATTTTGTTGTTACACTTGAAGGTGACAGTGCTCTTGAGGTTCGAAAAGAACAATAGTAGTGAACCTAGTGATTAGGGTAGTCTTGGATGTTTATTTGTTCTTCATGATGCTTATAGATGTTTTTGGATTATGTTCCTACTAAGTTGGTGGTTCGTATAGATTGTGGTGATCAAGTTTGGAGGATTTTTTAGTTGGTAATATTTTCTTGTGTTCTTGGCTGACTTGATAAGTAAAATGTTCTTGTGTAAATTGAGCCATAATTTGCAAATGTGTTATGGGTTCTAGGGATTTGTTATGGATCATTGATATGTTTTGGTAGTCAACATGGATTTGAATTATGAATTTAGACACATGGATTTGAAATTTGAATTTGAGGGTTTTGTCAAACTTTTTTGTTGATCAAGATTGATAAATTATTTAAGAAATTAGGGAAATGTTTTGTATTATGAATGCTTGATAGAGTGTGGAGAAAGAGTGACATATTTGTTAGTGTTCAAAGTGCTTGTGTAAAGGATTAAGAGAAGGTTTGATCAGATATATGTATTTTACTTAATTGGAACTGGCCTTGGCATGAGATAGATGCCACTATACAGTTCACAAAGTTTTTAATTGTAGTCAAATCAAACATTGTAGTGGTCTTGTAAGAATTTTAGTCTTCCTTAAGGTTGGAGCCCAAGGTATTTTTGAGAAGAGAGCTCTATGCAATGTGCTTAAATTCATGTAGATTCCCCATTTTTAATAATTTTTACTTCTAACAAGGTAGTAACTTATTGTGGGTTTAAGAACCACTATAGTTTTTCCCATTTTTGTTTCCCTGATTAAAAGTCTTGTGCTATGTGTTGGTTGTTTTTCTTGCAACCCCCTTTCCTAGGTGGGAACTTGAGGACCAAATTGTGGGACTGAGAACTTGGAAAACAAACTCAGCACCATCATTAGAAAAGGGACAAGGAAAGTTCAACAACATAAGGTGCAAAGACCTTCTTCACTTTGAGCTCCACATCACTCGAGAGGGTACACCTTATCTGCACATACATGACTTTTTTTAAAAAACAATAGGCCTGTAGATAGATGACTGTAGAATAGCTTTCAGACTCATTTAGGTAACAAGTACCTTAATCAATGTTGACCATATCTTGTGCAATATCCCTTTTGCATAGAGTAAGCCTAAAAACTAGAAACTACTCCTAACTCCTCCTATCAAACATGAAAGGGAAAATGATTTCATTTAATTTTTTGGGTTGAATGGACTCCTGAAATATCCCAAGCCTCTCAGAGACCAGTGCCTTATCCAATGGGCAACAGAGTCAAATAAATCACTGCAACAGAGAGCTATGAATAAAGAAGACAATACATTCTAATATGTTGATGCCTTACACCAAACATACACCATTGATCAGATTCTACTTAGAAATCCACCTGTGTACTCAAATATGCAATTACCTATTCAAAGGACTTTAACCCTCCCCTTAGAAGAGACCTAGGAACAAGTAATACATTAATCAACATCCACTAAAAGAAAAGTTTAAGATATCTTTGATATCCTAACTCATACACATCTGAAAACCAATCCTAAACTCAATTATTTTTTACGAAAACAACTCTATTGTAGACATCTTCAGACATACAATAAAAAGAAAAAAACACCCTTGATGCTCTAATAAATAAGTTCAAGAACCAAATGGAGACAATATGATAGTAGTATGAAAATATTGAGATCTTATTCATAGGACAAACTGTTACAACTTATATTCTATTCTCCAAGCCAGAAAGGAAAGAGGGAACACCCTATATGTAGAGAAGAAGGCAATATATTTACAGGAAGAAAACCACTCATGGAACCAAGGAAATTGGAACCCCTCTAAAGATTACCAAAAATTGGAACCTCTAAAGATCTTGGAAATCCTTATAAAGGATTGCAACAAGCTTGGGATCATTTAGGTCAAAATTAGGTCTACAACAACCTCAAGCACTAGACTCAACAAGAAATGAAAGAAATCAGGAAAGCCTAGAAACTTGAGAGGATTAGATTGTTAGGAATGAATTCTAAATATATCCTATGGGAGAGTATTCACAGCCATTCTATAGTACTTGTTGTTGCATTCATGACTGTGATTGTCATTGATGTCAACACAGTGATCTACTAAAGATTAGCAAAGAAGCAGATAGTGTTTGAGTTAGCGCACTTGGGATATTGAAGATGAAGCTATGCAGAGTTTAGGAATTACTCTATAATATTTTATAAGATCATGGTTAAGAGCACATATGTAAATTCATTTATTCATGACAGTTATGAGGAAATCAGTGGAAGCAATATTCAGGCAATGTTCCTGAGTAGCATTTTGTGGAGATCAGATGATATCTCCTAATCGGGATTGAATCTGATCATGCACAATAATGAGGTAGTTGAAGACATAATGTTAGTGACATGGATGTGAGCACAAGATCCGAGGTCACACGAGTAAAGAATTGTCTTAATTGGAAGCTAACAGTTTTGTGTAATTTTTATGTAACATGTGGAAACTTTATTTTTGTAATTTGTATGCCAACTCATTTGTAATTACTTGAGTGTAGTATAAAGGAAAAAAAATTTTCCTTGTTGTAACATGTAGTTTTGTATTGTATTTGAAAGTGAATTGCAGAATTGTGCAATACTTGTTGAAAGAGGATATGCGAAGTATAGAGATCTGATGAAGCAGTTGTTGCAGTTTGGAAAAGTCAAAGAAGGAGTATTGAATTTTTGAGATCAGTAATCTTTTGGTATTATTTTTTTGAGTAATACAAAGATCAGTTGGACAGTGTGTTTAGTGATCTTACACCTAAAGTTGTTTGGGCAGTGGGTCCTTCTGTCTTCCATAACTCCTAACAGAGTTAGAATCTTTTAGTAGGGATTCAAAGTCTCCTAATAGGGACTCATATGTATTGAATGTATTTCATAAGACTCCTAACATATTCCATCCTCTCACAAGGAACTTTCATATTAGTGTATCTTTTGTGGGCATCATTCCCACCGAGGTTTACTCTTTGATCAAGAGGTTCCCTAGTCAACATATCGTGTGTCATTGTGTTATTGTGTATGTTTATCTTTCTATGGTTGTTGGTTACATTGCTTACTTGGTTAAAATCTATTGAAGTTGATAAAAGTTGTATTTATATGATAACTGATTCACCCCCCCCCCCCTCTCAATTATCTTGGTGGACTTTACTTTCTAACAATTGGTATCAAAGCAGTAAGTCCTTGAAAGAAAAGTTTAACAGCTTAAGGAGATCCATGGTGAATCATTTTAGGAAAGAAAGACCTAAGTTTGATGGAGTGAATTTTGACAGCTGGAAAGAAAAGATGAAGACACACTTATTTTGTTTAGGACCGAGTTATTGGTTAATCACAAAGAATCAGATGACTATTACTGATGAGGATAAGATTGAAGATTGTACTAATGAGGAAAGAGATCTATTCATGTGTAACATACTTTCCAAAGAAACACTCTTGTCAACCCTTCAAAAAAATGAATACAGTCAGGTAAAATATCTAAAAACATCTCATAAAATTTGGTTAGCTTTACAATCTAGTTTTGAATGTGATGAACATGCAAAGAAAGTTAGATTACATAATTGGATATGTGCATTTGAAGATATAAGAATGATGGAATATGAATCTTTTAGAAGCTATATTGGTAGAATGTCAAAGATTATTGTACATATAAAATCTTGTGGAGGAACCAAGACAGAGAATGAAGTAATATGGAAAATTCTAAGGACATTGACTCCTGCATTTAAGTATACAACATAGATGATTGGACAAGTTATACCTTGTACTATGAACTTTACCAAAGAAACTCTTCTTGGAAGATTGGAAGTAGCAGAGATGAACTTGGGACTATTAGGAGACTTACCTAGAATGGAGACAACATTCAATGCACTTAGTGTTTTCCCTACTTTGTTAAGAAGCATCAGTGTGAGCGGAGATTATGCTAGTAGCAACAGATCTAGAAATGAAGAAGATGAGAATATTGAAGAAGGTATTGTCTTGCTTGTGAAAAGAGAACGAGATGGTAAGAATTTTTTTAAATGTTGGACTTGTCAAGAATTTGGTCATTTTGCATCTAAATGTCCTAAGAGAATCAAGAAGTATAGAAAGAACTTTAAACCTAGGAGATCTAAAGAATGTTATTATGCAAATGATGAAGAAATTGAAGCTAGTTTGGAGAAATATTTGAGTGAAAGTGATACTGAGAATGATAATATAAGATTTGTAGCAATTAAAGAAGAAAATCATGAAACAAAAATTAAGGAAGAAAAGGCTTTAGTTTCTCAAGTAGAAAAGAAAACTGATTGGATTATAGATAGTGGTTGTTCACATCATATGACTGGAGACATGAAGAAGTTCATAAAGTTTAACAATTATGATGGAGGAATTGTTAAAGTTGGAAATAATGCACCTTGTTTGATTAAATATATAGGATCTATTACTCTTGATGGAAAGACTAATACTAATGATGTTTACTTTGTGGATGGTTTGAAACATAATCTTTTGAGTTTTGGACATCTAGTTGATAAGGGATATCAAGTTTGGTTTACTGAGAAAACTTTTGTAATCAAAGACAAGGATGGTAATTTGATTGGTACTGTATCTAGAACCAGAGGTAATGTATTTCAGTTCAATCCTACTGAGATGACATGCTTGATTACTAAGATTGATGATAGTTGGTTATGGCACAGAAGATTTTGTCATATAAACTTTGATAACATTGTGAAAATAAGTACTACACTTGCAGTAAGAGATTTGCCTAAAATTATGAAGCCTACTAACATGATTTGCAAGGAATGTGTGATGGCTAAATAGAAGAGAAGCTCATTTCCCAACAAGAAGTTTACAACAACAGAGAAGTTGCAAATTGTTCATATAGATTTGAGCGGTCCGTCCCATAAGGACTAGAGGATTCTATGGAGAAAGGTATTTTATGATTCTTGTTGATGATTTTACAAAAATGATGTGGATTGCATTTCTTAAAGAAAAGTCTGAAGCATTTGATAATTTTAAGATCATTAAGAATAAAGTTGAGAATGAATTTGGAATGAAGATTAAATGTTTGAGATCTGATAGAGGTGGAGAATTTACTTCAAAGGAATTTAAAAAATTTTGTGAAGTGAATGCTATCAAGAGACAATTTTCAGCCCCTAGGACACCTAAACAAAATGGTATTGCAGCAAGAAGAAATAGATCAATAACTGAAGCGGCAAGAGCCATGTTATTTGATAATGACTTAGCGAAGATATTTTGGAGAGAAGCAATGAACATAGTAGTGTATACAATGAATAGAGTACAAATCAGAGTAGATACAGACAAGACACCCTATGAACTATGGTTTGGACATGCACCATCAGTTAAGTATTTTAGAATTTTTGGAAGCAAATGTTATATTAAGAGAGATGATGACATTGGAAATTTTGATCCTAGAAGTGATGAAGGTATATTTCTTGGATATTCATTGAAGAGAAAAGCTTATAGATGTTACAATAAAAGAACTAAGACTGTTGTTGAGAGCGCAAATGTTAAAGTTGATGAAAAGTTCAAAATTTAGGAAAGAATGCTTGATTATGAATCAGATGAAGGAAATCATCCTAGAACTAATCCAGAGGCTACTGAATTATTCTATGAAACTGACAGTGATTTGTTGATTAAAATCTACAGTGAAGAAATCATTGAAGAACTTACAGCAGAAACAAGAAGTGAGACAGTGACACCTAATAGGAATCTATCAAGGGATCATCCTGTTGAGAAGATTATTGGAAGCATAGACAGAGGAGTTTTGACATGAAATAAGGTACAAAAATAGTTGTGTTTGATTTCTCAAATTGAACCTAAATCTACTAGTGCCTATGAAGATGAACATTAGATTAAAGCTATGAAAGAAGAACTAGATCAGATTAAAAAGAACAAGACTTGGGAATCGGTCCCTAGACCTAAAGATAAGAATGTTATAGGAACAAAATGGGTATTAAGAAACAAGATGAATGAACAAGGAGAAGTAGTAAGGAACAAAGCAAGATTGGTATGTTAAGGATACTCACAGCAAGAAGGAATTGACTATGAAGAAACTTTTGCACCAGCAGCAAGAATTGAAGCAGTAATAATGTTTTTGGCCTATGCATCTTATAAGAAATTCAAAGTGTATCAGATGGATCTGAAGTCAGCATTTCTGAATGGAGAATTGGAAGAAGAAGTCTACATTGAGCAACCTAAAGGTTTCCCTTTAACTCAAGAAGGAGATATGGTATGTAAACTAAAGAAAGCTTTATATGGACTAGAACAAGCACCTAGAACTTGGTATGTAAGACTCGATAAGTATTTGATAAAATTGGGATTTACTAAAGGCACAGCTGATAGCAACCTGTACACAAAGGAAATTGAAAATGGTTTGTTAGTTTTTATTTTTGTTGATGATATTATCTTTGGAGGAGAAGATGAAGTCGGTGATAAATTTGCAGATGAAATGAAGATTGAATTTGAAATGAGTATGATTGGTGAAATGAAATACTTTTTAGGATTGCAGATAACACAAAACAGTGATGGTATCTTTTTAAGTCAGACAAAGTACTTGAACGACTTATTGGAAAGATTGTGAATGGAGAACTATAAGCCAGTTGGAACACCTATGGTAACTAGACACAAGTTATCTATAACAAATGAGACTCCTATAGTGGAACAGAAAAAGTACAGATCTATGATTGGAGGATTGCAATATGTAACTCATACAAGACCTGATATATCACATGCAGTTGGAATTGTAGCAAGATTTTAAGCTGAACCTAGAGAATCACATTATGCAGCAGTAAAAAGGATACCGAGGTATTTAAGAGGCACAATTGAGTATGGATTGTGGTATGAAAAATCTGATGATTTTACCCTATGTGCATATATAGATGTTGATTGGAAAGGTAGTGTTGATGACAAAAATAGCACCAATGGTGGAGCGTTTTTCCTTGGAGGAAGATTGGTTTCTTGGCTAAGAAAGAAGAAGAACTATATTTCACAAAGCATAGCAGAAGTAGAATATGTGGCAGCAACAAACAATTGTAATTAGATAATTTGGATGAAGCAAATGCTGAAGGATATTGGAATAAAATTTGTTGAGCCTGTTGTTATACATTGTGATAACACCAGCACAGGTAGTATGTGTAAGAGCCCTATGTTACATTCTAAGACAAAGCATATAGAAATAAAGTATCATGTAGTGAGAGAGAAACTAGTAGAGAAAGAAGTCAGACTTGAGTATATAAGCACGAAAGAGAAGATTGCAGATATATTTATAAAACCTTTTCCTAAGGATACATTTGAGTATCTGAGAGGTATGCTTGGGGTTATGCCCCAGCCAACTTTTGAGAAGTGATGCAAATTGTTGCATCTGTCCAGTGGTATATGAGCCCTATCTTTCTTCTAGACTAGATGTTGGTACTTCCTCTATGGGGGAGTATGTGTATCTAAGCTAAGTCATGAGGACTCTAGTGAATGTACTTTTTGAACAGTGTCTTTTGACATTAAAATTGTTATTGACATAGTGATGAAACATCTATCATTGATGTCAATGGGGGAGAAGTATACATGAAAAACCATCTATTGGAGAGAATTGAATAGGAAAATGAAGCAAGATTTGATTGATGAAGAGGACTTGAAAGTATTTTCAGAGCAGCAGTGTTGCAGTGTTGGTATTCATGGAACTTGGATGTTTTTCATCTATGTTTCCATTTATGACAATGGGGGAGATTGTTAGGAATGAATGCTAAATATATCCTATGGGGGAGTATTTGCATCCATTCTATAGCAATTCTTGTTTCATTCATGACTGTGATTATCATTGATGTCAACATAGTGATCTACTGAAGATTGACAGAGAAGTAGACAGTGTTTGAGTTAGCGCACTTGGGATATTGAAGATGAAGCTATATAGAGTTGAGGACTTACTCTATAATGTTTTATAAGATCATGGTTAAAAGCGCATATAAAAAATCATTTATTCATGACAGTTATGAGGAAATCAGTGGAAGCTGTATTTAGGCAGTGTTCCTGAGTAGCGGTTTGTGAAAATCAGATGATATCTCCTAATCAGGATTGAATCTAATCATGTGTAGTTATGAGGGATTGAATCTAACAATTATTTGGGTTTCATCATCAACGGGCTAACTACAATTACAATTTGAATAGATTTCTTGTTGCAGGCAAAACAAAATTAAATGCCAGGACCACCAAAAGAAAACTTGCATGTACAGGGAATGGAAACAACTGACAATCATCATACCCTAGCCGCCCTTATCAATTTATCAATCCTCAACATTAACTCAGCATGGCATCCTCAAGAAACAAAATCAAATTAGGATGACCACCAATATCTTCTTCATTATTTCTCACCTACAACTGCGTAGAAAAATCAAATCTGATCTGGCTTTTGTCATTTATGGATTACCAACTCAAACCCTACAGAGAAAACCTAGAAGAAAATTCAAATTATCGGCCACAATGGATAATTGACAAATTTTAAAACATGACCATTGATCCTTGTCATTCCCGACACATCGGGTGGTTCTCATTAATCATCAAACAGTCAAATGAGCTTTTTTTATGTCTGACCACATCATCTTTTCCTGGCAACCAATAAAAAATGAGCACATTAGCAACACCTAGTATGAGGATTCACCTTCTTATCGGTCCTTTAAATAGGACTGTTAATCTTCACTTAAGAGAGAATCAATGGCTATCATGTTTCCACAATGGTTAAAACATCATGCATCTTTTCTTCGTAACAATGCGACAATCGTTAGATTAACCTACATCTGGTATCCCTTTAATAGGCTGAAACCCTTGATCCCACTAACAACCTCCATGTCATCATCCTTCACGACCAATGAAAATCAAACATATCTGCAACACTTGGCAACAGACCTGCCGCACCATCTGTCCTTGTTGGAAGATCGGATGGTTGTCGCAATCCCACGATCATTATCCTTTGAGCATATTTCCTTTGTGGCATCATGACCACCATCAAATCTTCCCTGGCTTGATCTATCTTTATCTTTTAACCATGACAAGCATCCATTAACCTTAAGTCATCTAGCGATTACGCGATTAAAGGATTTCTCCTGATCTCGGAACACTTTGCTAAACTGGGGTTTGGTCTTGAGATCACGCAAACAAATGCATTTGCATGATCGCTAAACATTTCCTTGACTTGAGATTTCATTCAGAGATTCAGCGACTACCATCTGATTCATTTATCATCAATGACTCCCGCTAAGTCTCTAAGCTTTTATCTTAACTCATCTTCTATCTGGTGACCCAGTGACTGAAGGAATCTTGTGATCACTCAATGTTTCATTTAACCCATGCCTGGTTCAGAGATAACGTGATCAAAGCATTTGCTGAATTGCCAAGTCTTTTCTTAACCTTGAATTCTTTTAAGAGAATAAGCGTTAGTCGTAGATCAAGACTTCATCCTACAGTTCACATTTAATCTCAAAACCTTCCTTCCTTGACAAGATATCTAGAGAATGAGAGACTAAAGGAAATATTAACCATCCATTAGGTTGATGGATGTTAGGAACTTAACCATCAAGACTTAGAGAATACACAAACACAACATTCACCAAGTCACCAAATGAAATGACTAACCACCCGAGAACCTTGAGATTAGTAGAACACCTTAGTTGTGGAATCGTTGAATAGAAGTTTACCTACCCGGGAAAGGAAATAGAACATGTGCAGAAAGGGGATTTTAAGTGACCTAAAAAAGTAATGAGAAAATAGATTTTGGCTAGGGTTTTGGACTTAGACAAATTTCATGAAACCCTTGGACATGGAAAAGACCTATATTCCCATACCTTCAAGCAACCATAACTCACTGGTTTTTGCATTTTAGCACATGCACCTTTAACTGAAGCTTGAACACATTCTAAATTATCCATGGCTAAGCTCGCAAGCTATGAAACCTGATAGATTTTCTTCACTGATCAAACTGTGTTGTAGCTAGGGCATGACAATATCTAGGGTTTTTGCAGGGATAGACCATTTTCTTAGGATTTTTGCAATGACAGGAAAATGGACTAACACTATGTGTTGTGGACTCTTTTTTATTTACACATACTTTCTTTATTCATCATAGATCATAAATAAGGGTTTAAGGGTTTTAAGGATCTAGTTTTTTAGGAGAAATTGATTCACCCCCCATATAAGTTTCTTGCTTCCTCATTTCCTATAATTTGTATTAGAGCTTGGTCCCTTGAAGGAAGATTAACAACTTGAGGGAGATACAAAGATGGCATCATACAAGAAGGACAATCCAAGGCTTCATGTAACTAACTACACCTTGTGGAAGAGTTTTATGATAGTGCATATTAGATGCATTGATGAATATTGTTGGAAGGTTATACAAGAAAGTTACAATCCTCTTGAAAACCCGAGAAATGCACAAGAGAATAGTGATTCCAAAGCCAATATTAGGGAAAAAGAAGTTTTTTTGAGTTCTTTGACTCATGTCGAAATGACCAATGTCATGGAATTGGAGATGGACAATGGGATATAGGAGAAGTTGTAGAACTTACATTAAGGAGACAACGAGTGAAGGTTTCCAAGTTACAGAGTTTTAAGGGAAAGCATGAAAGATTTAATATGAGTGAAGATGAAAATATTTCCTCATTCATGTTCTTAGGTTAAATGAGATTTTGACTACTATCAGATGTCTTGGAGGTACCTTGGAAGAAGATGAGATTATTTCAAAAGTGCTAAGATCACTAACACCTACCTACAATCACAAAGTTGTAGCCATTGAGGAGATTAGGATACTAATAGATGTGACAAGAGACAATATGGTTGGAAATATTACTACATTTGATTTAAGTTAATTTAGTGGTGCTTTACCTAAGGTTGAAACTACTTTTAAAGCTATTGTATCTAGAAAGAGCATGCAAAAATCTGATCTAAGAGAAGGATCTACAAGGAGAATGTCAAGATATAAGAAAGAGATGAAGGAACTTGAAGAAGAAGATAAAAAATTTCAAGAGTTGGAAGCACTCATTACAAGAAGACTACCAAAAGGTTCTAGTAAGTACTATACTATCCTAAAAAGATAGCACCCATAATTGGAGGCTTTATGACCTATTAGGCCCTACTTTAGTAATTTAAAGGTCCAAATGTCTTTATGCTGATTTCCCATATCTTCTATTTTCTTCCCCCAACACTTAACACACTCCCCTAGACCCAGACTAGCTTTAAACAATGTCAGGACTAGGTTGACTAAGTCAGCCTTCTTCTAGGACATTGTATTTAACTGGGCTCTGAGCCCAATGCTGAAATGTTTCTTTGAGATCTTTCTTTATGTCGGCCCAACAATATTGAGTCTCAAAATGAGTATAAACTAACATCAAGGCCTTTCATTTTGAGATCCATGTAATTAAATTTTATCCATTATTATCTATATGAAAGAAATCCATTATCATGCAATTATTGGTGATTTCAAGATGACCAAGCTTATTGAGGATTTGGATTCAATATTTGAAGGAAAGCATCCAGTTCATGATCTCCAAGTATCCACTTCTTCAAGATCCATTTAATAAAAGGAAATATTATCTAATTGGTACAATTTTCTCTCCCATGATGACCATGTAGAGGAATTCTCAAGCTAGAAAGAATATTCACACATCTAATATTCTTTCCTCTTCTTATCCATTGAGACGATCAAGCATATTAGAATTATTGAACAAGGATTTGTGATCATAGATCTATTCATTGGTGAAGAAATATTTGATTCTACACTCTACATACAAGAATCCTTGTGGGTTTATCAGATCCTAACATCTATCCATGAGGGTTTCTCTTGCAAGGTTAATATTTGCATTTATCTTGTTTACAGTACTTTCCTTATGCAATTTCAATTTCATTTCAAGGTTGATTCCTATATAGAAGCTTGACCAAGGAAATCCCATTTCCACAACCTTTTCCTCTTTTTCTCTATGTGCAGGTGCAATTTTAGGAGTTCTAGAATCAAATTTAGAAATATTAGAGCTAGTTATAGGTCCCTTGTAAATTTTATTAGATTTAGAGTTGAAAGGACTAGGTCAAAATTATGGAACAGTGTCTAGGACTAGGTCAACTAAGTTGGAATTTTCTTGTGGATTGAAAATTTTCACAATCACAAGTTACATGCATTAGAGTTACAAATCCAGACCTTTCCTGATTCTGACAGCTCTATGACAGTAAAAATCAAATTTGAAGGTCAATATTCCTCTTCTTGTTTACAAGGTGGGTTCATCCTTCTTATTTCAATCTTGAATTTAATTCTATACATCATAATTGATATCACATTTTTTTAGTTGTCATTTCATTATCATAGTATCAATTCCTTTTAGACATTTCTTTATTCATATCACATATTTCATTTCATTCCTCCATCATAATCAAGGCCTTAAAACCAGGGAAAGTGAACCCCAATTCCCCACTCTCACTTAGATCTTGTGTTTTCACCCCAATATCCTTCTACAGATGTGATAATCTTATTTTTTTGAGGCTGAGCCTTTGGGAGAGTGTTTTCCTAATGTACAACACAATTTGGTGAGTTATCTATTATCCCCTACATAAAATTTCTCACCATTTTCCATTGTAAAATTACAAAGGAAAGATGCCTCTCAATTTTTTTTCATGCAATAAGATAGGAAACTTTCCTTCTATATGTCCAGAGAGGGAAGCTAAATGGGAAAAAAGAACTACTATTATAAGTAAATGCTAGTTTTCTTTTGATGATAAGAAAGGAGTTACAAATGATGGATCTAATGGTCCTGAAAAGAGTGGTGATGAATTCACATTTATTTTTGTCAAAGAGGAAGATCCTAAGCCTGCAAATCCTATTACTAATAGTAAATTCATTTATATCAAGGAATAAGGTACTAAGTCTAATGATCCTATTACTAGATTAATGATGGAAAGTTAAGCACTAAGAGGGGATGGGTGAGTCAGTACACCAAAAACTTTTAACTACATATATAACCATTCACTTAATTGAAAACTTTGCATAACACATCATAAATCATATAAATTAGAAATATATAACACAAATCATAACACCATGATTTTTGGTCTCGTAAAAATCCTTGGTTGGAGGAAAAATGTGTGGTGGCGATGGTACCCACAATCCTTCACTATTGTAGAAAAAAGGTTTTCTCAGTTAGAGGTACAAAATTTAGCTATTTCTGATAGCTTACCCTGTTAAGAGTATAAAAGACTTATTCATTTTACCTTGTGAAAGGATTTTTTACAATCTCTAATCTAAGAGATGTACCCTGTTAAAGGATTTACAAAATAAGACCTATTAGGGCCTACCCGGTTAGGGATTTTATAATTTTGATTACAATATAAATCAATAATCAAAACATCTATAGAGATGTATCAACATATTCTTGTCAAACTCAATATGCTCAATATCATTTACCTCATTCTAAATTTCACTTCACAATTCAACTTCTGTACTCGATAGCCTCTACTCTGATTCACATTCATGATTTTGCATTACTACTATGCTACTTGGTAGCTTCTCTTCTCATCATTACCTTTTCATCAACTCCTCATTCTTAGCCTCCTCTCTATATATCTCTGATCTCCATACACTAATCCTTTTATACTCGATCTAGAAGCGGTGGAAATGTTCTAGATTCTTCTCCTTAAGAATTGTTAAGATTTTTTACTTCTCAAATGTATATATTCCACTTTATTTTCATTGGTGGATCTTACCTTGTAATCATACAAAATCATGTTTTTTATACATTTAATGCTCTACCAAATGATCTCCTCGAGATTTGTAAAATGTTTTATGCTCAATGTCCAGATTCAATGTATTTAATGTAATCTGTAATGTCAGCCTTTGTTATTCAATAACACATTTTATTCATGTTTGGTAACATGTATACTCTTACTTCGGTAACTACTATCATACATTCTAACTCGGTAACTAACTTTCACTTCTCGGTATCTATCGCTCATTTCCCTTTACCGAAACTTTATTTGCCTTTACTGACTTACTTATCTGCTTTATTGACCGAGTCCTATGACTCCTTCATTCACTGATTGACATTGACAAAAATATGAATTTAACATAACTAATGACAACAAACTAACTCTTCAGGAGTATCAATCTCCCTCTTTGGCATTAATTTGGAATATTTGTTAAAAACTTCAAATTCATCAAAATTTGGTGTCCTTAATAAAAATTTGACCATGTATGAACTCGGTATAGATTATAACTGCATAACTCATTTTAATTCTATATGACTTCCCCTATTATAATACTTCCTATGTACATTTCTTCTTATATTCTTATTATATCCCCCTATATATGATTCTATATCGCCCTTTTTTGACAAAAATGCGAAAAAAAAAATTACTTATTGGGATCTGGTGGAGGAAGCTTATCAAAAATATGTTTGTACCTTTTATTTTCATCTTTTGGTGATGTCGCCCATGATTACTTTAGTGTCTGCAATACCACTATTTGTTCACCAATGTTTGTTGCTAAGATAATCATGTTATCCATAGCACTAATATCAGGGTATTCACAAAATCCTTCACCTTATGAATATGCTTTTGCAGTGATTCAATCTAGGGTATCAAAATTTAGTGTAACTCCATGAGTTCCATTCTGATTTTATTCTCCTCTTTTCTCAACTCATTTTGTACTCCCATTAAGTGTTTGAGCCTTTCATAATAAACTTTGAATATGCCAATCTTGAATGTGACCTTCTTTAGCTGCTTGGTCATCTCTTTCTCAATAGATTCATCTTTCTCTTTAATTGCCTTAGTAAAATGTGAAATCAAAAAAATCTTTTGAAATAGTAAAAGAACATCTTTTAACTTGATTTCCAATTCTGCAACTAATTCATAAAGTGTTACCTTATCTAGTAGTGCCACTGATTGAAGTAAATGTTCAATAATATTGTTTTCCATTTTCTTTTTGTGCACTTGCATCAAATACTTAGTGGTCTTTGTACCAGGTTGATTGATTTGTTTTACTAGTGCATCCAATTGGCTAAGTATACTACCCTTTTCATTTATATCAGCATCGAGAACAATCTCCTATAGAATCTCCTTAACACTCTCTAGCAAATTAGTCTTTTGTTTCTTTCCTAGTAATCTATCTTATGTTGCTTTCATTTTCAGCAGATCTCTAAATTCTGATAGCTCTTTACGTCTTAAGGTTGAGATTCATACCTTTGGAATCACAATTGGTTGACTTATGTCAATTTTATCCTTCTTGTGGTTTCTCTTCTTTGAATTTTTCTATTCTACCTACATACTTTCTCTAGTGGATAACTTTAGGAATAAGATGTCTTCTTTGCATTAGATATAGTAGTTGTAGTTGTATCTTTTTTTCTTTCTTCTTCTTTCTTTTCTTCCTTCTTCTCTTCATGAGCTTCTTCTTTCTTCTCTTCTATTGTATCATTTTCCTTCTCCTTTGGCTTCTCCTTCTCTTGTACTTTTGGATGATGTTGTATTGATGTCCCAATATATGTGACTTGCTCATTATTTTTACCTTGATTTGTCTTAGTTGTTTTGGTCTCCTTGGTTTCCTTTTGTTCTGTCATCTTTTCTTGTTTGGTGGATGTATCTTCAACATCAATAGGAGTATCCTTTGTCACTTTTGAGATGACCTCATAAATCTCATGAAAATACAGGCTCATCATCCATTAATTTTACATTTTTTGTATCATTAGTATCCATTTGTTCAATTTCCTTTTCCTCGATCTCCATGACATCTTCATTATGTTTGATTTGTTTTGTTGGCTATTTTTTTGTTATACCCTCAATTATTACTTCATATGGTCAAGTCAATAGGATTTGACTTACCTTGTTTCTCCTTGATCTCAGTCGGTTGGTTGGGAAAGAATATATTTCTCCATATACCATCTATTTCATTTTACACAGCTTCAAGTTCACCAACCATGATCCTTAGTGATCTTCTCTTAACAAGGAATATTTTAGAATGTTTTTTCAATGCTTATTTGATTTCTTGTATCATCAACTCAGGTACAGTGATAGCTAGGGATCTTTCCCTCATTTTTTTCTCAGAAGTCATAGAATACTTCCATCTATCATCTATCTTTTTGTATAGTTCATCAAGTAAGTGGTTGGCAAGCTCAACCGAAATAGTTTTGAATTTATGCAGTGTGAATACAACTACCTCTTCAATATTTTCTTTTTCTTCTTCACTCCTCTTGTCATACTTTTCATATCTGATTCCCACAAAATCTCCATTGTTATTAAGGTTCTCAAGAAAATCATCTAGGTTTCTATGTTTGAAGGGTTGGTTTTGCACAACTTTGAATTTTCTTAAATCTTCTAATTCAGTTTCACTGTCCTCTTGAAGTTTCAACTTTCTCCTTGGTCTGTCTGATGTTTTCTTTTCTCTCACATATGTCTTGGGTTTCGATTGATCTAACTTTGGTTTCTTTTTCTCCCTCAGTGTGGATGAAGACATTGTCAATGGTCTTGTAACATTGGGGCTTAGTGTTTCCTTTTACATTCTTAGTTTCTTCCCCTTAACTTCAGAAGTACCTGCTTCATATTATTCAATCCTCATACCAAGATTTTTTGATAAACTACTTATCATTCTATTAGTTTTTCTCTATGTCGTAGGTATTGATGTAGGATCATCACGGGTCCTTGTCAATCATGTGTCACCAAAAACAAGTTTGAATTTTCTTGTGTTTCTTAGTTCCTTCTTTGACCAAGTTGGCTCAGTAGTTGCTTAGTTTCCTTTGTTAACTGAGTTGGTCGGTTAATTCCCTGGCACTTGGTTATATTTTCCTAGTGCTTGGTTATCCTTTCTTATCGAGTTGTTTCTTTTGGTTTTTTGTTGAGGCCGGCTTGTGCAATTAATTATGGTTGTGGATTTAATGTTGGTATCTATCATTGGGAAGTGTGTGGACCTAGATCTATTCATTCCTTCCATTAATGGTGGACCTGAAGGCCGACTTATTTGGTAGCCTCTTGTATATATTATAATCTTTGGTTGTAGTTTTAAGGATCAGTTTTTAGGTGATAGTAGCTAGAAGATTGAGATATTTTCTAAATCCTCGCATGTTGGAGGAATGTTGTACTTGAATTATAATATCTTTCCCTAACTGAGAAGGTCGTACAACCCAACATGTATGAATTGATTTGAAGAAATACAAAGAGTTGATTTGCATTCTCTCTCTCTATTGTGTATTATTGCTTCTGTGTGTTATCTCTATAGGGTAGATTTGGATAAGGGTGTGCCTTTGACCCCTGTCCTCATCCTCCCTTGCATCAGGTGGTATTAGAGAAAAGGTTACATCTAGATCTAGATTTGTGAATCTAGGTTTGAGGGTTCCTTCTTGTCAAACCCTAGTTGATTTGTTGTGGGGTAGCAGATTGTGATTTGGCCTACAATTGCAGAGGGTTTCAAGATGATTCGTGGGAGGCAAGATGCGGATCATGGTTTGGCAGACATGTTGAGACAACTTTCTACTAGATTAGAAGCTGTTGAGACAACCCAGCGTAGAGGAAGGCATCTTGAAGATGTTAGTGATGATGAAGCTAAGGAAGAACAAGGTGATGTAGAAACTGCACTGGTGATGGATCAAGGTGAGGAAAGATTGTTGAAAGATTTGAAAAATCTAAAGTCTACACCACATTTCAATCCTCCCGAGTATACTGGAAAGCTATATTTGGATGAATTGGTGGAATGGATCACCGAGATGGAAAAGTACTTGAATATGAAAATGTCCTAGAGGAAAAGAAGGTGAAAATTGCAAGCACAAAGTTGAAGAGTCATGCATCTTTGTGGTGGGAACATCTGCAGTTGGACAAAAAGAGGAAAGGCAAAGACAAAATTAAGATATGGAATAAAATGGTGAATAAGTTGAAAGGAAAGTTTTTACCTCGTGATTATCAAATTAACCTAGTTAGGCGAATGCAAAGTTTAAGGTAGAAAGATATCTTGGTAAAAGATTATACTGAGGAATTCTATAGATTAGATATCAGATTTGGGTAGGATGAAGATGATGTGGAAAGAATTGCCAAGTACCTGAATGGATTGAGAGTTTCCATCCAAGAAGAAATCAGTTTGGTCAAGTTGGAAAACATTGAAGAAGCTTATCAGTTTTCCTTGAAAGCTAAGGAAAAATTGAACAAAAGACATGAACAAAAACAAAGAGGTAGAGGCGGTAGATTCCCTAGAGGAAGAGGTAGATCTTATGGTGATAACAATAGATCTGAACCAGAAAAGACAAATTTGGACAATGGCAAGACCAAGTGGAAAGGTGAAATTTCATTTAGAGGAAGAGGCAATAACTACCAAGGTGGTTATAACAGAGGTGGTTTCTGAGGAACTTGTTACAATTATGGAGAAGGACATAGATCATTTGAGTGTACACATGCAAGTAAGAAGTTTGGTAGCAGTAGAAATGCTTTGGTGCAAGAAGAGTCACTGAATGAACCTGAGAAGGAAAAGAACTTGATGGTAAGGAGAGCACTTTGGAGTGAAAGTAATAAGGAAGATTAGGTAAGGAAAATTTTGTTCAAGATTAGATGTAGAGTTTCTAATGTAGTTTGGAAGGTAATCATTGATAGTGGGAGCTTGGAGAACTTGGCATCTGAGGAAATGGTTACAAAGTTGTAGTTGAAAAGGTTGGAACACCTGAAGCCCTATCAAATATCATGGATTAAGGATAAGCATACACTCTTGGTAAGTGAACAATGTTATGTGAATTTAAAAATTGGAAAGTACTATGATAAGGTGTTATGTGATATCATGCCTATGGATTGTTGTCATAATTTGTTGGGTAGACCTTGGCAATGTGATAGACATGCTATATGTGATGGGAGATTGCATAAATATACTATTTGGGTTGATGGGAGAAGAAAAATCTTATTACCTTTGATTGAAGAACCTCCTAGTAGTGTTTGTAAATTTGTGAAAGTTTTCTTGATGGAAGGAAAAAAAAATTTTAAGGATTTGAAAAAGAATGATGTATGTTTTGTTGTGATTCCTAACAAACCAAGTAAGAAAATAGAGGATAGCATACCGGAAGAGATTGATAAGTTACTCACCAAGTATAGAGAGATCATTTTTGATAATGTACCTGATGGTTTTCCACCGAAGAGAAGCATTGATCATTGTATGGATCTAATCCCTAAAGCTATTTTACCGAATAAGGCACCACATCGGTTGACACCTACCGAGAATCGAGAATTAAACCCACAGATTCAAGAATTATTGCAAAAAGGTTTGATCTAAGAAATTTTGAGTCCTTATGCAGTGCCAGCTATTTTGGCACCTAAGAAGAATGGGGAATGGTGAATGTGTATGAATTCTAGAGAAATCAACAAGATAATAGTGAAATATAGGTTTCCTATACCGAGAATGGATGACATAATGGATAGTTTGACTAGAGAAAAGTATTTTACTAAAATTGATTTGAAAAGTGGATATCATCATATCAGAATTATAGAACATGATGAGTGGAAGACTAGTTTTAAGACAAAAGAAGGTTTGTATGAGTGGTTGGTTATGCCTTTTGGTTTAACTAATGCATCAAGTACTTTTATGAGATTGATGAATGAAGTCTTAAAGAAATTCTTAGGTAAATTTGTGATTGTATACCTAGATGATATTATGATATTCAGTAAGACTGAAGAAGAGCATTTTTTGCATGTTAAACAAGTATTACAGAGATTGAAAGAAGAAAAGTTATTGATAAATATGAAAAAGTGTTCTTTCATGAAAGAGGAGATTGTGTATTTGGGATTCATGATTTTAGCATATGGTTTGAAAGTGGACCTTGAAAAGGTTGAAGCTATTTTGAATTGGCCTACACCTAAGAATGCTAGTGAGGTAAGATCATTTCATGGTTTGGCAAGTTTTTACTAAAAGTTCATTAGGAATTTCAGTTCAATTTGTAATGTTATGACTGAGACTATGAGAGGAGATAAAAGAGAAATTAAGTGGACACATGGATCTGATAAAAGTTTCAAGACTCTGAAGCAAAAGGTTTTTGAATTGCATGTGTTAGCATTGCCTGATTTCAATAAGGTATTTCAAGTGGAAAGTGATGCAAGTGGTAGTGCAATAGGAGCTGTGTTGAATCAAGAAGGTAAACCTATTGCTTTCTTTAGTGTAAAGTTGAATGATGAAAAAAAGAAATATTTTATGTATGATCAAGAATTATATGCTATTGTTCAAGCCCTAAGAAATTTGGAGACATTATTTAATACTGACAGAATTTGTGTTGTATACCGATCATAAAGCTTTACAGTATTTGGGTAGTTAGAATAAGTTGAATTAGAGACATATGAAATGGGTTGAATATTTGCAGAGTTATAAATTTGTTATAAAACATAAGAGTGGATTCACTAACCGAGTTACTGATGCATTGAGTAGAAGAAGATCTTTGATGACCAAGATAAAAATTGAAGTTCTCAATTTTTATGACATGAGAGATTCATATGAATTTGATCCTGATTTTTCTGAGCCATGGAGAAAGTGCAGAGCACCTGTTCAAGGTCAACCGAGTACTAAATGGGAAGACTATTTCATTCAAGGAGGTATGTTGTTTAAAGGTATTTAGTTGTGTATACTGAGAGGATCAATGAGAACTAATTTGATAAAGGAGAAATATAGTAGTGGTTTGGTTGGACATTTTGGTGTTTATAAGGCATTGAATTTTCTTAAGGAGAAATACTTTTGGCCACAGTTGTATAAGGATGTCCAAAAATTTGTGAAAAGTTGTGGAATTTGTCAAGTTGAAAAGGGAGTAAGTCAGAATACTAGATTGTATACACCGAATTTTGTTCCTGAGAAACCTTGGATTGATATCAGTATGGATTTTGTTCTTGGCTTACTGAAGACAGTAAGAGGTAATGATTATATATTTGTTGTTGTGGATAGATTTTCTAAAATGGCACATTTTATACCCTATAGAAAGAAATAAGATGCAGTACATATAGCAGATATTTTCTTTAAGGAAATTATTAGATTGCATGGATTACTGAGGAGTATCATCTCTGACCGAAACAGTAAGTTTTTTGTATACTTTTGGAAGACTCTTTGGAGAAAGTTTGGCACCGATTTGAGGTATAGTTCTACAATTCACCCATAGACTAATGGACAAATAGAAGTTGTGAATAGGAGTACTAGAAAAACACCTTTTGAGATTGTAAATGGAATGCAACCGAGACATATATCATATTTGAGAGATATTGTTGATGAAGAGAAGAGAAGTGTTGAAGGAGTAAAGGTTGCTAAGTTCATGAAGACATTTCATGAAGATGTGAAACATAAGTTAGAGAAAAGTAATGAGAAGTAAAAAGATAGAGCTAATAGATGTAGAAGACACAAGATTTTTTTTGTTGGTGATGAATTAATGGTTCATTTGAAGAAAGGCAAATTTCATGTTGGAACATATGGGAAGTTGAAAATGAAGAAGTTTGGTCCTTGCAAGATTTTGAGAAAATTTGATACTGGAAAGACTTATGAGATTGAGTTACCTAATGACATGGATATATCACCTATTTTCAATATTTCTAATTTGCATGAGTACCATGAATCAGATGAAGAAATGACAGTACCAAATTATTATCCTAAGAAATAGACAGAAGAAGTTGAGAAGATTTTGGAACAAAGAGTTGGCATAAGTACAAGAGGAAAATAATATATGAAATATCTGGTAAAGTGGAAGAACAAACCGATTGAAGATAGTTCATGGATTTCACAATCTGAGTTGGATTCAACTTGGGTTGTACCTTTTGCATGATTCAGAGAATCATTTCAAAATAACCCCAGGTGTTTGATGCAGGAGAATCTTGGGTCCTTGGAAATCCTGTGTCACCAAAAACAAGTTTGAATTTTCCTGTATTGCTCGGTTGCTGCTTTGACTGAGTTGGCTTGATAGTTTCTCAGTTTCCTTTGTTAACCAAGTTGGTCGGTTAATTCCCTAGCACTCAGTTATCTTTTCTTGGCTCTCGGTTATCCTTTCTTACCAAGTTGTTTCTTTTGTTTTTTTGTTGAGGCCGACTTGTGCAATTAATTATGGTCATGGATTTAATGCTGGTATCTATCATTGGGAAGCATGTGGACCTAGATCTGGTCATTCCTTCTATTAATGGTGGATCTAAAGGCTGACTTTTTTAGTAGCCTCTTGTATATATTATAATCTTATCAACTGTATCAACAAAAACAATAGTTTTATGTACTTTTGGTGTCATTGATTCAAGTATTCTTCTACTTTCTTGATGTAGGGTTACTTTTGAAAATTAACTCGGTCGCACTCTTACAACTCAGAAAGCACTAGATATTTCTTGAATTTACTTGCTTATGCTTATATATTTATTAATCAATTGTTCGAATGATCTTGGAAGACTTGTCTCAATTATTTGCTTATGTTTATTTATACTTTTTCCTCATTTAGGGTTTCCAATGGCTATAATTTTAGCATTTAATGCAGTCGCTGAATCACAATTCACTAAATGAAATAAATTACCTTTTTCTTTTGTTGATCAAACTTGAAATGTTATCAGCACAATCATATATCCAAATGCATCTTAATTGTTAGAATAACTGAGAGGGGGGTGAATCGGTTATCCATTGTCCCAAATACAAAATGTATATCCAAAAACAATTTAAACAAATTTCTGCAACTTGATAACATAGAATAGTAAACTATCTGTGCTTTTACCAATTACTAGTTAATAACTTATAGTAACTACCGATCAAATCTAATATGCAACATGTAAAGTATGATATCCAAAAATCATCACAATCAACACATAACACAAGAGATTTGACACGGAACCCCTATAAAGGGAAAAACCACCCGGGACCAGCAACCTAAAAATTGTTCACTCTTCTGAAGTGAGGTCGGTGAAGACCCAACCTTGTTAAAGGTTACAAAACACACTGTAAGGTGTGACCTTGTTAGAGGATTTAACACTAACCGTTTGTTGGTGCCTTTTCCCAACTCTAATTTTCTCCCCAAAATTTTGAAGAAATGTGTTGTCTTTTCATCGTAATAAACCCTCTGTAAAAAAAATTTCCAACAATATTAGGGTTTATTATGTCTTTGCATCAAAAGAGAAAGAAGTTAGGGTTTAAAGTCTTGGAACTAGCCGTTGCATTTTAAAAAGAAACCCTAGTTTTTTTTTTAGTGACTTTCTATTTCTTTGTTACTTTTTTGAAGTCACTTAAACTTTCTAAAAGCATGTGCGCTTTAATATTTACCTTGGTCTCCAGGTCACGTGATATTCTTAGCATACTTCTCTTTATCTCCCAATCATGAGAAATCCTCTAGTCTCCAAGTCGCCAGATAAAAGAAGCATATTCTCTATCTTCCTGAGACCTAGCGGTGAATGTTAGTTGCGCAATCTCCAGATGTTTTATAATCTTCTCGTGACTTAATTTATTAAGTGGACAGACTATAGTCACTACATCTCTGAATCAGAAGTTGCCTAAGTCGGGTGATCTCAAGATAAAAGACTCATAACATAAAACATCTAGCGATTACGAGTTCTACTATAGTCGCTGATTCTCCAGAAGAAAAAATCAAACAGCATTTCCTTTAGTCGCCAGATCTCAGAAGAAAATTCAACAAGCTATAAAGATTAAAAAGATCTAGCAACTACCATCCGATCTCTTTAATGAACTTCTCATCTAACGGTTATCCTTTAGTCGCTAGAAAACCTGTGATGTCACTATTTCTTTCTGAGACCTAGCGACTATCATTAGATGAAGATCGGGTGGCTCATATTTAATCTCGGAGAAGGGAATGAGTTATTCAGCGATCAGGAGACTTCCTTTAATCGCTAGTTCGCTAGATGTCTACTTCAGTCGGGTGATCGCTGAATAAAACTTAAAATGAAATAATCTTCTCGTGACTTGGAGAAAACTATAGTCGCGTAATCTCAGACAGCTAAAATTTGAAAGATGAACTAAGCTTAGTTGCTAGATCTCAGATAGAAGAAATTTTATCTGGCGACTTAGAAAACTATAGTCGCGTGATCGCTAAGAGAAGTAAATTAATAGAAGGAAAGGCTCAGTCGCGTGATTGCTAGAAAAGAATTGAGAGACATAAAACATCTAGCGACTCTGAGAAACTATAGTCGCCATATCTCAATTAGAAAATTATGTGGTAATGGCTTAGTTGCTTAATCTTAGAATGAGGAAATACATTCCCACGACTAGAAAGAAGACTATAGTCGCTGAATCTCAGAATGTTTAGAAAGGCGCCAGATTTATTACGAGACTTCAAATTTCCTTCAGTCGCTAGATCGCCAGAAGATGAAATTTAAAAATATGTCACCTCTCGATGACGGCTGAGATATTAAGTTGCGGAGCACGCAGTCTTAATTACAGAAGTGACATTGTTGCAGGGAACCAATTTGTAATCAATTCTTCACCATTAAAACTTAGAAGTTGGTCATTATCTCATTTCTACCAGGCATTTGAGCAATCAGAGAGCAGAGCATTTCCAGAGTGAAGAACATTTGAGCAACCAGAGCTTTTGGCGATCATAGAGCTTACGGAAGACAAGAATTTGCAGAGCGAGCAGGAATTTTCAACAGCAATCATCATGAGTCAAACTACAGTCGGCACCCCATCAGCCAGTAGGGCAACCGCACAACAAAAGGTTAGTTTTTCTAACGAATTCATCGAATTGCTGCTTGGTTCTACCCAAAATAAGAAGATTAGTGATGATGTCTTCTCTGATGTCTATTCACAATGTGGGGATGCTAAGACTCACAATGTACCGGCCATGAATTTGTTCTACTACTTCCAGAAGAATCAAGATAGGCCTATCCCTGTGTCTAACCCATGGACTTCAAGGTTTGCAAAGATGATTGTCCCTGATGTATTTTTTGACGTTGATCTTCTTGTCTCCTTGGCTGAACGATATGACCCCCTCTCTAAGACAATTAGAAAGATAGATGGTTCTTCTTTGATAATCCTAGATAGAGGAGCGTTCATGAGGACTTTCAGGATAGATGTCCCTATGGCCACAGAGATTAACTTGCAGTCTCTGGCAAACAGATATGTGAGGGATTCTGGGGGTGTTGCAACTGCTATTTAGTCCCATGTCCCTGAGGGAAATAGAAACTATATTGCACCCATGCTAGGAGGCCTCCCCTATGCATTTAAAGATCTAAAATTCTATATGAAATACATTGCATATGGGTTATGTAGAGTTCTGGGTATTCATGCTCCTAAAGAGAGGATTTCTCCTAAAATTTTGATGTTAGTAATGGATTCCCAATCATGCCACACTAGTCATGGGTATG
Organism: Chamaecyparis obtusa; assembly: GCA_027943335.1. NCBI lineage: Eukaryota > Viridiplantae > Streptophyta > Pinopsida > Cupressales > Cupressaceae > Chamaecyparis > Chamaecyparis obtusa. The sequence continues at coordinate 698,835 of BSBK01007967.1, read as the reverse complement.
ATTACATTGGATACTGTATCCAGAAGATGCATGAGGGTTTAGAAATGATAAGAAAGAAGCAATACCCTCCTGAATTTTTGCACTACTCCATGCTGATGCATCTTATCTTCTACCATAATGTAAATATGTTTAGTCTGCAACATTTAAAACCTAAATTTCAATGGAATGGCTAGCCTAACCCTGTACAGTCCTAGTTAGATGTCTGGAGTCCAACGGCCCTTAAGAAAATTTTTTGTATTTTTGAGAATATAATAGTAGATGTTATTCTTATCCACTTGGGTGTGAATTCTTCAAGAATTCCTATCAGAACCTTGCAACTTCTTAGACCAATGGAATATGTAGATAAGTGGAAAGATAATCATGATCACAATTGGGGTGATTTCTATTTGAGAGAAGGGTATACATTAATAAGGGTCTATGGATGCCCACAACCACCCCACATTTTGCCTAATAATGTTCCCCCCAGGATTGCAGCCCTTGAGTTCATTTGGCAACTCATGCTTGTAGATAAAGAGCATCTTGTCCCATACAGAAAGGGTACATTCACCCCTAGGCATTTCAAATTAGCCAATTTAACAATTGGAAAAGGGGCTTTTGAAAAGGTTAACACATATTTGTTACAGTTTATGATGCCTGCTGCACATCCTAGATTTGTTGATCCCGAGGGATTTTTGGCTGCTGCTAGGAGATATTACACTCCTACCATCCCTCTTAATAAAACTCATGATGTGTCCTATGAGAAGGATGTAGTTAGAAATATTCTTGATGGGGATGAGGCTAAGACAAGGTCTTGGTAGCTGGATCAATTATTCCAGCTAGAGAAATCCATGAGAAGAAAAGATGTCAATTTTGGAGGATTTTACCCTACTCTGCCATATCTCCAAAGATTAGAGATGATGATGAAGAATTACAATGTTCTGATGGAGCAAGGGGAACAACTGATTGAGGATAAATTAGAAACTTTAAAAAATAAGAAGAAGCACTCCTCATCAGAATATGAAGAAGATAGTGAAGGGGGGTATTCTATTCATAGTTACCCTACCCAAGAACTTCCTCCTAATGCCCCTGAAGAAAGAGGGGATGAAAATGAGATAGTTGATTTGACTGAGGTTCCTAGCTCTCATAATGAGGTAGAACCACCTACTAAAAGGTAGAGATTAATGATAGGAGAGTCATCATAGGCAAGGCCTGCTGAAAAAAGAGATATGGTTGCTACTGTCATCCCTGGCCAAACAACTTATGACCATGAAATTAGAAAAAGGGTCAGGGAGGAAAAGAAAAATCAAAAGGAGATAGTTGAGGAAGTAGAATTTCCTCTTGCTATATGCATAGATGAGAGAATCCAGTAGCAAGAGGATTTTCTAAAAGATGATGAATTCATCAAGACTCATGAATTCAAAGATTTCCTCCTCTGGCACAAACAGTGACAAGTAGCCTCCACAGTGCAGATTGGAGAAGATGGCCAAATTCCCACTGAGGCCTTAGAAGCAATAAAGGATTATGATCCAGAGAATGAAGAGATAACCCCTGAAGAGGCTAGGAGGTTAGTAAAAGATAGTAATATGTTATTATTACCTGGATGGGATTTGGCCTCTGCATTTATTATTGATCAAATAAGGAGACAGGAAGATATTACCCTGACTTCAGAAAAGCAAGTGGGAGATTTAATAAAAGGGTTCGGATATAGCCCAAAGAATAAGGCATTAGCCATGTGAAGCCTCTACCCCAAGGACAAAAAGCCATCAATTTTGAATATAAAAGAGCAGATGGATGGGGATAAGATGATTTGGTCTATCCAAAATACAGGGGACTTAGAAATTTCCCAAATTTTGACTAATTTTGCCAAATTGAATGAAGACAAGACCAAACAACTATCAGAAAGACATCAGAAATTGTATGATGATTACACTACTTTGGTCAAAGATAGGGAGTTGCATATAATAAAGGAGAAAGAATTTGAAAAAATAGTTGATGAATTAAAAATTAAAATAATAAATATGGAAGCTACACCTCCACCTCCTCCTAAAGAGGTTGTAATTGAGAAAGAAGTACAAGTAGTATGTGAAGAAGGTATTGCTTCTTCAGAAGAAATTGAAGAAAGTAAAAATAAAGCAATTGTATAGACATTGCTAGAACTTGTGCAGCATAGGATTTTGAAGTTAAAAGAAAAAGTTGAGGCAATCTATGCTGCCTATCTCAAGTTGCCAGAGTTGCAACTAGAAGTAAATAATTGCATCTCAATTTTGAATTCTTTTTATGTAATTTGGTCGGTAAGGACTCCACTTTTTGAAAGGTTAGTAGCGGTACAACCTTTTAGGCTAGATATACCTGAGGAAGTACTGCAAGTAGGGGAAGAAATAAATAGAATAAAGACTCTTCTCCCATTATTCAAAGGAAAAGCCAAGTTAGTGGAAACAAAGTTAGCATTTTTGGAAGAAGAGGCCAATAAATTCATTCCTAAGATAAAGGATGACAATGGTACTTTGAAAACCGCAGATCAATGGAGATCAGATTTTGATCTCAGATTGCCTAAAGGGGAAAATTTTGTCAAAATAGGTGGTGGGGTAGATATGAATAAATTTAATGACTTTTTGGATGATGCAGTAAAGGTAGAGGTAGAATTTTCTAAATTCTTGGCAGATGTCAGAATAATGATGGATGCTAGATGGGAGAGGCAAAAGGCACAATTGTAGATAGTACATAATTTCCCATGGCCTTCAGAAGATAAAGTAGCTGTGTGGGATGAATCAACAAAGCCTAAAATACCTAAGTCCACTGCAGTAGACCTTGATCTTCTAGATGATTAAAAAGGCATCCTGATGTTGATACATATTTTGAGGGCAGGGGTCATCAATTTTCCTGAAGGTTAGTGAGGGTTAACTGATGTTGACGGTCACCAACTTTCTTTATGGCTACTGCAGGGTTATTAATGCTTTCAAGCAAAGGTGTCAACAACAACAACGAAGGATGCTGCAAGTCAAGGATTCTTTGCCTTTCCACCGCCTGATTGTACTGCATTTTGTTTTTATGCTTTAGGGTTAGGGTTTTGACCATCTGAAGCTTGTTGCATTCCCATCTTTTTAGGGGAATTCCAAGATGGTCAAACCATATATATAGTTTTAAGAGTTTCTTTTAGGAGAGGTGAAAAATATAGAACAAAAAAAAAACTTGTTGCTCCGAGACAGACTTTTACTATTTTTGTCTGGTTTCTTTGAGTAAAGAAGTTTGAATATATTACTGTAAATTTGATTTCAATATGAATACAGTGCAATTTCTGCCTTATACTATTCTTGTCTTTCTATCTTGTATGCTTACTCTTGTATGTTTTATGTGTTAGGCATTTAAAATATATCTGGTGTGGCACAGATTTATGAGTTTCTTTCAAGGGAAGAATTAAAATTTCTCATAATTTGTTCCTAGGAGTAATTATATTTATGGAAATTTGATGATAATGATATTAGGTTAAAAGAATGGTTTGTAAGGCAATCTATTTGAAATTGTATGATATGCAAGGCATGTTAATGTATTGTTTTTTAATTTCTTTTGCAGGTATATGTTTAGATTCCTTTTGCCCAATAGATAAGGCACTGGTCTAGATTGTTTGTTTCAACTTTACATTCTATCTTTCGAATCAGAAGTTAAAATAAATTTGAAAATTTTCTATGATTTATTATTTTGATGTTTAAAAGTTTCTTGAATATGATTGATTAAGGTTGTTTCTAGGATTCAATCTTTTATTCTAATGATTCTAAAAAGAGAGAATCATAAAGGTTATCCCTCCTTAAAAGGAAGAAGGATGAAAGACCTTATACCATTGATTTCTACTGTAGTTTCAAGTCATAGTTTCTCAAAATAGTTCAGTAGAGCTATATCAAGAGAGAAAATCAGTGTCCACCTTACAAAAATGTATTTACAGTCATCTATCAAGGTAATACCTACCTGGGTGTGTGTGGAACTCAAAAATGAAGAAGGATCTTATCCAATTTTTAGCAATTAGGATTTTCTTGTAAACTTGGACCCCCTTTTATCTAAGATCTATCCTAAGACAAGAAAAATCCCTAACACCGTTATTGTCCAACCAGCATTCACTATGGGGTTGACAGGATAACAAATATGCATTCTATGAATGACATTACAAGACTTTCTAGTCTACTTTGTTAAGAGATTTATCTGATTACAATGGTTAAACTATAACAGAAGTTGATCTGATTACAATACAACTTGATTTGTAGATGTACAAATCTATATTATGCTTAGTCAAATCTTTGATCAATATATCAATTCTATTTCAACAATATTCAGTAACTTACTATCTCTTGGTTATAGCTTTCTGACACTCAGTAATATCTGCAGTTCAGTTCTCCTTAACTAGTTTGATTAGGCATGCATGAAGCTTTTTCATGCGATATCTCTATAGTATTCTTTCCTCTGGCATGAGTTTCATAATGAAACCCTAGTCTCTTAAATAGACAAGTAAACCATTTTCCTTTCATCCATCAAATTTTTTCACTTAAACTCCATCACTAATTTTGCTGCTTAAACCTTCCTCGGCTAATGTGTCAGTAACATGTTTCAATTTTGTCCTTTAGATCTTCCTTGAATTTTTCTAGCCATTGATCTTAATACAAACTTTATCTATCCACCTCATGATCATGCACTTTACATCTCATCAACTTTTATCGGCTAAACTAATCATTTAGTTCCTTTGTTCATTCTCAAATAACAAAGAAATGCATCGGTGAACACAAGCTCAGTTTATACTATGCTTGGTATACACTACACTGCTTGGTGTATATTAGAATGCTTCATTAACCGACAACACTGCTTTGTAACATTTTTCTCCCAACTTCATAATAGATTAATGCAACATAATCAAGTCAACAATATGAAGTGATAGACTCATCAATAAGTTACCAAGAGTATTCCTTATCCTCATCTATCATATCCATCTTCCTCCATGTAGATATCTCGGTTCTTCATCTTTCTCTTCTCTTCTACAGATGTGTTAGATGTTTGCAACTCCATGATAAGTACTGTCAAAACTAGTTGACATCAATGACAACATAAAACTAATTCAATTATCTTACATAACAGTTCAGTGCTTGGTGATCTCTAATCACTTGAATTTCTTCAATCAGGTTCTCAATCAGTTGTAGTTCATCAATCTCTCCCTTTGGCATTGATGGCAACTCAAGCAATATGAAGTATACCATACACATACAAAACATGTATTCTACAACTCTATAAACAAATGTTGTAGCTTAGTAAGCTCTCCCTTAGCTTAATATGTTCCACTATTCTCCTTGCTTATCATATTTTTTATCTCTCCCTTTGACAACAATGCCAAAGAAAAACATAAACCATACAACTCTTGTAGTAGCCAATTAACTCATTGTTGTCCTATGGATTTACTGTATCTCTGTATACTAATTATGCCACTGGTTTCTCAAAACTTTCATGACTTTAGACAAAAATCCAAAGTGTGAACTATGCTACATAAACATGAATGATCTTCTGATAAGATTAGGCTGATGCAACCTCCAGATCACATTAGTGACCGGTAGACAGGGGACAGACCCCAAGTCTAGTCCTCAAGTTTTCAAATGTATCTTTCGGTAGAGGCTTTGTAAATATATCAGCAATTTGCTCTTTAGATGTAACAAATTCAAGCTTCACTTGCTTCTCCTGTACTTGTTCTCTTAAGTAGTGATACTTGATAGATATGTGCTTTTTTTTAGAGTGCATCAATGGATTCTTTGAAATTTTTATAGCACTAGTGTTATCACAGTATATAATCACCAGCTCAATGATTACCTCATTCATTCCTTCTAACACTTGCTTAATATATACAATATTTGAACAGTTTTTAGCAGCAGCAACATACTATACTTCAGTTGTAGACTGGGAAATATAATACTACTTCTTACTTGTCTAGGTAACAAGTCTTTCACCAGAGAAAAATGCTCCTCCAGTTGTGCTTTTTCTATCGTCCACATTTCCAGCCCAATCAGCGTCGGTGTATACTTTAAGTTCAAAATTTCCATCCTTAGGATACCATAATCCATATTCCTTTTTTTTCTTCAAGTATCTTAAGATTCTCTTTGTAGCAATCATGTGTGACTCCCTAGGATTTGCAAAAAACTGTGCAACAATTCCCACAGCATGTGCTATATCTATCTACTATGTACTACATACATCAACTTACCAATCATTGATTGGTACAGTGCTTGGTCCACCTTTGTAGTTTCATCCTCTTTAGTCAATTTGTAGCCTGCAACATTGGTGTTCCAACTGGTTTAGCATCATCCATGCCAAATTTTTTCAATACTTCCTTTATATTCTTGGATTGTGTAATGAATATCTCATCATTCTGCTGAGTAACCTGCAGTCCTAGAAAGAACTTAATCTCTCCAAACATAGACATTTCAAACTCTTTTCTCATCTCATTAGCAAATGATTTACATATGTGATCTTGTCCTCCAAAGATAATGTCATCCACAAATATTTCAGCAATTAGAATAGTATCATTAGTATCTCCTTTCATATACAAATTGTTGTTCTCACTAGTTCTAACAAATCCAATACTTAACAAATAAGTATGCAGCCTTTCATACTAGGCTCTTGGTGCTTGCTTCAAACCATACAAAGCTTTATGTAATCTACATACCATGTCTTTCTTGTTTGGATCAATGAACCCTTCTGGTTGTTCTATGTAGACTTCTTCTTCAAGTATCCCATTCAAAAATGCAGAATTAACATCCATTTGATAAACTTTAAATTTCTTATGTGCTACATAAGCCAGTAACATTCAAACTCCTTCGTCAATAGTTGGTTGGCCTAGTGGTGAAGCTCAATGGTTCTCATTGAGCCCACTAGGGTTCAAATCTCGCTAAGCACATGCCCAGTGAGAAGACATCTTAAAAAGGGATGAGGTCAGGATCGTGCCCCGGGCGACTTTGGTGGAATGGATACCCCTCAGACCTTGGCTCTAATCTGAAGAGAAGCGATTAATAAATGATTCTCAATAAAAAAAAACCAAATTTTAAAATTTAAAAAAAAAAAAAAAAAACATTCAAACTCCTTCTAGTCTAGAAACAGGTGCAAAGGTATCACCATAGTCAATTCCTTCCTCCTATGCATACCCCTTGCAAACTAGTCTAGCTTTATTCCTTGTAACCTCTCCATTTTCATTCAGCTTGTTTCTGAAGATCCACTTAGTACCAATAACATTCTTATCCTTAGGTCTATGTACTAAGGTCCATGTCTTGTTTTTCTCTATCTATTCAATCTCTTCATTCATCACATTTATCCACTCTTCATTCACAGACTAAGCATGTACCTTGTCTTGACTTACTTCTCGTTTGTATGTCAGCTTTTTTGTCGCTAATAATTTGGTTCTTAGGATGATGTCTTCTAACAAATATTTCCAGTATCCAATCTCTTCTTTCTTGTTCATCCTGTTCAGGTTCATTTTCTTTCTTGGTAGGTCCTTCTTGCTCATCGGTTTCTCTTTCCTGTTCCTCGGTATTATTTTCTAGCTAATCGGTTGTCACTATCGGCGGCTTCGGTAGATACTCTAGATGCTTGATGTATGTGAATCTACCATAGTCTTCCAATTCCTTTGTGCTTTCTTTAGCATTCTTCTCATCAAAGTCATCAACCCTGACATTAGCACTTTCTATCATTTTATTTGTAACTTTATTTAGACACTTATATGCTTTGCTTTTTTGTGGAATATCCAAGAAATATCCCTTCATCACCTTTTGATTCAAACTTTCCATTTCTTTCATCTTTCAGAATAAAGCATTTACTTCCAAAATTTTTGAAATAACTTACAGTGGGTTTGTGTCCAAACCACAACTCATAAGGTGTTTTGTTAGTGTCCTTCTTCAACTGTACTCAGTTCAAAACATAAACAGTTGTGCTAACTACCTCTCTCCAATATGTATGTGCAACATTTTTCTCTATCATTAGTGTTCTTGCACAGTCAACTATTGACCTATTCCCTCTTTCAGCAATTCCATTCTGCTGAGGTGTTCTCAGTGTAGAGACCTATCTTTTTATACCATGCTCATTACAAAAGTTAGTAAATTCATCAGAAATAAATTCATCTCCTATGTTAGATCTTAAGCATTTCAATTCTTTACCAGTCTCTTTCTCTACTTTTTCTTTATACCACTTGAACATCTTAAATGCCTCTAATTTTTCTTTCAATAACATGATAGTCATCAATCTAGTATAATTATCAACAAAAATAATGAAATACCTATCACCATAATAACTCTGTGTTCTCATGGGACCACATAGGTCAGTGTGAACCAACTCAAGTATTTTCTTTGTTGAATAATCTTTTCTTTTGAAACTAGATTTTGTCATTTTACCTTTTTGACACTCATGACACATAACATGATCAGGCTTAGATAAGTTAGGCAAACCTCTAACCTTTTTTTTTTACTGATTTTAATCATGTTATCAAAGTTCACATGACATAACCTATTATGCCATAACCAAGCATCTTCATTTCTCATCATTAAACGAGAAGATTATGCATTATCAAGATAAAACAAGTCACCTTTCGATTATGCTCCTATTCCAACAAGTCTTCCTCCATCATCAAATATTTTTACTTTCTTGCTCTCAAATGCTACTCGATGACCTGAATTGTTTAGCTATGCCACACTTAGCAAATTATAGTTTAGTCCTTCTACCCAATAAGCATTATCACATTGGATTCTATCATTTATCAGCAAGGATCCCTTTTCTCTAACCATGCAAGGTGTATCATTACCCATTTTTACAAATCCTCCATTGTATTGCTCAAGATGATTAAATTTTTCTTCATCACCAGTCATGTGATGTGTATAGCCACTATCTATGATCCATGTATCATTTTTATTAACCTTAGAAATCAGTGTTGTTTCTACATACCTTTCTTCTTCCTTAGAATCATCCTTCATAGCAACAAATACCACTTCTACATCATCATCTGAATCAGATTTTGATTTATTTTCTTTTGTAATGTAACATACCTTTTTCCCTTTGTCATTATTGTCTTGGTTGTCTCTATTGTAGTGTTTGTAACTTCTGTTGCCTCTTCTCCCATAGCTTCCTTCACCTGATCGTTCCTTGTTTCTGTCATCTTCCTTCCTATTCAGACATCTAGCAACAATATGACCAACTTCTGTGCATTTAAAACATGCTAAAGGTAATTTGCCTCTATATCTACCTTTTCCTTTAGGTAATCTCCTGGCCATAAGAGCTTCAAGCTCATCAAGTTCATCATCAGTATTGCTATCACTATCATCCTTATTATTTCTACTACTAGACTTACCAATCTTCAGAGAAGTCATAAAAGCAAATTCAATAGTCAGTACAACACTATTATCATATTTGTTTAGTTCAAATATTGTTAGCTTTCCAATTAGATTATCAAGAGTGATAGTACTATTAGGTGCTGACCTATTTTCATGAATTGTAGATATTCTGATGGCATAAATAGGCCATAAAGTCCTTAGAATTTTGCTTACCACAATGTCTTCATCAATAACACCATCAGATGCTCTGATAGCGTGAACTACCTCCTTTATTATGTTTGTGTATTGCACAATGTTTTCTCCTTCTTTCATCTTCATATCATCAAATCTTCCTCTTAAACTTTCAGCTCTGGCTCTCTTGAAATTTGTATCACCACTATAAACTTGAGCAAGTTTATCCCACATATCTTTAGTAGTAGTGCAATCTTTAATATCTTCAAACTTGACATCTGTCAGAGCAGCAGCAATCTCCATCATAGTAATGTTATGCTCATATCTATCTCTTAGTTGATAAAGATTCAAAGGTCCAATGGGCGGTGCAATGTAGCCATTCTATAATAGTGTGAGGGTAGAATTCCCAATTCTAGATATATGAAGTTTCATTCGGCTTTGCCATATTGTAAAGTTGTCCTTATTCAGCTTTGGCACATCCCTTTTATAAATTTTGTGATCTTTATGCTAAAGTCCTTAAAACTTTGTTCCAAGAAACCAATATGCTCTGATACCAATTGTTAGAATAACTAAGAGGGGGGTGAATCAGTTATCCACTATCCCGAATACAAAATGTATATCCAAAAACAATTTAAACAAATTTCTAAAGCTCGGTAACATAGAATAGTAAACTATCTGTTCTTTTACCGATTACCAGTTAATAACTTATAGTAACTACCAATCAAATCTAATATGCAACATGTAAAGTATGATATCCAACAATCATCACAATCAACACATAACACAAGAGATTTAACATGGAAACCCTGTAAAGGGAAAAACCACCTAGGACCGGCAACCCAAAAATTGTTCACTCTTCTGAAGTGAGGTCGGTGAAGACCCAACCCTGTTAAAGGTTAAAAAACACACTGTAAGGTGTGACCTTGGTAGAGGATTTAACACTAACAATTATCATCCAACCAGCATTCACTATGGGGTTGACAGGATAAAAAATGTGCATTCTATGAATGACATTACAAGACTTTCTATTCTAATCTATTAAGAGATTTCTCTAATTACAATGGTTAAATTGTAACAGCAGTTGATCTAATTACAATACAACTTGATTTGCAAATGTACATATCTATATTATGATCATTCAAATCTCTGATCAATATATCAATTCTATTTCAACAATATTTAGTGACTTATTGTCTCTCGGTTATAGCTTTCTGATGCTTGATAATCTCTGCAGTTCGGTTCTCCTTAACCAGTTTGATCAGGCATGCATGAAGCTTGTTCATACGATATCTCTATAGTATTCTTTCCTCTGACATGAGTTTCATAATGAAACCCTAGTCTCTTAAATAGACAAGTAAACCATTTTCCTTTCATCCATCAGATTTTTCCACTTAATCTCCATCACTGATTTTGCCGCTTAAACCTTCCTTAGCTGATGTGTCAGTAACACATTTCAATTATGTCCTTTAGATCTTCCTTGAATTTTTCTATTCATTGATCTTAATACAAACTTTATATGTCCACCTCGTGATCATGCACTTTATAGCTCATCAACTTCTATTAGCTAAACTAATCATTTAGTTCCTTTATTCATTCTCGATTAACAAAGAAATGTGTTGGTGAACACAAGCTTGGTTTATACTATGCTCGGTATACACTACACTACTCGGCGTATACTAGAATGCTTCATTAATTGACAACACTGCTTTGTAACATTTTACTCCCAACTTCATAACAGCTTAATGCAACATAATCAAGTCAAAAATATGAAGTGATAGACTCATCAATAAGTTACCAAGAGTATTCCTTATCCTCATCTGTCATATCCATCTTCCTCCATGTAGATATCTCAGTTCTTCATCTTTCTCTTCTCTTCTACATATGTGTTAGATGTTTGAAACTCCATGATAAGTACTGTCAAAACTAGTTGACATCAATGACAACATAAAATTGATTCAATTATCTTGCATAACATTTTAGTGTTCGGTGATCTCTAATCACTTGAAGTTCTTCAATCAGGTTCTCAATCAGTTGTAGTTCATCACTTAATATGTGAATATGGATATTTGTGCAAATGTTAGGAACCGATTTAAGATTGATATTTGACTCACTGTTCCTACCCATACCTTTAATCAATTAGGTGAATTTAGGTGTACCTGATCTAGAGGATGAGGTGCCAAAAATTGTTCCAACATCTAGAGACTTCCTTCTCCATGTTCTATTCATCTAATCTTTTATTTCTTCAACATTCACTTGAATTGTTTCACTAGTCTTTTCCTCAGTTGGAGCTTTAGCTCAATATCTGTAGTCTTTGGCTAGGTGACCTACCTTATGATAGTGAAAAGATGCCATACCAAGATTTCTCCATGATCTTCTATTTTTTCTACAATGCATCAAAATTCAATTTTCTACTATGTGTCCAAATCTCCCGCATGCTAAACATGAAATTCTTGTATTGTAGTCCCATGGTATTTTTTAGCCTTGTTGGTTGTTTGTAGTGATCTATTAGTTAGGTATCAATTTGACATTCTTCCTTTATAAACTGCAATCTTTAGATTCATGACCATATCTCTTGCAAGTATTACAGTAATCATTGAATTTTGGCTTCCTTGTATTGTTAGCAATCCTTGATCTACACTCAAATAATTTATGTCCATACTTATTACAATTTTAATAATAACCATCAAATTTAGAGATTCTCGGTGGTTAACCTCATTTTCTCCTACAGACATTAGTTGTATGACTAGGTTTCCCACAATGATAACAAATAGGCTTCTTTGTCTTTGGTAGAGTAGTTGCATCTCAATTTACAGCTTGATTTGAGGACTTTTCCTTCTCGATAGTGTAGTTTTTAGTAAATCCAAGTCCAACTGTATGTCTTGATTTTCTCTAACCTCTAAGATATTCATGAAACAATCTCAATGTTTCTTCATTCCTTTTCAATACTTATTGGTTTCCTTTTCATATTTCAGTTCCTAATTTGTCAATCTTTCAACCTTAGACCTTAATGCTTGGTTTTTAGTTTCATTTTTGGTTGTCTCTTAATTTTCATTCACTAGTTGGTCAGTCATAGCATAGTGATTTTCTATCACTGTCATGATCTCATCATCTTTTTGATTTATTCTTGCCTCATCTTTCCTTCTACCTTCTTATACCATTATTTTTTGCATCTTCAGTGGATCTCTCTGATTCAAGTATCTCACCCATTCTAATACCTTGTGCCTCTTAATCTTTCTTCATCAGATTTAACTACTCGATGAGTGCTTTTTTATTTTCCATTAGTTCTACAATAGTTGTTTCAGATTCATCATTCAAACTCCCTCAAAATGATGTCTCAAATATCTCAACATGTTCTTGTGTGGACTTTAATTCATCAAATAAATTATTTCTTACCCTCAATGAATTTTCCAATTTCCTCTTCAGATCATCAATTAGTTTATGTGCATTTTCGAATTCAAACTCAAGATTATCAATCTTCTTAAATTTCTTATAACTTTCCATGGTTTTGATCTTTTCACTCTTAAGTGGTTAAGCCTTTATCTCAAGAGTCCAAATCTGTGATACCAATTGTTCTATTTGTTGGAAATTTGGCTAAGTAGGATATCAGAATGTTTTCATTATGACAACATATACTCAGCATAAAGATAGCATAATCAAAGGAAGCAGTTTTGTATGAGCGTATTAGAAAATTGTCTAAGTACAATAGTGTTTACCAATCTAATCAGAGATAGTTTTGATTAGTGATGTTTATAGAAGAAGGTTCAGTGCATGCACACTTGAACATGGATCATTCTATGTATATCAAAGCTACATATGAGAGTGCAAGTCTATACGAGATGTACGGAAGAAGATATTAAAGATTTACAAAGATAGTGTTGAGCTGACCTGAACAAAGCAGAAGACAGAATATGATTACATTGAGTTAAGGGATTTATTTTTTTATCAAAATAATGACTTAAATATGTAGGGGCGATGTCCTAGATGTTAACCCTAAGGCAACATGAATTGATTTTATATTTTGAGGAGAGTATAAGTATTATAAGCTGACTGGAAGTTATTTATTTGTAATGGCTTGTATATGTGTAAGTATTATGTAATGCGAAATGTACAAGTTACATATATAAATTGTAATAAGTTGATATATGATGCAAAGTTGTATATTGTAAGAAGAAATAAAGTAATAACTGTATATGAAAGCGAAGAGCCTACAAAGCTAGATCAGAATAGGAAAGCTATTCGGCAATAGTAAAAGGTTTTGTATTTTACCTTTGTATCTAAAGCTATTATTATAATTTACATGTTTGGGTAGTGAGCTCATCTTACAAACATTCTATTTTTTAATAGAAACTCCTAACAGGGTTGAGGCTTCTACCAAGGCCTAGAGTCCTTTAACCAGGACATAGACACTATATGTATGTAACAGACTCCTAATAGGGTCAACATCCTTAATCGGATACTTTTGATTAGTGGATCAGTTGTGGGTATCATCCCCATCGGGGTATTCTGATCCCTTGGCCAGGGTTTCCTTGAGATCAAAAATGGTGTTATGAGTTCATTTTTTTTATTGCTATGCTTTTAATTTAGTTTACTTAGTTTAGTTTCTTATGTAAGCTTCAAGTTAATTTCTTATATCCATAATTGGGCAAAAGTAAAAGTTTGTGAAATACTGATCCCCCCCCCCTCTCGGTATTTCCTATTTATAACAATTGGTATCAGAGCTTAGTTACTCAAAACAAAGTTATTCAAAGAAAGCCTAAAATCTTGAGTAATATCTCTCTGGATACCATCTTATGATAAAACTAATCTTGGATATCTTGAAGATATGTTCCTAAAGAAGATTGAGGAATGCAAGGAACCAAATCCAGAATGCTTTGAGAATAAAGATGAAAAGAAGTCTGATGAAGCTAACAAATCTGAAGATATACCTAATCCACGTAAGAAACATGAACCACCTAAAGAAATGTGAAGAGAATATAAAGGTAGATATTTTTCATGCAATTATTTTGGACATATGAAAAGAGATTGTACAGGTAAGAAATTCAAACCTATCTCTGGTTATTGTTATAATTGTCATGGTTTTGGACATAGAGTTGTTGATTGTAAGAAACCTAGATCTAATTATAATAATAGTAGTAGAATGTTTAGAGATACTATCCATGCAGATAAGAGACCTATTGGAGACATGAACAAAAGGAATGGAGTTGTGTGTTATAGATGCAACAGGATTGGACATATTGTAGGAAATTTTAGATCACAAATCAGTCAGCCGGGACCGAGATATGGAAACAATGGAGTAGTTTGTCAGATATGCAACAATTTTTTTCATACTGTGAGATTTTTCAAAATGAACAACATGAGAAACCCTAATCCTAGAAACTACACAAGGAGAAATGTGAGCACCAACAATAGTTAGAGAGAATGTTGTAGTAACTTGGAAGAAGTTGAGTTTTTCAAAGCACAAGATCAAGCGAGCACACTCAGTATAATAGGGAATCAGACAGGTGAAATACCTGAGAGTAAGTGTGAGTCATTTCCTAATTCATCTCAAAGCAATTAAGAATTTATTTCATGAATTATGTATTAAAGTAAGACATTAGAATAGTGTAGAACATAGAATAAATTGAATTAAGTCTTGTGAAGTTAATATGAGCTAGTATATGACGTAATGAAGGTATGGTTAAGAGCACATGAATTTATGAACATGTATGCAAGTACATGAAAAGAATGAAGTTGTGCAGATAACCAGGAACAACTTTTTGGCATGAAGCAATAAAGAAATTTAATGCGATGTCAGTATCTTGAAAGATTTGAAGGATAAAAGAAGATGATTGTTATTATTTGATCATTAAAGCGATTACAAGTGATATAGAGAACTAGCTAGTGGAGATTAAGATTAGTTTGCAAGATTTGGAGATAGAATTCTTGCCAGATCTACGCAAAGCTCTAAATCATGATTCTGAGGTATTTTACTAAGTATTCACTATCAAAGCATTCATATTTTATAGAATCATGGATGCATCACTAGTTCACAACATCAGAGATTTAGCTAGACCTAAAATGAAGAAGGAACCTATAGAACCCTTGGAAGAAGACCCTAGTTTAGCCTTGTCATCCATTCTAGACGTAGTTTTGCATTTGGAAGATGTGAGAGATTATCTAAAATGTAATTTTGAGACTATAGGAGATGGTAACCTAATCATGGAGTATAATAAGATTTACAAACAAGACATGTCCTACAAAGAAGGGTTTGAGCATTTGAGTGAAATAGATATTATCAAGTACACACTTCACTATGAGTTTCAAAATGATGAATGGACCAAGATAATATTGAGCATAATTCATAATGGAAAGTTTTGGTTAGATGATAGAGTCATAGACATCACCATAGACCTTATTCATGAGGCAACAGGATTATCTAAGTTAGGAGTGATTCCTTGGAATGAAAATAATGTTAAGAATACAATGTTAGATAACACCAAGTCTTCATACAATGGAAGAGGAATTGTTATAAGTAAGATTGAACAAGATGATGTTAGGTATGTGTGTAAAATATTGACCTCAAAATTTTGTGTGAGCTCAAGAGAAGATGATATGGTAGCTGGCATGGTACATGTAGCTTATCTTATGTGTTTAGACAAAGTACAAGTATATATGTATGAGATTATGAGGATACAGCTGAATGAAAATCTTGAGAAGATAAAAAATACTAAGATTCACAGTTTAGATTTGCATCCCTGATCACTTATATGTTTTTCCATTTTTTAAGAATATTCCCATACACTATAGGAGTTGATTGGAATGATAACAGAAAGTCTATGGATAGAATTAACAAAGTGTATTTGAGACACCCTATTGATAAAGTGAATGAAAGTGCTACTTTAGAAATAAAGACCTTTCAGAATGAAATGAGGAATAGATCAAGGATTCCACCATCTATTGTGGAGAAGTACAAAGATGAGATATGCTTCTTAGCTGACATAGACTTTACCTATATTGAGGAAATTGAGCCAAGAGTATAATTATAGATCCTCTTGAGTGTGAGGTTTCAGAAGTTGAAATTGAAGGTTATGTGAGCAGGTTACTTAAAAGTAATTTGGATGCAAAGATTCATAGATTTGGGACACATAAAGAGAACTTCAATTCAAAACAAACATCACAAGTACATAAAATGGAAAACAAGAAAGTTGACAGTACTATCAAGAAAATATTGAAGGATACAAGTATGACCGAACATGAGTTTTTTCATTGTGAAGCAGACTACAGCAACAATTAGGGACATTGGATAGAAAGAAGTATTATCAGTTCCACCCTTGACATCCTATGCAGCCCCTGCTGAAGAAATTCAGGAGATTGATGAAGAGATTGAAGAAGTGGAAGTTCCAGAAGTGAGTAAATCCACAAGATCCTCCTCCACCACACTAACCAAGAGAGTGAAAGAGTTTGCAAGAGGACCAGGTAAAAGACAAAAGACCATCTTTACCCTAGTACAAAGGAAGACACCAGTAGTTAAGCCATAGACAAATGAAGAGGCAAGTAGCAGCAAAAAGAAATGGAAGCCTAAAATAGACAAAGTGAACCCTTTGATCATTAATGAAGGGGATTTCACCAAGTTGAACAAGTATTATGAGATGTGTGATAACTTTGAGAAGTTGAACCTAGAGAATGCATTTGTCATACATATGATCCTTGTAGACAATAAATTTGAAGACGTCAAAGGCAAGATCCCCGACAATCTATATGAGAAATTTTTAAACAAGAAGAAGAGAGCTACAGAAGAAGATAAATGAATAAGGGAAAGATTTGTAAGAAAACTCTATGAGATTAAAGATGAAAATTATTTTGAAGAAATAATGAAGAACCTAAGTACTCATCTGAGAAGGAAGAGAAGGACAATATTGATAATGGGAGGAAACTATGAGGAGATAAACAAAGAAACATAGGAAGCGGTTGTGAAGGTAATGACCTCTAGACCAGGTGAATTAATCAGTGAATCTGATCAAGAAGTTGAAGCAGAACATCAAACTAAATCATCACCAGCTCCACCACCCTCCATCAACATTGCAGATGAATCTATGAACATTGAAGGCATGAATATCACCTTAGACAGTGAAGAGAACCCATTCAATAACCAAGAAGCCGATGTTGGAAATTTGACAAAGACTGATGACCAGAAGGATGTAGCAGAAAATAAGGAAGAAATGGTAGAAACAAGAAAGGAAGAAAAAAAAGAAGAAATTCAAACTAAAGTAGCAGAAGAAGAGCATGCAGTGCAACAAGAACAATCAGTAATTATTTCTAAGTCAAAGGACATAGCAGAAGCATCACAGAAACCACCTTTTGAATCAGTGTTTGCAAGCTTAGGACAAGAAGTGGATGATGATGATCAAATAGATTTGATCTCATCTCTGAATAAAATAATCAGGAAGAACAAAAAGGTAAAAAGCTTAGATGGAGCACTACTTGAGGTAACTAGTAAACTTCAAAGTGTTATATCAAGTCAAGTTAGTGAGGTTGATCCCCAATAAAAAGAAAAAGAAGTAAAAAATATTTTGACATGGAATTTATAAATTTATCGGACATTGCAACAGTCAAAGCCCAAGCAGCTCATGATGCACAAGTATTTCAAGTAGTATGCCAGAATATTAGAAATGATTTAGACAACTTGGATGTATACATAAAATAATTAAGAAGATTCTTAGAGAGAGGAAAAGCATTATACATTCAGTGTACACAATCCCATAGCCACACATCTGAAATATCAGATAAGTTGAAGAACAAAGAAGCACAACTACAAGTGAAAGTGAATGACTTGTAGAGCCCTAATGCAAAGATCTCATAAATTGAGAGGAAAATAAGCAAAATTTATGATGATATGAGACTTTTGAAGGATGAAAATGAGAATAAATTGAAGAGATTCACTCTACTAAGAGATCATTTATCACTAAAGATTAGTGTTGTAGAGAGTCAGTTGGAAGAATGTCTTTCATCAAAGACATCTTATGGAAAACTTGCATATGATAATCTGAAGGTAGTTGAAATAGCATCCTTTGGCCTATGTGCATTACTAAGTGTTTCAAACATAGTGAAGAAGACATGAGACAAGGAGATAGAGAACCTAAAAGGTAATTTTGTAGATTGTGTTGCAAGCATTCCGACCTTGCAATATTGAGATCATGAGGTAAAACACTTTTGTCATACTTATAGAATTGACACCTTTGTCATTGTTGTCAAAGGGGGAGTAGTATAGTATAAAAATTGTATGTATAAAGAAGATATAGATATGTAGTATATTATGAAGTATACTCTTAGGGGGAGTATCAATTTTTGGAGAAATACGTAGATATGTATAGACATACAAGATCTACATTTTGTAATGGCCACAATTTTTTGTAATTTAAGTTTTTGGGACTTAGCCAATTTTACCATATGTTGCCACCAATGACAAAGGGGGAGATTGTTGGCAATTTGGCTAAGTAGGATATTAGAATGTTTTCATTATGGAAACATATACTTAGCATAAAGATAGCATAATCAAAGGAAGCAGTTTTGTATGAGTGCATTAGAAAATTTTCTAACTACAAGAGTGTTTACGAGTCTAATCAGAGATATTTTTGATTGAAGACATTCACAGAAGAAGGTTCAATGCATGCACACTTGAACATGGATCATTCTATGTATATCAAAGCTACATATGAGAGTGCAAGTCTATACGACATGTATAGAAGAAGATAATAAAGATTTATAGAGACAGTGTTGAGCCAACCTAAACATAGCATAAGACAGAATATGATTACATTGAGTTAAGGGATTATTTTGTTTATCAACATAATGACTTAACTATGTAGGGACAACATCCTAGATGTTAACCCTAAGGCAGCATGAATTGATTTTATATTTTGAGGAGAGTATAAGTATTATAAGCAGACTGGAAGTTATTTATTTGTAATGGCTTGTATATATGTAAGTATTATGTAATGCGAAATGTACAAGTTACATATTGTAATTGTAATAAGTTGATATATGATGCAAAGTTGTCTATTGTAAGAAGAAATAAAGTAAGAAATGTATATGAAAGAGAAGAGCCTACAAAGCTAGATCAGAATAGGAAATCTATTCAATAGCAGTAAAAGGTTTTGTATTTTACCTTTGTATCTAAAGCTATTATTGTAATTTGCATGTTTCGGCAGTGAGCTCATCTTGCAAACATTTTTTTTTGTAATAGAAACTTCTAATAGGTTTGAGGCTTCTAACAAGGCCTAGATTCCTTTAACCAGGACAAAGACACTATATGTATGTAACAGACTCTTAACAGGGTCAACATCCTTAATCGGATACTTTTGATTAGTGGATCAGTTATGGGTATCATCCCCACCGGGGTTTTCCCTTGGCCAGGGTTTCCTTGAGAACACACATGGTGTTATGAATTCATTTGTTTTATTTTTATTTTTGTTATTCAGTTTACTTAGTTTAGTTTCTTATGCAAGCTTCAAGTTAATTTCTTATATCCATAATTGGGAAAAAGTAAAAGTTTGTGAAATACGGATTCACCCCCCCCCCCCCCCTCTCAGTATTTCCTATTTCTAACACTATTAATGATGGAAAGTTAATTACTGAGAGGGGAGGGGTGAATCAGTACTCCAAAAAAATTTAACTACTTGTCTTACTATTCACTGAATTGAAAAATTTTCATGAAACATCATAAAACATATAAATCAGAAATATATAACACAAATCATAACACCATGATTTTTGATCTCGCAAAAATCCTTGGTTAGAGGGAAAAAATGTGGTGGGGATGGTACCCACAATCCTTCACTACTGCGGCAAAAAAGTTTTCTTGATTAGAGCTACAAAATTTAGCTATTTCAAATACTTTACCCTTTAAGAGTATTTACCATGTTAAGAGTACAAAAGACTTATTCAGTCTACCTTGTTAAAGGATTTTTATAATCTCAAATCTAAGAGATGTACCCTATTAAAGGATTTTTAAAATAGGACCTATTAGGGCCTAACTGGTTAGGAATTTTATAATTCTAATTACAATATAAATCAATACTCAAAATTTTTGTAGATATGCATCAACATATTCTTGTTAGACTCAATATGCTCAATATCATTTACCTCAATCTAAATTTCAATTCGCAATTCAACTTCTGTACTCGATAGCCTCTACTCTTACTCACATTCACAATTCTGCTTTACTGCTCTGTTACTTGGTATCTTCTCTTCTCATCATAACCTTTTCATCAACTCCTCATTCTTAGCCACATGTTTGTATATCTCTGATCTTCATATACTGATCCTTTTATACTCGATCTAGAAGTGGTGGAAATGTTCTAGATTCTTCTCCTTAAGTAGTGGTAGAATTTTTTACTTTTGCAATGTATATATTCCACTTTGTTTTTATTGGTGAATCTCACCTTTTAATCATGAAAAATCATCTTTTTTATACCTTCCATGCTTTACCAAATGATCTCCTTGAGATTTATAAAATGTTTTATGCTCGTTGTCTAGATTCAATGTATCTAATGTAATCTGTAATGTCAACCTTTGTTACTCGGTAACACATTTTATTCTTGCTCGATAACATGTATACTCTTGGTTTGGTAACTACTCTCATACATTATGACTCAATAACTGACTTGCACTTCTTGGTATATGTTGCTCATTTCCTTTTAACAAAATTATCTTTTCCTTTACCAACTTTCTTATCTTCTTTATCTACTGAGTCCTATGACTCCTTCATTCACCAAATGAATTTGAAAAAAAATATGACTTTAACAAAACTAATGACAAAAAAATAACTCTTTAGGAGTATCACCAATGCCTACTAGTTCTACTAAATAAATATCCCTAGTTGATCAAGTTGTTAAAAAGGATGAATGGGTAATAGATAGTGGATGCTCTCATCATATGAATGGTGATAAGAGAAATTTTTTAATTCTTGAGAAGTATGATGGTGGTATGGTAAGATGGAAAGACAACACTAGTGGTATGATCAGAGGTAGAGGTACTATTTCTCTAGATGGTAAGAATAATGCAGATAATGTATTATATGTTGAAGGTCTAAAACATAATATTCTTAGTGTTGGGAAATTGATGGAAAAAGGTTATGACTTGAACTTCAAGAATGACACATGGAATATCTTGAATGGCTTTGGGATAGATATTGCAATAGGATCAAAGATAAGAGGTAACTTATTTCTTTGAATAATGGTCCTAAAAGATGTTTGATTTCTCAAATAGATGAAATATGACTATGGCATAAGAGGTTGTGTCATGTAAACTTTGACAATATTGTGGCAATAAGTTCTAATCATGTTGTTATATATATTCCTGGAGTGAAGAAACATGTTAACACTATTTGTAGAGAATGTTAGTTGGGTAAGAAAAAAAGAGTTACTTTCTATTCTAAATCTAAAACCTGTAATGGTTTGTTAGATGTTGTTTATATTGATATATGTGGTCATGCTAAGATAAGAAGCTTGCAAGGTGATTGGTACTTCATGTTTCTCATTGATGACTATTCTAAAATGGTATGGGTAACTTTCTTAAAATAAAAATCTAAATCTTTTCATAAGTTTAAGATCTTTAAGTTCATGGTTGACACTAGGACGAGACTAAAGATAAAGTTTCTAAGATTGAATAAAGGACATGAATTCACATCTAGTGATTTCAATTCTTTTTTTGAGAATCATGGAATAAAGAGATAGTTTTCAGCTCCATAGAAGAATGGAGTTGTAGACAAGAAGAGAATGTCCATTCTTGACACTATTAGGACCATGATGCTTGAAGGGAATGTTCTGTAGATATTTTAGAGAGAAGAAATTAGCATATAGTATACACTCTTAACTGAGTGAAAATCAAAAGAGGAATAGGTAAGACACCTTATGAACTTCGGTATGGAAATATTTCTACTATTAATTCCTTTATAATTTTTGGTAGTAAATGTAGGTGTTATAACATGAGGTTTAAGAAGCTAGTGGAGAATACTAATGTTAAGGTAGATGAGTGTATAATCACCTTAAAATGGCATATTATAAATAATATCCCCTAATCTCAATTGAATTACTAAAGCAGTACCAAGGTGGAGAAGCCCAAGATGGGATGTCCAACCTTGCAGCTAAACACACATGGAAGAAATAACATATAATTGAGAGAGAGAGAGAGAATGTAGGATCGATCATTTATTCAATTAGATACATCATACATGTTGGCCTGCAAGGCCTTTCATGATTTATACCATATACAAAATGAATTCATATATGAAATCTCAATGCTTCATGATCAGCCAAACTACTACTCTAAGAGTTATTTATTATATAATTACATCAAATTAAGTACATATACCCAACCGTACAACTAGGGTCAGACAAGAATTATATTTCAAAATGAAACATGTATAAAGAAATAAGAGTTAGCCCCAAAATAGACCACTAGAAGAAAAGAGAGAAGGAATGAACATAGATTTATGTCCACATATGACCCAAAAATCATGCGCCATGATTGTGCATGTTAAAAATCAATGATAAATGATCGTACACACAATTTCTAAGGATGGATCAAGAAGGAAAGGAACACACTACTTGAAGTAACCAAAATAATCCAAAAATGAAGGCCTTTTATTATAAATACAACATGATCAAAGGTAAAGAATCCCAAATAGGTTGACATTAATAAATGATGACTGCAGTCAAAGAAACACCTAAACACATGACCACAAACAAGATCACCATGAACAGACAACTAAAGGAACGAAGCATGAGCCATAGAGATAGGAAAACTTGAATAACTCTAATAGTACTGAACCAAATGAGGTTTGATTTGGAAGAAAAGAACTATAGAGAGTCCTAGAGAAAATGTTAAGACTGCAACCAAAATATCTCAAAGATGAAAGATTGTTGCTTCACTCTCTCAAACTAAAAAACAAGAACAAAATGAAACTAAATGTTTTTGGTTGATGCAAGATTTCCAAGAACCCAAGATGTTCCTACATCAAACACCAAGGTTTAATAAAATAATTCTCTGAATTAGGAATATTGTGAAAGCCAAGATGAATCAGAATGATCCAACTTAGATTGAAAAATCCATGTATAGTCCTCAATTGGTATGTCCTTCCACTTCACCAAAAATTCCATGTATTCTTTACCTCTTGTAATTCTATCAATTCTTATGTCTAGAATCTACTCAATTTCTTACGTATACTTCTTAGGATATTCTTTTTGTACATCTACCTCTTCATCTGAGTCATGGTACTCATATAAATCTTAAATTTTGAAGATAGGAGATATATCCATATCAACTGGTAAATCAAATTCAAATGCATTTCCACTATCAAACCTCTTTAATATCTTGCAAGGTCCAAACTTCTTCATTCGTAATTTTTTGTATGTTCCAATAGGAAACCTTCCTTTCTTCAAATGAACCATTACTTCATCACCAATTTCAAAGGTTTTGTTTCTTCTAGACCTATCTGTTGTATCCTTATATTTTTTATTATTCTTCTCCAAATTATATTTCACTTCATCATGAAATTTGCATATTCTTCTCCTTCAACACTTCTTTTCTCTTTTGCACCAAATGTCCTCAAATCTGATATACCCTTAGGATGCATGCCTATAAAAATTTGAAAAGGTTTTTTACATGTGCTCCTATTTACTGAATCATTATATGCAAACTCTTCTTGCGCTAATACCAAGTCCCAATTTTTAGGTTTGTCTCCAACTAAACATCTCAACAAATTTCCAAAAATTATGTTCACAACTTTTGTTTGTCCATATGTCTGTGGGTAAAAGGTAGAACTGAACTTCAAATCTTTACCCAACTTCTTCCAAAGTGTTCTCCAAAAGTATCTAACAAATTTTCTATCCTGATCAGAGATAATACTCTTAGGTAACCCATGCAATCTCACAATTTCCTTAAAGAAAAGGTATTCTACATGAACCGCATTTGATGTCTTCTTACAGAGAATAAATGTGACCTTTTTAAAAATCTATCAACCACAACAAATATAGAATCATTACCTCTTTGATTCTTAGGTAAGCCAAGAACAAAATCCATGTTGATGTCTTCGCAAAGTCTATTAGGAACAAGTAATGGTGTATATAATCTAGTGTTCTGATTTACTCCTTTTGTAACTCAAAAAATTCTACAAATCCTTATAAATTTTTGAACATCCTTATGCAACGGAGGGTTGATGTATTTCTCCTTACAAAAATTCAATGTCTTATCAATGCCAAAGTTTCATGCTAATCCACTGTTATGTTTCTCCTTTACCAAGTTGTCTCTCATTGAACATCTAGGTATACACAACTGAACTCCCTTGAACAACATACTTTCCTGAATGAAATAATCATCCCACTTTCTCTATTGATTAGTGATAACTTGTCTTACATGCTCTCCAAGATTTTACAAAGTCAGGGTCATTTTTATACAAATTCTTTAAATAATCAAAACCAAGAACCTTAACTCTCATCTCAATCACCAAATATCTTTTTCTGCTCAATGCATTTTCAACTCTATTTGACAATCCACTTCTATGCTTCAAAACAAATGTAAATTTTTGCACTCAACCCACTTCATATGTCTCTGATTCAACTTACTTTGACTTCCCAAATATGATAATTCTTTATGATCGGTATACACAAATCCCTTAGGAAACAAATAGTGTCTCCACTGCTTCATAGTTTGAACAATAGCATAGAGCTCTTTATCATAAACATAATATTTCCTCTTAGCATCATTCAAATTTTAACTAAAGAAATAAATTGATCTACCTTCTTACTCATCACATCTTCTATTGCACTACCACTTGCATCACAATCAACTTGAAATACCTTAGAGAAATTAGGAAAATCTAGAACACATAAATCTGCTACCTTTTGCTTCAATGCCTCAAAACTTTTGTTAGCTCTATGTGTCCACTTGAAATCCTTTTTGTCTTCTCTCATTGTCTTAGTCATATCATTACAAATGGAACTAAAATTCATGATGAACTTTTGGTAGAAACTATCCAAACCAAAAAAATATCTTACCTCTCCAACACTCTTAGATGTAGGCCACTCTAATATCGTTTTAACCTTTTCAGGATTCATCTTCAAACCATAAAATGAAATCAAAAATCCCAAATAAACTATCTCATCTTTCATGAAAGAATATTTCTTCAAGTTAATCAGTAACTTATCCTCTTGTAACCTTTGTAATACCTATCTCATATGTAAAAAATGATCTTCCCTATTCTTATTGAATATCAGAATGTCATTAAAATATACAATCACAAATTAGAACAAGAATTTCTTCAAAACTTCATGCATTAGCCTTATAAAATTATTAGGTGCATTAGTTAAACCAAAAGGCATAATGAAACACTCATACAAAACTTCTCTTTTCTTAAAAGTAGTCTTCCATTCATCTCCTTCTCTGATTCTAATCTTGTGATAACCATTCTTCAAATAAATCTTGGTAAAGTATTTTTCTCCACTCAAACAATCCATGATGTCATACATCCTAGGCAATAGAAATTGGTACTTCATTATGATATTGTTTATAGCTCTGAAATCAATACACATTATCCATTAACCACTTTTCTTAGGTGCTAACACAATTGGAACCACACATGGACTCAATATTTCTCTGATCAAACCTTTCTACAATAATTCTTGAACTTGTCTATTCAATTCCTCATTCTCTGTCAGTGTTAACCAATGATGTTCTTTGTTAGGAAAACTAGATCTTGGGATTAGATCCATACAATAACTAATACTTCTAACTAGTGGTAAACCATCTAGTACATTATCAAAAATAATCTCTTGAAACTCTGTTAGAAACTTCTTGACTTCAAAAGGTATTTCATCCTCTAATTTCTTAATAAGATTATTTGGAACTAAAGCATAACAAACATCATTCTTCTTCAAATTTCTTATGAATTTTCTTCTTTCAATCAAACAAACTCTAACAAAAGTACAATTTTAACCCTTAGATGCTTCAATCAAAGGTAACAAAACTTTCTTCATTCTATTAGCTACAATAGTATATCTATTCAACCTTTCATCATGTAAAGCTTGTCTATCATATTGCCATGGTCTACCTAAAAAGATGTGACAACAATCCATAGGCATAATATCACAAAGAACTTCATCATGGTAATTCCCAATTTTAAGTTTCACAAGACATTTATCACTTACCAAAATTTCCTTCTCATCCTTCACCCATGAGATCTGATGGGGTTTAGGGTGCTTCATCCTTTGTAACTACAACTTTGTAACCAACTCCTTTGATTCCAAATTCTCTAGACTTCCAATGGACATTATCACTTTGCAACATTTTACTACAACCTTAAATTTGGTTTTGAACAAGCCTTTCCTTGAAGGATCTTCACTAGTTCCTTCATTCCATAATTCTCTTATGGTCATCATATTCTCCCCATCCTCGGGTGTGTTTGTTGAATCAGGTGAATCTTCCTTGACAAGTGCATTTCTGCTACTACTACTAGTATTTTT
Source organism: Chamaecyparis obtusa (assembly GCA_027943335.1). Taxonomy (NCBI): domain Eukaryota; kingdom Viridiplantae; phylum Streptophyta; class Pinopsida; order Cupressales; family Cupressaceae; genus Chamaecyparis; species Chamaecyparis obtusa. Next base: position 671,852 of record BSBK01007967.1, on the reverse strand, counting down.
ATTTCCATTGGTACATTCAAATGCCCTATGTCCTTATTCTCCACACTTGAAACAAGTTCCCTTGAACCAATTATTATCTTCTCTCCTCTGATCATTACCTCTTGAATAACTTTCTCTACCTCTATATAATTTTTTTCCTCTTCACTCTAATTTTCCTTTATCCTAATTTTCCTTATCCTAATCTAATTTAGAATCTTCTCCATAGGATCTACCTTTTCCTCTAGGAAATATTCCACCTCTACCTCTTTGCCTTTATTCATCCCTCTTGTTCAATTTTTCCTCTGTCTTCAATGCAAATTGATAGACTTCTTCAATGGTGTTCATCTTGACCAAACTGGTTTCATCTTGGATAGAAGTCCTTAAACCATTCAGGTACCTATAAATCCTTTCAACTTCATCATCTAAATGTCCAGATTTGATATCTAACCTATAAAATTTCTCAATATTCAATCCTTCACAGAACTATCCTTTTGTTTCAAATTTTGCATTATCCTTAACAGGCTAATCCGATAATCATCGGGAGAAATTTATCTTTCAACTTATTAATCATCTTTTCTCATACCTTGATTTTATCATTTTCTCTCCTTTGTTTATTAGTCTATAAATACTCCCACCACAAGTATGCATGTCCCTTCAATTTGGCTCTTGCAATCACCTTCTTATCTGCTGGTATGTTTTCATAATCAAAATACTTCTCCATCTCAAAGATCCAGTCCGTAAACTCATCTGAATCTAATTTTCCACTATACTCAGGAGGATTGAAGTGAGGTTGGAATTAACACTTGTCAAATCAATCAGGAATATTTCTTCTCCTTGTTCCAAAATAGGTGTTGGTGTTGCTCCTTATTGCAATTCTTTAGCCTCATCTTCACTATAATCCTCAATAGGTCTTTCTCTTATTTGGTATGTCAACAGCTTCAATTCTTACAAAAAATTGCCTTGACATATCCATCATAGCATGATCTACATCTATCCTTCCACAAACCATCTTTGTAACCCTCTACAATTGTAGGTTAGATTGTAATTAGCTACTCTAAAACCAAATCAATTAGGGCTTGAAAAAGATAGGCCTTCACTGATACCACCTAACGTAGTACCAAGGTGGAGAACCCCAAGATGGGATGTCCAATCTTGTAGCTAAAGACACAAAGAATAAATAACACAGAATTGAGAGAGAGAGAGAGAGAGAGAATGCAGGATCAATCATTTATTTAATTAGATACATCATTCATTCTTGGATGTAAGGCCTTCCTGATTTGGGCCATATACAAAATGAATTCAAATATGAAATCTTAGTGCTTCATGATCAGCCAAAATACTACTCTAAGAGTTTTTTTCTAAAGAATTATATCAAATTGAGTACATATACCCAACCACACAACTAGGGTCAGCCAAGAATTATATTTCAAAATTGTAAGAATTTTGATATCGCTCTGATACCATGTAAGAATTTTGATATCACTCTGATACCATGTAATAATTTTCCTAAGGCAAAGAATAAAATGCCAAGATCTAGAAGCTTAATTGACAGCACAAGAGAGACAAATATGATATGATCAATTGAATGATTCAATATTGATCAATAATGAAATAGATACAAACTCAATTTAATATAATGAAGATGTGCTTGAATATATAGGCAATGTATGATAACTAGGAGAGATTAAAATGATAACATATCAACTAGACAAGGTATAATCACATGTCCACCAAAGGTGGATCATCATCCATTGTACATCAAAGTATGTGTAACATGTGCAATAATGAGAGGATGATAATGTGATAAGAGCACTAAAGGTGGATCTCACACCTAAAGTGGAAATTCTCCTACACCATGTGCTAAAATGAAATGCAAACTCCTAGGTTTCTCAATGACAACTAACATGAAAATGCATTATCCAAAGTAAACTTAAGTAAAGTGTAATTAGGAATATTTAATTACACCAACAAAAATGAAATGTGTACAAATAAATAAGAGTCAACCACAAAAAAGACCACAAGACCACTAGAAGAAAATAGGGAATAAATGAACATAAATTTAGGTCCACACATGACCCAACAATTATACACCACAATCACACATGTTAACAATCAATGAGTAATGATCACACACATAATCTCTAAGGTCGAATCAGGTAGGAAAAGAATACACTACCTAAAGAAACCAAAAGAATCCAAACATGAAGTTATTCAATCCAAACATGATGTGATCAAAAGGAAAGGATCCCAGATAGGTCCACATTAGTAAATGATGACTGAGACCAAAGAAACACATGAACACGTGACCACAAATAGGATTGGCATGAACAAACAACCAAAGGAATAGAGCATGAGCCATAGAGAAAGGAAAACTTGAATAAATCTAACAATACTGAAACAAATGAGGTGCAATCTGGAAGATAAGAACTATAGAGAGTCTTGAGCAACATGTTAAGACTGCAACCAAAATATCTCAAAGATGAAAGATCGCCGCTTGTCTCTCGTAAATTGGAAAACAAGAATAGAATGAAACTAAATATTTTTGGCTGATGTAAGATTGCGAAGAACCCAAGATTCTCTTGTATCAATTATCCTAAACCCTATTTAGAGGATCATGAACAAGTCAAAATCATCAAATCAAATAGATCCTAGGCTAAATTATGTAATTTGGTTGGTCCACCTAGTTGCATAAATAATCACTAATCAAACATTAAAGGTTAATAATCGAAGGAACAAATCATTTAATTAATTAATCCTAGCACAATTAATTAAATCAAAGCTAAAAATCCCATTGATTAAATTATTAATTGAGTGAATTAATTAATTGGTTCTATTTTCCAACTCATCACCAAAGGACAAATGAGATAATTCAACCAACCAAGTTCAATCACATGCACCAAACAAGGCTTAATCTCCACCACTCATGATGAATTGATCTCAACTATCAAATTCCTAGGAATTCCTATAAAAGAAACACCAAACCAAGCATTAAATCATCTAAAATTCATATAAAATTACTATGCCAAAATTGTTCTAGGTCACTTAGCAAGAGTTTTTAAGTGTTTATGAGCATGTGAGAGGTATTTCATATCATTTTGGCATTAGATTTAGCATGTAGATATTAAATTCATGTTAAATTAGTGTTGAATTTTCATACTATTAGCTTGATTGCATATCATTTAAATAGTTTACCATAGATTTCATCATAGAATGCATTGCCATTGTATAATTCAATTGAATCTTCCATTTTAGAATATGTCTAGTCACTAATCTCAACTCCTGATCTAAGAGCACAATTCAATTAAGATCAAACTCTTTCTAAATGGGGAGCAATAAGTTGATTTTCATTGGTTTTATGTGATTTCTATTAAATTAGATGAACTAACCAATGAAGAATGTGGTGTAACATATTTGACAGGTACACCATTTACACAACACATTTTTGGCACCCACCATGGGACCCTAATACCTAATTTAGCATCCAATTTGATCAATTTCATGCTTGACTAGTCTCTAGTTCACCTTGTTTTGCATGGGACTATAAATATTTTTGTATGAAAATTTATTGATCTGTCTTGTTTCATATCGCATCATAAATAATTTTTTACAAAAATCTACTAGAATTCTTTTTTCTTCTCTATACATGTCTTTCTTAGTATGTGATTCTTCTTTTGTATGACATTTCAAACCTCTTTATACAAATAACTGCTAAATATTATTATTTTGTATAGTCAAATCAACATTTTCGTATGAAAATGTTCTCTGATTTATATTTTTCTTCAATAACAGAAGGCATTTTGAGGTGTTATTTGAGTTTTATTTTGTTTCTAATGCTAATATTGGTTGTTTCATTTTTCACAACCCAACCTATTTGTGCAGGATATTTTTCAAAGATCTAATCTTGTCAAAGAACTCAAGTACAATCAATTATCAAACTACTAATGATTTTTCTTGTAGGATGTTAGTAGAAGACTTTGAGACATTAAACTGCTCCACATATTGGTTTTGCAAGTTGCCTAGGAGGTTCAAGAAATTATTTTGTTTTCTATTATCTTGATTTATAGTCACCTAGCTTAATTAGAAGGATAATTTGTGATTGATTTTTTGAGTAGTAGGCGACTATGCTCTTGTCTCTTAGAGACAATCAAAAACCTTGACGTATTTAATTTTTCATTTACAAAGAATCTTTTGGTAAATGGGCATATGCTTGACATGCTTGGGAGAAGCAACTAGGGTAAGAGCGTATGCTCTTGTCTACTAAAGACAATCGTAAATCCTTACACCTAGTTGTCATCCAATTTTACTTCATGTTTACCTTTTAGAGGGTCTTCCATTGAGGAAAAGATCTCACGAGAACGACCCAAGTGGGAACAAACTAAAGCCAAGTTCTTCCATCCACTATAGTCAAATACCTTCTTGAGTTAAAGCTCAAAGGGAAAAGGTATCTTGTGCTTGGTCTCCTCTAGGGTCTATAGGACCTAAATAGCATTTACACTACCACAAGGCCTTTTATTGGCATTCACAAGATATTTTGAATGGATGGCCTAAATAGACACCCTAGAGTAGTGGTCTTCCCAATTCATCTCTGAAAGTATTATTATCTTTGTGCAAAAAGGGATAATAATATATCCTGAAGACACTCGATATTCATATTCCCTTAAGTGTTTTAAAGTGGTTAATATGAAATTTTAGGTCTTAGTGTGTAGTCTCCTTTGAACATATTGTGCATATCTCTCACAAAAGGCAAAAACACAGGCACCCTTTAGGGGGTGACATGGTTGTGTGAGATAAAGGAATACCAAGATATGGGAAAATGTTTTTGTAAACAACATTTTTTTCCCCAACCATATAGGAATATTCACCAATTCTTCCCTATGATTCATACTTTGTGACATTCTTTAAAGAAGTGTGCATTGTACCATATGTTGGTATGATGGACATTCTAGAGAGTCCTTTGATAGATAACTGAGAGGGGGGGTGAATCAGTTAAGTCCATTTATCCTACAGTCCCAAATACTCCCAGATGTATATAGAAAATCTTTTCAATCAAATAATCAACTCGGTAAAATATCAAGTATAGCTTTCTCTTCATCTACCGATTACTAGTAAATTAAATACTGTGTTTACCGATCTACCTAGTTATAGAAATGTGTAAAGTAAAATAACAATTCAACACATCCATACACATATAACACATATATTTTTAATGTGGAAACCCTATTAGGGGAAAAACCATCTAGGACCAATAACTCAAAATAATACACTCTTTTGAAGTGAGCTCGGTTAAGAGCCAACCCTGTTAAAGGTTACAAAACACACTATGAGGTGTGACTTGGTTAGAGGATTTGTCACTAACAATTCTCTTTTGACCAAACATTCACTATGGGGTCAATAAGAAAACAATCAACATTCAATAAATGTCATATTGAAATATAAAGACTATTAAGTCCCACTCGGTTAAGAGATTTATCTACAACAATGGTTAAACTGATACAGTAATGAACTTATTCAAATACAACTAGATTTTCATATTTTCAAATCTATGCTAAGCTCAAAAATACCTCTGATCAATAATCAATTCAACATCTTTATTTCCTCTAACTTTGTTTTGCTCGGTATATGCTTTCTTTGACACTCGATGTTGTCTATAGTTTTGCTCGATTCTATCTTCAACTAGTTTGATCAGTATTGCATGAAAACAATATTTTCACGTCAATTCTCCTGTAGCATCAAGAATCCAAGATTCAATAATGAATCTCATGTCTCCTTATATATACATCATAAAGTGTTTTCTTTCCTTCCATAGATTTTGCCTCTTAATATTCACCATTCATTTTGTTGATTTAACCTTCCTCGGCATTTGTGTCAATAACACGTTTCATTCTCCTTCATCCGATCATCCTTGAATTTTTTCAATCATTTGATCATCATAAAAAACATTATCTTTTACCTTGAAATCATAAACAATTGTTCAGATCATCATTTTTATTCGGCTATTACAAACTCCATTTATTTCTTTCACTCGGTCAATACCATAATGTATCAGTGATAACTAGATTAGTTAATACTATACTCAGTATACAATACACTTGCTCGATGTATACTAAAATCTTCATTTACTGACCACATAAACTTGTTCAATCCTAATCTTAAGTACATAATAGAATCATGTAATACAATCAAGTCATCAACATAATGCCATAGACTCATCAATAAGTTACCCAATGTATACCATATCCATATCTTTCTCATCCATCTCATCTTCATGTAGATATCTCTTTCCTTTACAATTTTTCTTCTTAAGATGTTTGTAACCATCATGATAAGTACAATCCAAACTAGTTGACATCAATGACAATACATTAACTAATTTAGTTGTCTTACATACACTTTAGTAGCTCTATGATCATCAATCACTGTCTTTCAATTATCCATTTCATTGTCAAAATTTCCTTCAAGATATTCAATCAGTTGTAGTTTATCATCTTTCTTTATTTTGAGCTAGGTTCTCCACTCAACAACCATGTGTTCTTCAAGAACTTGCCACTTTTTTTTTGCAAATGGGCCCAGGCTATTAATATGATTTAGAACAATGGAGAGGGGGGGGTGAATCAGTTGTTCTTAGGTCCTGATGTATAAAATAACTTCAAAAACTTTTCCTTAAATCAGATCAAGCAACCAAAACAAACTCGGTCATCACTGATTCAATAATAGAAACATATAATAGTGCAGTCCACTACCCAGCTGTAAATAACTTGTAAAACACATAAATGTTCAAACAAAAAAATTCACACAAGTATCACACCAAGATTTATAGTGGAAACCCAATATGGGAAAAACCACTTTGTAACATGCTACTATTATTTTCACTCTTCTGAAGTGAGCTCAGTTAAAAGCCAACCCTGTCAAAGGTTACAATACACACTATCAGGTGTGACCCGATTAAAGGATTTCAATCACCCTGTTAAAAGTGAGCCTTGTTACAAGACTTACATACACTCCATTAGAATGCAACCTTGTTCAAAGGATTTAACATATGACTGTTAGGTCAACCTCTGTTAAAAGGATTTTGACTATTACAATGGTTAGAAAGTAGCAATAGTATTGATCTGAAAAACATACAACTCACTTTGCAAATATCAGATCCAATTCCATACACAAATGTTGGTTTACTGACTTTGAAACTTTTCCATTTCCATCTCTGATCTGCTCAGAACTTTTCTTCAAGCAATCACCACACTCCTCCTTCAGCCTTTTTGCTTATACAGTCAATAAAACTTACTGTTCTTCCAGCATCTCCTTCACCCATGCATTCTCATACCTATTGTTTAGGTTCCCTTAATAGTTTTCTCTGTTAGGTTAACTTATCTTTTGCTGCTTAATCTCCTTCATAGATCTTAGGGTTAGGTCAGATTCATTGAATCTACCAGCTTCATGTTCTTCATCTCCTCTTCTAGAATCATCTCAAATCTCATAAATATTTACAATAAAACATTTTACAAAGCATTAAATGCTTTCATACAATCAATAAATAAAGTCAACACATTTTACATAATCCAAGAATTCAACAATGTCAGCTCCAAATCTGAATTCTCTTCAAATATAAAAATGTTGATGCTCGGTTAATACTATGATCATCCACTCAGTCTTCATGTAAAATGCTCGGTCACTACTAAAACTGGTTCCTCGGCATATACTATCTTCATCGGTAATTAATTGATACTCGGTCGACACTAGATTTTTGCTCAACATACACTAACTCGGTCGACACTAACATAACTTGGCTTAAACATGATTTCTTCATTTTTTGCTTGGCTAAGCCTTATAGTCCTCAATCATACTAAGATAAACAATACATTGTCCCATCATTGTACAACATAGTCAAGTACACTTTGCAGTACCAAGATAACTTAGCCTTTCCCTAGGTGCTATTGTTACCATCCTTTCTTTCCCTTCTCACAATAGATATAGTACTTTCCTAAGTAGCAACAGTCTTACCAGTTAAGGTTTGACATCAATGACAATACAACAATTGCTTCAATTGTAGTTTCCAGCAATCTCCCTCTTTGGCATTGATGGAAACACCATATGATATCAGCTGAATAACACATGGATTACCAACCAATCCAAAAAACTTATCTGTCCATCAGAGAAAATTTATAATATCCTTAGCTTCATTCTGATTCAAAATCTATAAATCTCACTTTTGTGACCATCAAAAGTATCTGGATCTTCCTCTATCCTGATCTTTCATTTCTATTCATCATCCCTACTCTTTAGTTCATGTGTTATAATATCATTTCGGTTCAATCTCCCTCTTTGAAAAAAATGCCAAAGCAACAACGAAAACTTACATCCAATAGATGTAGATATATCTGTTTAGCTCAGTGTTTCTCCCTTTGTCAACTTGCTTATGACTAATTTATTGTCTTTGCTTCTTCTTCACAGCTCTAGGACAGTCCTAAAGTGTGACAATCTTCTACATCAATTTGTCAATTTTTCTATTGTAGCATATTTGATGCAGTGCTCCTAGCTTGACTAGGCAGGCTCAGTTAGGGGAAGGACCCCTAATTGACTTCTCAAGTACTCATGAGCTTCTTTAGGTAAAGCTTTAGTGAATATGTCTGCCAATTGTTCTTCTGTATTCACATATTCCATTCGGACTTCCTTGTCTTGTACCAATTCCCTCAAATAGTGATACTTGATTGCTATATGCTTGGTCTTAGTGTGCATCGCTGGATTCTTAGAAATATTGATGGCACTTGTGTTGTCATAGAAAATAACAATAGGTTCAGTGATTTCTTCTTTCATGCCTATCAACAACTATTTTATCCATATTAAATTTGAACAGTTTACTGCAGCAGCAACATTCTCGACTTCAACAGTAGATTGGGAAATGCAATTTTGTTTCTTACTTGTCCAGGAGACTAATCTTTTTCCAAGAAAGAAAGCTCCACCACTAGTGCTCTTTCTATCATCTACATTTCTTGCCCAATCAGCATCAGTGTATACTCTAAGTTCAAATTTGTCATTCTTCTTGTAATATAATCCATAGTCAGCAGTTCCTTTCAAGTATCTCATGATTCTTTTCATCACCATCATGTGTGTTTCCTTAGGATAGGCAAAGAATCTTGCCACAATCTCAATAGCTAGTGCAATATTTGGTCTACTATGTACAGCATACTGCAATTTTCCAATCATGGATTTGTACAAAGTCTGGTTAACTTCTGTAGCATCATCATTCTTAGATAACTTTTGTCCAGTAACCATAGGAGTTCCCACTCGTCTAGCATCTTCCATTCCAAAAAAATTTAGTATTTCATTAACATACTTAGACTATGTAATGAAAATTCCTTTCTTCATCTGATATACTTGTAAACCAACAAAGAATTTGATCTCACCAAACATACTCATTTCAAATTCAGTTTGCATTTCTTTTGAAAAAAATTTACACAATGCATCTTGTCTACCAAAAATAATATCATCAACAAAAAATTTGGCCAATAGAATACCTTTTCCTTCTTCATCCTTCAAGTATAGATTGCTTGTGTCATTTGTTCTTAAAAATCCAATCTACATCAGATAGTTATGCAACCTCTCATACCATGCTCTGGGAGCTTGTTTCAATCCATACAATGCTTTGTTCAGTTTACATACCATATGTCTTCTGTTTGGATCAATAAAACCTTCTGGTTGTTCTATGTAGCCTTCTTCTTCCAGTACACCATTTAAAAATGCAGACTTGACATCCATTTGATATACCTTGAAATCTTTATAAGCATCATATGCAAGCAGAGTTTTTACTCCTTCCAATCTAGCTACAAGGGCAAATGTCTCCCCATAATCTATTCCTTCTTCTTGTGTGTAGCCTTTGCATACTAGCCTAGCTTTGTTCCTAGTGATTTCACCTTTTTCATTCAACTTGTTTCAAAACACCCACTTTGTTCCTATAACATTCTTATCTGCAGGTCTCGGCACTAGAGTCCAGGTTTCATTCTTCTCAATCTGGTCAATCTCTTCATTCATTGCTTGTATCCAGTCTTCATTTTCTAATGCCTCTTTAGTTGTCTTAGGTTCAAACACACATAGTAAGCATGTTGGATCCTTGGTTTTTCTTTTGGTTTGAATTCTAGTGTCTTTATCTCCAATTATCTGTTCAAGTTTGTGATGTCTTCTTACATATTTTGCCAAAATAGGTTGAGCATTTTTCTCCTCTATTTCATCAAGTTCCTCAACAAGATTGTCAAATTCAGCCTCTGAATGCTCGGCAACCTCTTCTTGATACTCGACAGCATTGTCTTGTAGCATCGCATGTTCTTGTTCTCTCTCAACACTATTTTCTTGACGCTCGGCATTGTTTGCCTAAGACTCGGCATCAGGTGCAAGTCTATTACCTACCTCTTCTATTTCCTCAATGTACAGAAAAGATCTGTAATCTTCTGGTTCTCTTTTGCTATCTGCTTCATTTCTTTCTGCATACTCATCAATTTTTACATTCACACTTTCCACAATTTTGTTAGTGTTAGAGTTCAAACACTTATAAGCTTTACTTTTTGTGGAGTATCCTAGGAATATGCCTTCATCACTCTTAGCATCAAACTTTCCATTCTTATTATCTTTCAATAAGTAACACTTGCTTCCAAAGATTCTAAAGTACTTAACACTTGGTGCATGCCCATGCCATAATTCATAGGGTGTCAGATTTGTACCTTTCTTGATCTGTACCCAGTTAAGAGTGTAAATAGCTATACTTATAGCTTCTTTCCAATATTTTTGTGCCACATTCTTTTCAATCAATAATGTCCTTGCACAGTCCAAAATAGATCTGTTCCTTCTTTCTGCTATACCATTCTGTGGAGGTGTCCTTGGTGCATACATCTATCTTTTGATTCCTCTATCATTGCAAAATAGATTGAATTCATTTGATGTAAACCGTCCACCTCAGTCAGATCTAAGACATTTTAGGTTCCTACCTATATCCTTCTTAAATTTTGCCAAATACCACTTAAAATTTTGAAAAGCATCATATTTTTCTTTTAGAAACATTACATGCATCATCCTGGTATGATCATCAACAAACAAGATAAAGTATCTAGCTCCACAGTAACTTTATATACCCATAGGTCCAGAAAGGTCAGTATGAACCAAATCTAAAATGTGTTCAGAAGTAAAGGTTTTGCTCTTGAAACTTGACTTAGTCATTTTTCCTAACTGGCATTCTTTGCACATCACATTCTCAGGTTTCTTCAATCTAGGTAGGCCTTTTACTTTCTTCTTCTTACTTATCTCTACCAGATTGTCAAAGTTAACATGACATAGCCTCTTATGCCATAACCAAATGTCATCAAGTTGTGCAATCATACATATTTCTTCAGATAGGTCAAGATAAAACAAATTACCTCTAGTCTGCTCACCACTTCCAATCAGTTCACCAGTAGCATCAAATATCTTAGCTTTCTTGTGATGAAATTCCACTCGATAGCCAATTTTGTTGAGCTGAGCAACATTTAGCAAATTATAATTCAATCCTTCAACCCAATAAGCATTTTCACAAGAGATTTTATCAGTCAGTTTAATCAATCCTTTTCCTCTAATAGGACATGGTGCATCATTACCAAATGTTACACTTTTATCTTTATAATGATGTAAGGTCTCAAACTTACTTTTGTCACCACTCATGTGATGTGAAAAACCACTGTCTATAATCCATTTTTCATTCTTGTCAACATAGGAAATCAATGCATTTTTCTCATCCTCATCAGATTAATCTTTCATTGCAACATAGACTACCTCAATTTCAAAATCATTACTATCAGTGTCAGTCTCTTCTTCAGAAATGTAACAAGATTTCTTACCTTTTCCTTTGTAGTCTTTGTACCTACGGTAGCCTTTGTCATCTCTTCTATCTTTGTGTCTGCTATTTCTTTCTCCATCTGTATCCTTCCTGTTAGGAGATCTAGCAGCTATATGACCAACTTTATTACATGCAAAACATATAATAGGGAGTTTACCTTTATATTTTCCTTTTCCTCTTCTCAGTCTTCTAGCCATAAGAGCTTCTAGATCTTCAAGATCTTCATCAGTAGTGTCACTATCACTTTCACTTTCGCTTTCACTTTCACTGGTGCATCTTTCTTTTTCTTTCTTCGACTTCTTCAGAACTAACTGTGACTTAAAAGCATATTCAACATTTCCAATACTACCAATAGTGAAATTATCATAGTTAGATAGTTCAAAATCAGTTAGTTTGCTAATCAAACCTTCCAAAGTAAGCACATTTCCAGAGTTACATCTAGATTCCTGAATAGTTGAGATCTTAATAGCATATATAGGATGCAGGGTTCTTAGCACTTTTCCAATTATGGTCTCATCATCAATAGTTCCATTTTCTCCTCTAATAGCATTCACAACTTCTTTTATTCTACCACAATATTGTGCAATGTTTTCATCTTCATTAATTCTCATTTCATTAAACTTACCTCTGAGACTCTCGACTTTGGCTTTTAGCACATATAGATCACCACCATAGATCTTTGCAAGAGTGTCCCACATATCTTTAGCAGTTGTGCAGTCCTTAATATCCTCAAATTTTGGATAGCTTAGGGTAGATGCAATTTCCAACATTGCCTGATTATGTTCTTGCTTAGCTCTCATTTCCTCGGTAGTCAAAGGTGCAATAGGTGTGACACAGTCATGCTCAATGTAGTATTTTATAGAATCACCAATACTAGCCAGATGCAGCTTCATCAAGCTTTTCTATGCAGGGAAGTTTTCTTTGTTTAGCTTCGGTACCTCCTTCTTATACATCTTGATCATTTTCTTCAAGTCCCTTTAAACTTTTTTTCTGTAGACACCAATAAGCAACACAGCTTTGATACCAATTGTTAATATGATTTAGAACAATAGAGAGGGGGGGTGAATCAGTTGTTCTTAGGTCCTGATGTATAAAATAACTTCAAAAACTTTTCCTTAAATCAGATCAAGCAACCAAAACAAACTCAGTCATCACTGATTCAATAATAGAAACATATAACACTACAGTCCACTACCCAGCTATAACTAACTTGTAAAACATAGAAATGTTCAAACCAAAACATTCACACAAGTATGACACCAAGATTTATAGTGGAAATCCAATATGGGAAAAACCACTTTGTAACATGCTACTATTATTTTCACTCTTCTGAAGTGAGCTCGGTTAAAAGCCAACCCTATCAAAGGTTACAATACACACTGTCAGGTGTGACCCGGTTAAAGGATTTCAATCACCCTGTTAAAAGTGAGCCTTGTTAAAGGACTTACATACACTCCATTAGAATGAAACCTTGTTCAAAAGATTTAACATATGATTGTTAGGTCAACCTCTATTAAAAGGATTTTGACTGTTACAATGGTTAGAAAGTAGCAGTAGTATTGATCTGAAAAACATATGACTCACTTCGCAAATATCAGATCCAATTCCATACACAAATGTTGGTTTACTGACTTTGAAACTTTCCCATCTCCATCTCTGATCTTCTCAAAACTTTTCTTCAAGCAATCACCACACTCCTCCTTCAGCCTTTTCACTTATACAGTCAATAAAACTTACTGTTCTTCTAGCATCTCCTTCACCCATGCATTCTCATACCTACTGTTTAGGTTCCCTTAATACTTTTCTCTGTTAGGTTAACTTATCTTTTGCTACTTAATCTCCTTCATAGATCTTAGGGTTAGGTCAGATTCATTGAATCTACCCGCTTCATGTTCATTGTCTCCTCTTCTAGAATCATCTCAAATCTCATAAAGATTTACAATAAAATGTTTCACAAAGTATTAAATGCTTTCATACAATCAATAAATAAAGTCAACACATTTTACATAATCCAAGAATTCAACAATGTCAGCTCCAAATCTGAATTCTCTTCAAATATAAAAATGTTGATGCTTGGTCAATACTATGATCATCCACTCGATCTTCATGTAAAATGCTTAGTCACTACTAAAACTATTTCCTCGGCATATACTGTCTTCGTCGGCAATTAACTGATACTCGGTCGACACTAGATTTTTGCTCGGCATACACTAACTCGGTTGACACTAACATAACTCAGCTTAAACGTGATTTCTTCATTTTTTTCTCGGTTAAGCCTTATAGTCCTCAATCGTACTAAGATAAACAATACATTGTCCCATCATTGTACAACATAGTCAAGTACACTTTGTAGTAGCAAGATAACTCAACCTTTCCCTAGGTGCTATTGTTACCATCCTTTCTTTCCCTTCTCACAATAGATATAGTACTTTCCTAAGTAGCAACAGTCTTACCAATTAAAGTTTGACATCAATGACAATACAACAATTGCTTCAATTGCAGTTTCCAACACAGGCTTTGTAAAGGATGAACACATTTTGGCCTTGTAGGAGTTTGGGAGAGGAAGGAAGGCATGTTTAATTAAATCACCTACTGTGACATTGCATATCTATCCAAAATCTAAGTTGCAACCCCTTTATTTGGCATTCCAGGTTATTTAAAATACATGACACATGGGAATATCATGTAATAATATGAGGATGTGGTTTAAAAGATTTAAATATTCCATGGTCTTCTACCACGTTTCCTACCTATCGTGACTGAATTCTTTCATGCACCTAACATCCGCAGGCTTGTTATGATTATTCTGGCACATTTTCTAGCTTTCACTTCAACTCAAGTGCATGCCTCCAATGAACCATCATGCTTGTTGTAGAGAGGGTTTTCATTGCATAGAATGGTTGAGATCCAATCAACTTGTAGAAAGGAGGCTAATCACCGATCCTGGGAGCCAGTGATGATGACAATTCCTTCTAAGCATTGCAAATTATGACACCTAGCATGATCCCAACCTCCTTCTTGTTAAAGCTATTAGGATTGGCCTATGAAAAATGGATGTAGGCTTGATATAAAAGTAGAGTGGGGAGAAAAAAAAGGAAGAAGAGATAACTTTTAGCCTTTATACTAAAGGTTATTCTAGCAAGCCTTAAGATTGTAATGTGCACTTCAAATCAATAAAATATATCAACCATAATTGTAGCCTTTTTTTTCAAGGATTCATTTATTTTCATGAATGTTTTTAGTGCATTTCATGAATTCAGCAGTTGCATTTTGATTTATGTTATGTATATTATGATCTAAGCTTCTCTGTATAGGGTTATCATTACATGTTTCCTACTTTATGTCTCGTGCTTAGATAGTTATTCATATATATGTGACTACTCTTTTATCTAATCTAGAGGGATGCCTTTCTATCTTGTTTCAAAGTTAGTTTGTGCATTTTAAAGTGTTCCAAAAGATTTGGCAGATCACCTTAGTAGGATTAACTTTTCTTCTCCTTTCCCCTCTGCATAAAATGAAGAGACAACTTATAAGATCCCATAGGTTGTTCAGTTAAAATGCATGAGGTACCACACTCACTAAACTTCCCATAAGGTTGTTACACTTGAAAATGAATTTAGGTGTCAACAATCTTTTTTTTGGCACACCCAATGGGACTGATTTCATTGTTCAATTACATAAACCAATTGTTTAGCCAGTCAATTATCCTTAATTAAAAATTTAGGTGTTATTCTTATGTTATCATCCATTAGAGTCAGTTTTTAATCAAACACCATGGTAGCTCTGGGTGTGAAATTTTTTGGTTTCAAGTAGTACTAGTGTTGGTATGTGAAAAATTATTCATGATTTTCTGATGCTCTAATGATAGACCCATTTCATAGAAATGCCTATTACTTTCCCCCATATTATGAAAATGTGGCTACCCAACCTTCCTACTATCAATACTAGCCTAATATGCATTTAATTTATGTACCAATCTCTCCTATTACACCACATACCTATTACTCCCATCATTTCTATTCCCATGTCTCATCAATCCTAGCACCATCTAATAGAATTAGAGAGCTTAAGGCTATACTAATGGATTTTAGAAGCCAAATAAATGAAATGGATATGAATCAAAATAAAAAAGTGCATGAGGAAGAGGAGGTGGCTTATCAGGTGTAATCCCATGAGAAAGAAATGGAGGCCCAACATCAAAGATAGTTTGAGGAGAACCTTGCAAGGCATATCACTGACAAGGAACAACTAATGAAGTAATTATTAGTAAGAATTCAAAAGTTGGAGGACCAACCAATTCCTAATTATGCCTCCCCAAGATTCAAACTATCCCCTTCATTTCAAGAGCTTTCAAATGATTTGGAAAAAAAAGAAGAGGAGTCATTGCAAGAGGATGAGAAGGAGGATTCCACATATAGCTCTATCCTTGAGAATAGGTATACTCATATACATATGATCACTCCTTGACCCACACCTACACTTGCAGAGGAGCATGAGGAAATATTTAGGGAGGAACTAGAAAATTTTTGTGCATCCATAGATGTTAAGCCACGGGTTCTTTCACTAGAGAATAGTGAGTTGTAGAAGAAATGTGAGGAAGCCAACTTCATACTAGCCAAACTATTGGAATTATGATGGATTTTTGGGTTGAGATGCAAAGAAATGATGATTATTAGTTTTTCATTGATGTAAACTCTATCAACTCTATCCAATTTTCTATATAGGCTGCAAATATTGATCAACTGGATGGATAGGTAAAGGAAAAACATGCTAAGTGTTTTTATTGGTGAACATGAAGGAAGTAATAGAGAATTTTTTTCATGGAAATCAACATAGATGACACTTTGGGAGGTGTGATTGTTCCTAGTGATTTACCAAGGTTAGATAAGTACAATTCTATAACTGTAACTGTTAACTCAATGATTTGGGTGAGTTATTATATTGGTGATATGATAAGTGTGAATCGGTTGTGCTACCAATTGGCTCATGATGATCATATAATAAAGGTGGTTGATTTTTGGCCCAACATGTCAATATTTTTTATTTAATATATTTTGGGCAAACATGTTAGGTATGATTAGCATGGTTTTCCATAAGTTTGGTCAATATTGTGGACCAACTTGTAAAATGTTTTCAAGTCTTAGCCAACTTAAGAACATTAGTATAAAGGGTGACTAAATCACATGATTTTGGGTTGTAATTGTGAATTTTTGTATTATGATCAGAGACTGAGGAAACACAGTATGCTTGAGATGAGAGATTATAGTGGATCCATCAAGAAAGTAGTGTCGTCCCAGATCAACTATTTGAGTTCATTTCTCAAGGCTAACTCTAATAGGTTAGCAGGTTAAATCCCTTAACAAAGTGGACTTTAATAGGTCTTTTGTATAAATCCTTTAACAAGGTGACTTCTTAACTAGATTTCTAAATCCTCTTGTGAGGTAGATCCTAATAAATATTTTGGGTACTTGGACCCTTAAAAGGGTATTGCAATCTCCTAATAGGGAAAATATTTTAACTATAGTGAATATATTCATGGGTGTCATCCCCACCTTGGTTTTCTCCCTCTTACAAGGGTTTCCATGATAAAAAATAGTTGTGTTATGTATTATGATTTTTGGATGCTTGAATTGTTCTATTTCTATTGCATAGTTACACTTTAATATTTGGTTATTTGGAATTTTTTTAAAAACATAATCAAAGTAGTGGTTGAATTGGTTCATTACCCATTGACACTAATTCAACCCCTTATTAGTTTCTCCTATATCTAAAAATTGGTATCAGAGAAAAATTTCCTATAAGAAGCCTAACAACTTGGGAGAGATCCTTGAGGAAGACATGGAATCCTATATAAGGAAAATTATAGAGGTTGAAGATATGGTTGAGAAAATCAAAGAAAACTTGAAGAAATATAGGGTTAAAAGATAAGAAATGGTTCAACAGATGAATGAAAGTCAAGACCTAATTGAACACCGATTTGAAAAAAGAGGATCTAAGGAATCTGAAGCAGCCCTAGAAGCCTTGTCTCAAGAGAATGAGGAGTTAGTTAAGGAAAATAAGGATATGCATAAGAAGATGGATAAGTAGAAGCAAGACAAGAAAAACATGAAAAGAGAGTTGGACAACTTTGAAATTAGAATGGGCTAGGAGATTGAAGCAAACATAATGGATGATGATGCCAAGAGGGTTGTATAAGATTCTCTCAAAGATAAATATGGCACCTTAAAAGAGAATATGGAAAAACTATAAAAATCTGAACAAGAAGTTATTGTTATGCTTGAACAACTACATGATACAAATCTAGAAAATACCAATATCCTAAGATAAAATGAAAATATGAGGGATGAGAACAAAAATATGAAAGGAGAACTAAAATAAGACAATGACCTATTGGATAAGTTCAATAAGACTTCTACTAAACTTTATGAACAACTCTCAAACCAAAGTAGAAATAAAGAGAAACAAGGTTTAAGGTTTTAAAATTTTGAAGTTGGTGAGCCATATTGTACTAAGAAGGTTGATGCAAAAGCAGACAAGTTAGCACCTAAGGTTAACAACAACAAAGCTACTAAGAGAAACTATAGACCAATATGTTTTAATTGTCACAAGGAAGGTCATACTGTTAATGTATGTAGGTTTTGACCTATTGGATCTAATAGAATTAATGCACATGTTGCTAGAGCTGGAAATTTTTATGGTAGATCTGAAGGTTATAATGCTAAAACTAATGTTTTCCATGGTAAATTTTATCATTGCAACAAGTATGATCATAAGGCTAATGATTGAAGAAATAAAATAGATAATCAAAGGTCATATGAACCCAACCAATTGATACCTAATCATCAAGGCAATGGATTGGATGTTACCCATTTTGTTTGTCACAATTATGGACATACAAAAATTAATTGTAGGATTACAACTAGTAGAGGAAATTATGGACCATGGAGACAAATAAGTATGGTTTTTCACTATTACAACAAGATTGGACATCTTGCTAGATCTTGTAGAGCTAAGAAGAAAAATACTAGAGACTAGCTGGTGAATAAGGCTATTAATGATAAAGTCAAGAAGATTGCAGATGTCGGAGGAATCATAAAATAGATGAAGGAAACATGGACTAAGAAAGGTGAACTCAAATATTATGAATTGACAGAGAGCTCCACAACAATAGGTAATGTGGACAGTTCAACATCATATTAACTCAATGCTATTTTCGTAGGGGGAGAAAAACAAGTAAGATCTATAATCTACTCCCTAAGTTATGTGTGTGGTAGGATTTATTAGCATATTTAGATGCCTATTGATGTTTTGGATAGATTTGATGAAGAATTTTGTGTCACATATGATTCTATGCGATCACATAATGATTTTTATGGAATAAATGACCTCTTATGTTTCTAACCATTTCAACTAGTTAATGGTATTATTTGACCATTGCATTGAATGTAATGTTAGAAAAGGGCAAAAGAGAAGTTCATTTGTCACATTGTATTTTATGATTTGTGTTGAGAACTTGCGACTAGTTCTAATGTGATTATGATTGAAAAGTTGTGATATTATGCCAAGATTAAAGTGTTGATCAAAAAACCCTAACCGAAAATCAAAGAGGTATTTCCCTATGTTGTAAATTTTACTTTGTGATTCTTAAAGAAGATTGTTAGCATTATGGACACTCCTATATTGGTTGATATTACTGAGTAACCAATTCTAGCATTTAAGTTGCATCCTATGAATGTGGTAGAGAATGATCCCATATGTGCTTTGTCTTCAATACCCCATAATGTGTTATTTACTGAGGATATTACATCATTGATTCATTGTAAGATTGAAGATCTTTGTTCAAATTTTATTTTCAATGCATATACCGAATTGTGTAATGACTTTGGATTGAAAAGTGAATAGAGGAATTTGGAAGATAAAGGTTTTACCTATATTGTTGACCGACCTAATCATCTCAAATTCAAATGGATCAGATATGTGTTGAGTCAAGTGCACGATCATTTTATCTTGTTGGATAGGCCACATAAGATAACTAAGGATATTATTCACGTAGTGACTAGGTTGTGTGTGATTAGTAGTTTATCTATTTTGAGAAAAAATCTTTTTGATGAGGTTACACATTTAAAAAAGTCAAGACAAGATCAATGTGTCATGACAATCAATGATATTGAAGATATCGAGCTCAATTTTTCATCTATGGTGATCAGTTATAGAGTATACTAGTCGAGCCATTTGAATAGTATGTCTAATGGTGGTATTCATGCTACATATTGGATGGTGTAGGATAATGCTCACTGCAATCTATGTGAGGTCATGAGAATTTAGTTCTTTGTGAACATGGAGAGAATCAAGAAGGAAAATAAATAAGTTTTTAAATATGGTTCAGTGTTGGTATGTATATTATTCTACTTGAAAAATCATTTTTTTGGTATCGGTAATATTTAGAGGTCAACCAATAAAATAGTAGTAGTACAAATTAGGGAATGCATGATTAGGATGGAATTGGGAAAATACTAAAATCCACTTTTGTAGTATTTTCTATGTTTCGGTAAAGTACAATTTTGAAGGTCTTTGGGGAATTTCAGGGCCTGGACACCTCAAGGAGGGCCACCTTTGTGTGACCTCTAGATAATGGTTCAATATTTATTGAAGAGATTTCCAATAGAGTAAATAGTAACCAATTCGGAGCTAGGACTAGAAAGTTATGCCTTCTCCAAGTGGACCTATTTTTGTATATAGTTTTTTTGATAATTTTTTATAGTTTTAATAGTTTATTTATAATAAACATTATGATGAATCTTCATTTTATTTCTTAGGGATTCTAGTCACTCTTGGGATCCATCATATTTGTATAAACTCTAATTTTGAATAGAATGGATCAGTTTTTGGCTTGCAATCTTGTTCTTAATCTTCATAGTTTTTACATTGAACTTAACAATACTACAAGTATCACACCAAGTATTGTAATCTGATTTCATAATTCAGATTAGTGGTATTAGAGTGGGAAGGCTCCTTTATGCCAATTTCCACAAGGTATTCCTATAAAAGATTAGGATTGGATACACAAGATTTGTCAAAATATCCACCTTTGAGACGCACACGATCAAAGATGTCAGACGATGCTATTAAGAATTTGGTGGAAGAGGCTTTAAATAAGCAATGAGAGGAGATGATGAGTCAATTTCCATGCCTTCTATAGTAGATCAGGAACATCATTTCATGGAAATACCCCTTTCAAGGTGCGGGTTAATTTTGACATCCCAAATTTTGAAGGAAAAGTCGATGCTGAAGCTGTTGATAACTGGTTATCAAAATTGGATAGATACTTTTCTGTAAATAATTTCTCATATGCAAAAAAAATAACATTTTCTCTTCTCAAAGCTGAAACCCATGTGAAATTAGCATGGGAAACCAAAGTAGCAAATAAAGAACCAGAATTACCTGTTGAAGATGACTTTGGAATATCTCTTGATAGGAAGCCCACATGGGGAGAATTTGTGGAATACATAAAAGAAGCATACTTTCCTGAGGATGTATATGAATAGAAATACATAGAGTGATAGTAGCTTTGATAGCAAATGGATCGGTCTGTGCAAGATTATGTTACAAGTAGTGGATGTTTTTGCACCAAAATATCAACCTATTAATGCTTGATACAACCACTACACTTGTAGAAGACACAGGAGGTGGTTAAGCCATGTCACAAACCCCAAGGGGAGCACTGACCATTTTTCCAACAATCTCCCCCTTAGCGTTACCGAAGGGGATTCAAACCTATGACCAAGCTCTGATACCACTTGTTACAAATAGTGGATGTTATTGCACCAAAAGATCAACCTATTAATGCCTGATACAACTACTAGACTTATAGAAGATACAGGAGGTAGTTAAGCCATGTCACAAACCTCAAGGAGAGAGCTGACCATTTTTCCAACAGATTACACCAATACATTCCATTCACTTTTAGCAAAACTTAGTATTGAGGATTCAAAGAAGCATAGAATTATGAAATATTGTAGTGGACTTCACAGGTAAATTCAAACAGAGATGGAATTTTTAAATATTAAGATGTTGGCAAATGCCTATAAATATGCTAAAAAAATTGAAGAGAAATTTAGGTAGAAAGGGAAGAGGGACTACTTTTCAAATAATAAGCCAAGAGTTAAAGGTGGAAATAACTTTGTAGGAAAATAGGTGACCAAGGAACCTCATTCAAATTCACCTAATAAAAAATGGTGGGTTGTAAAAAAGACACAAATAGATACGGGCATGTGGTGTGAGATGCATAAGTCCCCAACCCATAATACAAAAGATTGTCAAAGTATTAAAAATATGATGACAAAAATAGGAGAGGAATTTGAACCTGAATCATCACCAATAGATACTTCTGAGGAAAAGGAAAATTATTTTGTCATAGAATAAAACCCATATGCCATAGTTGCAAATGGTAAAGTATTGCCTCGTGAAGATGAAGAGAGACTTTTTCATTCACAAATGTGGGTTGATGGAAAGCCTCTACATTTTATTGTTGATAGTGGGAGCTAAAAGAATTTGATCTCTAGGGAGACAGTCAAAAGATTAAATTTAAAAGTGACAAGACTCCCACAACCATACTCTATGGGATGGGTAAATGAGGGAAAATATATTCAAATAAATCAACAGTGTCACCTGTCATATTCAATCAAGCCTTTCAAGGATGAAGTGATATGTGATGTAGCACCACTAGATGTATGTGATGTCTTTTTAGGGAAGCCATACATGTATTAGAGGCATGGGTTGTATGAGTCCAGGCCACGTAGTGTTACAATCAAGCTTGGTGGGAAGATGTATCAAATACCAGAGGTATGTCCAACATAGATTTCTTCTTTAATTAGTGCTAAACAATGTAAACGCTTGATTTGTCAAACTAGAACTTCCGTTCTACTCATGATTCACCCTAAAAAAGAAAGTTATTTTTCCTTAATACACATGCTAAGGTAACCATAATAGAAAATCAAAAAAACCATATGGATAAAATTTTGAAAGAATATCATTTTGTGTTTAAACCACCAATGGGAGTTCCAACACACTATCAAGTCTGGCACTCTATTGATTTAATCTCAGGCACACCACTACCACATGAGCTAATATATACGAGATCATTTTTGGAAAATGATGAAATCAAGAGACAAATTCAAGAGTTGACTCAGAAAGGAAACACTCATCCAAGTGCTTCACCCTATGGCAGTCCAGTTGTCCTTGCTAAAAAGAAAGATGGGACATGGAGACATTGTATTAATTATAGGGAATTGAACAAAATATCTGTAAAAAATAGATATCCAATCCCTAGAATTGATGATTTGTTGGACCAACTTAGGGGGGATAATTTATTTACAAAAATTGACTTAAAGTCTAGATACCACCAAGTACCAATTGATCCAGCCGATGTGTGGAAGATTGTATTTAAATATAAGGAACGTTTGTTTGAATGGTTGGTCATGCATTTTGGCTTAACAAATTTCCCAGCCACATTTATGAGGTTGATGAATGATGTTCTTAGACCATTCATTAATGTTTGTGTGGTTTTTTATTTGGATAACATACTCATCTTTAGCAAGACTTGGTCTAAGCATTTACAGCATGTTGAACAAGTGCTTTCAACTCTACAAAAACACAAACTTTATGCCAACATTGAGAAGTGTTCTTTTGGTATGTAGAGTATTCAATACTTAGGGTATATCATTGATACTAAGGGTGTTCATGTTGACCCAATAAAGATTACAATAATCAGAGATTAGCCATCTCCTATAACTTTCACAAAGCTTCGCGGCTTCTTGGGCTTAGCCAACTTCTATTGTAGATTTGTGTTTGGTTTCTCACATATATCATGGTCACTTAATCAATCACTAAGGGGTAAAGCACAAGAAAAATTTTAGTGGACAAAGGAAAAGAAATGAGCATTTGAGGATTTAAAGAAAAGATTATGTTCAACACCAGTACTCATCCTCCCATATTTGCAAAAAGCATATGAAATAGAAACAGATGCATTTGACACTACTACATTTGGGGCCAAATTTCAACAGACACTTCCGACTGGTAAATTTTTTTAATAAATTTGTTATTTTTTTTTTAAATAGGCCCCGATGATGTCTGTATTCCAATGGGTTTTAAATTGACCATCGAAATTCCAACAGTTTCAGGTATACATAAAAAAAAGTAAAGCACCAAATCATTTTTATTTCAATTGGCATAGAAAAGGAGCAGGAGAAAACGAGCGAAAGTTGGGCACAAGAGAAGGTATGTGATTCTTCATCTTTCGATCCTCTAGCATCATATTCGACCGTAAATTTCAAATGCATTGCATTTTATTTGATCATGAATGCTCTCTGAAATGACCACAATATTGTACTAGTGTCATGCCCTAGCCAGTGCTTTATCTCTATTATTTGATGTTACTAGTGTCGTTCCCTAGCCCGTGCTTTAACTCCATTATTTGATGTTATTGCTGCTTGTGCTCAAGGATATCCATTTTTTTGAAATGTTGACTGTGTTTATCAATTGGACAACCCGTGAGCTTCTAGTTAGGTGTCATTTGTATTGATAGCTTAGGGTATCAAATGTATTGTATCATTGATAGTTGAGACTTTGTTAAAAGGAAATAAGACAAAGAACAATTTTGATTTAGTGCTTTAACTCCATTATTTGATGTTATAGGTGCTTGTGCTCAAGGATATCCATTTTTTTTAAATGTTGATTGTGGTTATCAAATGCACAGCCCATGAGCTTCTAGCTAGGTGCCATTTGTATTGATAGCTTAGGGCATCAAATGTATTGTTATATCATTGATAGTTGAGACTTTGTTAAAAGGAAATAGGACAAAGAATGATTTTGATTTAGTTTCTTTATTTTGATCCCTAAGTGGCTTACAACCCTAGAGAAGTATATGCAAATTTATGGATGCATTTTGTAGGATACATAGCAATCGATAATTCACAATAAATCCATGCATCCAATTTGAATAGCAATTAATACAAAGAAATAGGGTCCTCGAATGGCCCAGTCATCTGGACCTTGACTGTCCCCTCAACCAGTGACCTTCAAAACCAGGTTATCATGCAATCAGTGAGTGATCCTTCATTCTCCTGGTCTTCTTTTCATCCAAACATATTGGAAATACATAATACAATGATAAAAAGCCTTTCAAAATCCCCCTTTCCTCAAGGAATACTATCAACATCCAAACCTTGACTGTCCCCTCAACCAGTGACCCTTCAAAACTGGGTTATCATGCAATCAGTGAGTGATCCTTCATTCTCTCGGTCTGCCCTACATCCAAACATATTGGAAATACACAATACAATGATAGAAATTATTTCACAATCCCCCTTCCCTCAAGGAACACTATCAACATCCAGACCTTGACTGTCCCCTCAACTAGTGTCCCTTCAAAACTGGGTTATCATGCAATCAGTGAGTGATCCTTCATTCTCCTGGTCTTCCCTGCATCCAAACATATTGGAAATACACAATACAATGATAAAAATTATTTCACAATCCTCCTTCCCTCAAGGAACACTATCAACATCTGAACCTTGACTATCCCCTCAACTAGTGACCCTTCAAAACTGGGTTATCATGCAATCAGTGAGTGATCCTTCATTCTCCTATTTTTCCATGCATCCAAACATATTGGAAATACATAATACAATGATAACAAGTCTTTTACAATCCTCCTTCCCTCAATGAACACTATCAACATCTAGACCTTGACTATCCCCTCAGCCAATGACCCTTCAAAATTGGGTTATCATGCAATCAGTGAGTGATCCTTCATTCTCCTGGTCTGCCCTACATCCAAACATATTGGAAATACACAATACAATGATAACAAGTCTTTCAAAATCCCCCTTCCCTCAACGAACACCATCAACAAGTGATCCTTATTCTTATCAGCCATATCCAATGTTTCATTGAAGTCACGGCCAAGAATGAAGGTCACCTTACCCATAGCATTCATGGATTCTGAAATGTTGTTCCAAACTCCTGAAAACTTTTCTGTTGCTTCTTGTTGCCCCTCCCTGATTAAGACCCCCCTCATCCTCAACATGGTCTTCATCACCTATAGTCTCAATTTCATGGATAGGGGACATGTAAATATCTTTAAATACTTCTTCTACCACAATTTCCTCTTGTCCCATCTTCTTGATCTTCCTGGCTAAAGTGGATGAATCCACACACAATAACCCAAATGAAGGGTTTTGTATCCTTTAATGAATCTCAGTCACTAGTAACGCATGGAAAGTCTAACCAGTAGTCTCCAAAGCATTCAATAAGTGAATATGAATGTTTGAAAACTTTCCTCTCAACTTCCCCAACCACTCCTAATCGATTAGAGGGATATTTCTAGAATCTCCACTATTCCTATCCTTACCAACAATTCTTAAACATAATTTATCAGATATGATAATAACATGGTAAACTGAACCAATGGCATGTGCTTCATGTGGTACAAGGAATATTTGGCTACCAAATCTTCCTTCGTGCAAGTTGAGCGCGAGAGAAGGTATGTGATTTTGATGCAAGAGCATCCTGGGTGTAAGAGAAATCTTGCATCACCCAAAAATATTTTTGTTTTTGTATTCAATAAGGGTTATCTTGTGTAAATCAGATATTTATGGAAACTTTCTATTTTTAGTAAGTTCATCATCCGATCTCAGAATGTTCTGATTTATTCCCTGTAGGTTCATTTTCATCATGTCAGCCTGCGAGTAAAGTTTCATTGATAGATCAAGTCTAGCTTTATAGATATTGAAGATTTTTGGTATTGGCAACAGGGTACAGAAACTTTGAACTTAGTTTTGAAGGTTTTAGAGGCTTTGGATGAGATCAAAAATTTGGGTGATAGGTGCTTGCACGAGTCATGCCTATAAAGCAATTTGTGGCCTTTTTAGAATGGGGTTATAATAGTCAATCGAGTCAACTGGCGATGACTTATGGTCTTCAGAAGTTGGGTCACTTGAAATGGCAAAAAATGATTTTCCTTCAAAATTTATGTTTGGGTTTCAAAAGTTATTTTGAGCTGACTTTGATGTAATAAATTGTAAAATAAAATAATTCTAAGTTTGGTCCGCCTTGTTGGCTAAAATTTTGGAACCTTCCCAAGCAGTGGAAAATTGCCTATATAAGGAAGGTTGTAGTGTTGACTTAGGTAGTTCAGGATAGTTTTGGGTAGTAGATCTGGGTATTGATTCAAGGCTTTGTCCTACAGAATGTTGTAAGGGAATGCCCATGTGGCTTTGCATATTGTAATTCTGAAAGTTTGTAATTCCACATTTGTGGAGATAATAAGAAGCCCATTTTTTGTTCTTGCATATTGTTGTTGTTTCTCTTTTTATGTTATGTGTTTGTGGTATTAAGGGGAGCACCCTTCATCAAGTGGTATTAGAGCAGGATTTCCTGAGTGTGTAAATAGATCAATGACTGTGAGGCAATTTGTACCAGGACCATGGTTAGGGTTTCAGTGCGCATCACAAAAATGCCTCTACGAAGGGAACATGGCGGAAGAGCTCATGTTGTAACACCTGAGGTTAGAGTGCTCCAGAGATAAGTGTGAGCATTGAAAGAAGAGATTCGTAGAGGAATGAATCTTAATGTTAGAGAGGAAAGCGAGGATGAAGCCGAAGAAGAAGATCAAGAAGGAGAAGTCAAAGTTGTGAACTAGGAGGAAGAAAGACTTTTCTGAGCCATCTCAAAGATTGGGAAAAGACCTAAGATTGAGGTTCCTGTATTTTTAGGAAATCTTAACCCAGAGGAGTTGATCAACTGGATCAATGAATGTGAAGAATATATTGAGTATGAAGATATTGAGGATCCTGATAGGGTCAAATTCGCGAAGGCAAGACTGAAAGGTCATGCAAAGATTTGGTGGCAAGAGATTCAATTGGAGTGAAATTGAAGAGGAAAGGATGAAATCAGAAGATGGGATCGAATGGTGGATAAATTAAAGTGACAGTTCATCCCTGTTGATTATGAGCTTGACCTACTAAAGAAAATGCAAAGTTTGAAGCAAGCGGGATGATCTGTTCAGGAGTATACAGAGGATTTCTATCGAATCCTCATTAGAACAAGCCATGCCGAAGTTGATAAGGAGAAATTTGTCCATTACCTTAATGGTTTGAGGCCAAGCATTTAGGAGGAGCTGAATCTAGTTTGAATGAACAGTGTGAAGAGGCATACCAGCTTTCCCTAAAAGTAGAGGAAAAGTTGAACAAGAAGTTCAAGAGTAGACAAAATGGAAGAGGTCGCAGTGGATGATCTGGTGGACGGTCATATGGAGGCCAAAATGAAGATCTGAAAAAGAAGGATGAGGCCAGCAGTCAAAATCAGAGAGGAAACAATTCCAATCATTTCCAAGATCAGAACAATAGGGATTAGAGAGGAAGAGGAAGAGGACAAGGTCCAGGAAGAGGAGGCTTTCGTGGAACATGTTTTCACTGTGGAGAAGAAGGTCATAAGGCATTTGAATGTCCTCAATGCCAAGGAAGGATAGATAGGAGGAATGAAGGCTGGGCCAGAGTGGCACATGTAGATGAAGATGCCATATCATCAAATTCTAAAGATGTTGAAAGAGGAGAAACACTGATTAAAAGAAGAGTCCCGCTGAGTGGTGAGAATGAACCTGAACAAAGGAGGAGCCTATTTTGCACTAGATGCAAATGTGAAGGTAAATGATGTGATGTGATTATTGATAGTGGAAGCACATACAATTTGGTGTCAGAAGAGATGGTAACAAAGTTGAAGCTCCAGAGATAGAAACACCCACAACCATATCAGATTGCCTGGGTACAGGATGACCACAAGGTCATGGTCAGTGAACAGTGCCTAGTAAAGTTCAAGATTGGCGAGTACCATGATGAGGTACTATGTGATATCATAGCTATGGATGCATGTCACATGTTGTTGGGTAGGTCATGGTAGTTTGACAGGTGTATTGTACATGATGGTCATGCGAATACCTATTCCCTGACAAAGGATGGAGTGCAACATAAGCTAAAGCCATTGAATGACACAAAAGAAAAGGTATGTGGTAGTGCAAGAATAACTTTTGTTGATGGAAGAAAATTCCTAGATGGTATGAGGCATGATCATGTGTGTTTTTCTTTAATTCCAAAAGCTGGTAAAGAGGAAGTAGAAGATGTACCTGTAGAAGTTGCAAATTTGTTGAATGAGTTTCAAGATATTGTATCTGATAATGTTCCTGATGGATTACCACCAGTAAGGAAGATCAATCATTAGATGGACCTAATTCCATGAGCTAGTTTTCCAAATAAGGTAGCACACAGAATGACACCAACAGAAAGTGAAGAGTTGAACAGACAAGTACTTGAGTTATTACAGAAGGGGTTGATTGGTAAACTGAACCAATGGCATGTGCTTTGTGTGGTACAAGGAATATTTGGCTACCAAATCTTCCTTCATGCAAGTTGAGCGTGAGAGAAGGTATGTGATTTTGATGCAAGAGCATCTTGGGTGTAAGAGAAATCTTGCATCACCCAAAAATATTTTTGTTTTTGTATTCAATAAGGGCTATCTTGTGTAGATCAGCTATTTATGGAAACTTGTTATTTTTAGTAAGTTGTTCATCCGATCTCACAATGTTTTGATTTCTTCCCTAGAGGTTCATTTTGGTCATGTCAGCCTACCAGTAAAGTTTCATTGACAGATCAAGTCTAGCTTTGTAGATATTGAAGATTTTTGGTATTGGCAACAGGGTATAAAAACTTTGAACTCAATTTTGAAGGGTTTAGAGGCCCCGAATGAGGTTGAAAATTTGGGTGACAGGTGCTTGCATGAGTCAAGGCTATAAAGCACTTTGTGGCCTTTCCAAAATAGGGTTATAATAGTAAATCAAGTCAACTGGCGATGACTTATGGTCTTCGGAAGTTGGGTCACCTGAAATGGCAAAAAATGATTTTCCTTCAAAATTTATGTTTGGGTTTCAAAATTTATTTTGAGCTGACTTTGATGTAATAAATTGTAAAATAAAATAATTCTAAGTTTGGTCCGCCTTGTTGGCTAAAATTCTGGAACCTTCCCAGGCGGTGGAAAATTGCCTATATAAGGAAGGTTGTAGTGTTGTCTTAGGCAGTTCGGGACAGTTCTAGGTAGTAGATCTAAGTATTGATTCGAGGCTTTGTCCTACAAAATATTGTAAGGGAATGCCCATGTGGCTTTGCATATTGTAATTTTGAAAGTTTGTAATTCCACATTTGTGGAGATAATAAGAAGCCCATTTTCTATTCTTGCATATTGTTGTTGTTTCTTTATTTCTGTTATGTGTTTGTGGTATTAAGGGGAGCACCCTTCATCATATTTCTTCATCTTTGATTGGTATATTTCACAGGCAACATCTTTCAATCTTCTGGCATCATATTCGACCACAAATTTCAAATGCATTGCATTTTATTTGATCATGAATGCTCACTTAAATGACCTCATTCTACTGGTGTCATGCCCTAGCCCATGATTTATCTCCATTATTTGATGTTATTGGTACTTGTGCTTAAGGATATCGATTCACTATTTTGAAATGTTTGGATTCACGTTTGTTGATATTAAAATTTATCATATCAAATAAAGTATGTTTAAGAAGTTTTAGTGTCTAAATACTCAACTAATCCCTCTAACCGATTAGGAGTGGTTGGGGATGTTGAGAGGAAAGTTTTCATACATTCATATTCACTTATTGAATGCTTTGGAGACTACTGGTTTGACTGTCCATGCATTAATGTTTAGAAGAGATCAATAAAGTATTTAAAGACATTCTTACATGTTTGGAGAGGTTTAAGAGGCACTTATCATGACTGTACCCTCACAAACAGTGGCATAGACTAGTTTTACTAAGTTTCCTTTCTCTATTTTGAGGTTTCCTTTCTCTGTCGCAGGGGTACAATTAGAAGGTTCATTGACAAAATGATCCTTTGAATGGTTACTATAAATATGAATGATTTGATATAGCATATTTCTCATTTTACTTTAAGTTTGGAATAGCTTGTACTTGAAGTTTGGAATAGATTGTGCTTGTGCTGGAATTCTTGGTAAAAGTGAATGGAAGGAATAGTGTTGGTGTTAGGTTTCATTTATTATTGAATTCAATGGTTTTGAAGATGTGTTGAGGAGTTTTCTCCTTGTTTAATGTTAATTGTTCATGCACAATCCACTCATACAACAGTGAAATGCTATGTGATTGACAATTTCATACAACTGGTCCTTTGGTGTGTATTAAACATAATAGAATTTTTAGTATATTATTATCATTCTATTTCTTTGTTGTAAACATGCCATTGGTTCAGTTTTGTAAAAAAAAATTCGTGTTAATTTTTTTTTTTTTCTATTTTTTCCATTTGATAACCACAGTCAACATTTCAAAATAGTGAATAACATCAAATAATGGAGATAAAGGATGGGCTAGGACACGACACCAGTAGATTAAAACTGAACCAATGGCATGTTTACAACAAAGAAATAGAATGATAATAATATGCTGAAAATTGTATTCTGTTTAATACACACCAAAGGACCAATTTATGAAATTGCCAATCACATAGCATTTCACTATTGTATGAGTAGATTGTGCAAGAACAGTTAACATTAAACATAGCCAGTGTTCTCTTTAGTTTCTCAAGTCTCTGCAAGTCAAGAACATTAGAGTTGTATAATACATTGTTAGTATCCTCTTTCCATGGGTCCATGGAAAGGAAATAGATTACAAAATACACTTCAAAATAAAGGAAAAACTTAGCAAATTAAGTCTAACTCACTGTAGATGAAGGAACAGTCATGCTAATAGTTCCTCTAAGTCTTCCAAAACATTTATTGAACTCCTCTAAAGTCCTATTGGATCCCCAAATTACTTAATCCAATCAACTTACATCAGGCTCATGAGAAACTTCAAAGGATTAAAAACATTACTTGGAACAGTCACTAGTTTTACCAGTCAAAACGTAAGGAACAGAATTTTAAAGTGCTCACAATACATTCAACGATGAAATGAATGCTTGGATATTTATTACTATTTCATCCTTGAATTTAGAAACCAAAACAATAAGTAAAGAATTCTTTCAATAATGCATAACACAATGGACTTGCATATTTAAACTTCTATTTTTATTGAATATATGTTCCTGTCGTACACTCCAGGCTTAAGTCTATCATACAATGACTTCCAAAGGTTACATATAACTCCATCACAACTTCCCCAACCATGAAGAACATAGGTGAAGAACTTGATGGTTTCATGTTTTAATCTTTAAGAACTTGATCAAGAACATAGGTTTTAATGAAATATCAATTTCATTTGCAAAGTTTGTGTTCTTTAAAAATTTGAAAGGCTCTAATACATACTAGGTCGAATGTGGATGTGCAACCTTATGCTTTTACTACTAAGTCTTTGTTTGTTGGGCATACTAATTATAAGTACTTTACATATATCACAAATGTTGCCATTTAAGGCTGGTGGGATGATTACGCCTATCCTCAAAAAAGACTGTCAAATCATTATGCTTTCAAATCAATTACCTATCCCTTGCGAGGGAGAGAAGCCAAACACATAAAGAACATGCACATAAACACGGCAGCTAAAAAACTTAAATGGAATACACCAAGAAGTACCAAATGATGAATGCTCAATTATTGTAATGGCAAAGCATCAAAACTGTCCATTTCTAGAACTTGATTTTCTAGTATAAATGATTTTTCTATAGTCATAATGATTTTTCTAGAACTTGATTTTCTAGTCTTAATGATTTTTCTATAGTCCTAATGATTTTTCTATAGTACTCTTAATGATTTTTCTAGAACTTGATTTTCTAGTCTTAATGATTTTTCTATAGTCCTAATGATTTTTCTATAGTCTTAATGATTTTTCTTTCGTCATAATGTTTGTTGCTCTTGATAAATTAGGCCTTGAATTTTAATTTTTGTTCACTATTTTATTTCAGCTTGATATTTCATTCATTTTTCATATACACAGAGACTACACATGCTGATAAAAAAATGAGCTATTTGATTAAGGTTAACTATTCATGATTGTAAATAGTCAATATTTCTGACGGTACTCCTTGGTGTATTTCATTTTAAAATAATCATGTTTCTATGGCTATGATAAATGTCCCTTTGTGTTGAGAAAATTAGAGTTGAAAAAATGGTTGCAAACAAATCATCCTTCTTCCACCAACATTCTAGTCAATGTACAAGTAACTGTCATTCCATTCAAGAAAGACCATGTCTGACAATATCAACCTAGAACAAAATGAGTATGCAGAATTTAGTGATTGTATCTTCCATTAGAGCCACTTCATATGCATAGGTGATGAACATGCATATTTTCCTGAGCGCTATTGGGAGCCTACCCAGCAACACATGTACTATTGTGAAAATCACCAAAAATCTATTTGCTGATGGGTTTAGCTCCCAGTATTGCTTGGTCAAATATGCATGTTTTTCACCTGTGCATATACCTTCTATGATCAGCTCTTATATGCACAGGTGATGAACATTCAGATTTTCCTAAGCATGCAGTACTTTGAGTAGTCCTCCAACACATGTACTATTGTGAAAATCATCACAAGTCCATTTTTTGGAGGGCTACTCATAGTACACATGTTTGGAGGCTAGGTCTAAAGGAAACAAGAGAATTTGAAGAGTCACGAGTCTTAAGATTGTACTTAATATAGCCAAGCTTCATTCAATGGTACATTCAAACATGAAACAAACCATTCTTAAACCAGATTAAACTAGTAAACCAAAGGACATAATGATTATTGGTAAGCTAGTAAACCAAAGGACATGCTTTTACTACTAAGTCTTTGTTTGTTGGGCATACTGATTATAAGTACTTGACATATATCACAAATGTTGCTAATTAAGGTTGGCGGGATGATTACGCCTATCCTGAAAAAAGACTGTCAAATCATTATCCTTTGAATGGTTACTATGAATATGAATGATTTGATATAGCATATTTCTTATTTTACTTGAAGTTTGGAATAGCTTGTGCAAGGGTGAAAGTACTTTTGATCATTTTGGTCATAAATGTTCCTCTACACAGTCAGAAAATGTAACTATCTAATGATTATATGTAATGTTGAATGGATTAAATGTTTTATTCTTGGTAGAAGTGGATGGAAGGAATAGTGCTGGTGTTAGGTTAAATTTATTATTGAATTCAATGGTTTCCAAGATGTGTTGAGGAGTTTTCTCCTTTTTTAATGGTAACTGTTCCTGCACAATCCACTCATACAACAGTGAAATGCTATGTGATTGACAATTTCATACAATTGGTCCTTTAGCATGTATTAAATACAATCTACTCATACAACTGGTCCTTTGGCGTGTATTAAACAGAATAAAATTTTTAGCATATTATTATTATTCTATTTCTTTGTTGTAAACATGCCATTGGTTTGGTTTTGTAAAAAAAAATTCGTGTTAAATTTTTTTTTCTATTTTTTCTATTTGATAACCACAGTCAACATTTCAAAATAGTGAATAACATCAAATAATGGAGATAAAGCATGGGCTAGGGCATGACACTAGTAGATTAGAACTGAACCAATGGCATGTTTACAACAAAGAAATAGAATGATAATAATATGCTGAAAATTATATTCTATTTAATACATGCCAAAGGACCAGTCCCAACAATTCTTAAACAATAAAGTATGTTTAAGAATTGTTGGGAGTAGTTTTCAAACATTCATATTCACTTATTGAATGCTTTGGAGACTAGTGGTTTGACTGTCCATGTGTTACCAGTGACTGAGATTTATTAAAGGATACAAAACCCTTTATTTTGGGTTATTGTGTGTGGATTCAAATGTAGGTTTGATTTGGTTAATGTTTAGAAGAGATCAATAAAGTATTTAAAGACAATCTTACATGTTTGGAGAGGTTTGAGAGGCACTTATCATGACTGTACCCTCACAAACAGTGACATAGACTAGTTTTACTAAGTTTATTTTCTCTATTTTGAGGTGCTCATTGCCAAAGTGGCCAAAAACTATGTTAGGCTAATAAAATATGGGGATTCTCTTTACCGCTGCAAATCTTTGAAGGTTACTGCACTTGGACAGATGTGGATGTGAAACCTTATTCTTTTACTACCAAGTCTCTATTTTTTGGGCATACTAATTATAAGTACTTGACATATATCACAAATGTTGCTAATTAAGGTTGGCGGGATGATTACGCCTATCCTGAAAAAAGACTATCAATCATTATGCTTTCAAATCAATTACCTATCGGCATATCCCTTGTGAGGGAGAGAAGCCAAACACATAAAGAACATGCACATAAACATGATAGCTGAAAAACTTAAATGGA
Organism: Chamaecyparis obtusa; assembly: GCA_027943335.1. Classification (NCBI taxonomy): domain Eukaryota; kingdom Viridiplantae; phylum Streptophyta; class Pinopsida; order Cupressales; family Cupressaceae; genus Chamaecyparis; species Chamaecyparis obtusa. The sequence goes on along the minus strand of BSBK01007967.1, from coordinate 636,658 downwards.
ATACACCAAGAAGTACCAAATGATGAATGCTCAATTGTTGTAATGGAAAAGCACCAGAACCGTCCATTTCTAGAACTTGATTTTCTAGTCTAAATGATTTTTCTATAGTCATAATGATTTTTCTAGAACTTTATTTTCTAGTTTTAATGATTTTTCTATAGTCTTAATGATTTTTCTTTCGTCCTAATGTTTGTTGCTCTTGATAAATTAGGCCTTGAATTTGAATTTTTGTTCACTGTTTTATTTCAACTTGATGTATATTTCATTCATTTTTCATATACACAGAGACTACACATGCTGATAAAAAAATGAGCTATTTGATTTAGGTTAACTATTCATGATTGTAAATGGTCAATATTTCTGATGGTACTCCTTAGTGTATTCCATTTTTAAATAATCATTTTTTTATGGCTATGATAAATATCCCTTTGTGTTGAGAAAATTAGAGTTGAAAAAATGGTTGTTCAGTGTCTGTGTATCTACAGGTTGCAAACAAATCATCCTTCTTCCACCAACATTCTAGCCAATGTACAAGTAACGAGTCATTCCATTCAAAAAAGACCATGTTTTCTAATATCAACCCGGAACAAAATAAGGAGTATGCAGAATTTTGTGATTGTATCTACCATTAGAGCCACTTCATATGCACAGGTGATTAGCATGCATATTTTCCTGAGCGCTACTGGGAGCTTACCCAGCAACACATGTACTATTGTGAAAATCACCACAAATATATTTGTTGTTGGGCCTAGCTCCCAGTATTGCTTGGTCAAATATGCATGTTTTTCACATGTGCATATACCTTCTATGATCAACTCTTATATGCACAGGTGATGAACATTTAGATTATCCTAAGTAGTACTTTGAGTTTTCCTTCCAACACATGTACTATTGTGAAAATCATCACAAGTCATTTGTTGGATGAAATCTCACAGTACACATGTTTGGAGGTCTGAAGGAAACAAGAGAATTTGAAGAGTCACGAGTCTTAAGATTGTGGTATGTTTTGGCAAATGAAGAGTGGAGAGAAGATGATATTTTTGAGATCATGGATGGACACAATGTTGTAGACTTTATTGATCCAGATATCTTGTAGAGGCTTGAAGAATTGGAGAGGGAAGAAGGGGTTAGGATGGCAGCTGAGGGTGATGAGGATGATGAGATGGGGGATGTGATGCCCTGGGGGAAGTGGAGTTTAATCCTGATGAAAAGGAACCTCTGGCTGCAATTAGGAAGATGAAGAAGATGCTTATCATCGAACACAAATTGAAGAAGAGTACTACAAAGAGTATGCCTACCATACCAAGGAAGTTTGACAAGAACAAGGAATATGGCTCAAACAAAATGGGAAGACATCTTTCTAGCCTGGGCTTGGATCCTTTGAAGTTTGGTCATTGTGGAAAAAATATCTAGGCCCAGGCTAGAAAGATGTCTTCCCAAACACATAAAAACATGCACATAAACACGACAGTTGAGAAACATAAATGTAGATTTCACAATAGCTTAGAAACATAATTGTAGGCATCATGGTCACAATTTTTTGGAGACAACGTAATTGAGTTGTATACCCAAGTGATGGAGAGAAACTTATGCACCCCTAATTCCAAATTGAATACATTTGTTGGAGGACCTTGTATTCATGAGCAACAAATGTAGTCAACATGGAATCAGAGGTGCAGGAGTTGCTCTCCATCATCTGCATATACAACATAATTGAGTAGTTGCTTTGCATCGTCTGGGTATACCACTCAATTATGTTGTCTCCAAAAACTTGTGACCATGATGCCTACATTTATGTTTCTCAGTTGTTGTGTCCCAAGACCCCTTATGACCCTTTACGACCATTTATGACCCCTAAGAATACACATCTTAGAGGTCTTAAAATGTCATAAAGGGTCATAAGAGGCTCCTAAGAGGGGCCAAATGAGCTTCCACCTTCACGTGGTTGGCCCTATTAAGTAGAGAATGTTAAACTATTCTCAAAACAAAGAGAAGCTCAATAATTTAAGGTCTCAGTCCACGGAGATGGTGAAAAATGAAGGGAATCAATGATGGAGAGTTTTTAGATATTGAGAAGATGTATATGCAATGGAGGCCAGAAGGGATTTTTTTGGAGATTTTCTAGACGTGGAGATTTTCTAGAGAGGGTTTCCAGATTGATTACTAGTGGAGAGATGATTATTCGGTACTATGTCTATAAAACCTTCACAAATATCCCTTTTTTGGCCTCCACTCATACCTCTTCTCAGAATCTAGAAACTTTGGATATTGTTTCTCATCCATGCATGAAATGTGCTAGTGATCGTATAAAATTACTTTTGTGAGACTGGGATAAATTATGAGAAGGTAAAAAACAAGATAATTTATTGTATCTTTCATTTCTTTTATCCATTCATATTTTCTGCCTCCTCTTATATTGGATACTGTGTAGTGTACATAAAGGCAAGGTGGTGACTATTCTCAACGATCGACAGGTATAAGTCTTCCAGCCCTTACCCAGTAGCTAGGACTAAAGATAGCAGAGCTCAAGAGACCATCATAGTTGGTCTTCGTCCTTGGTCCATATACTCACAAAACATTTTGCATTCCGTTAACTCATCAAATGCGGTGATTTGAAAGAATTTAATGGATGATATTTCATGTATAACGTACATTATTTTAATTTGACACTGAACAAATTTATCTACTTCATGCACTTGTAGACATCAAACACAGCCATAAATAAGCATCCCCTCCCATGGCTTGAGTAATGTAGGCCATGGGAGGAGATGCTTCTTTATCACTGTGTTTGATGTCTACAAGTGCACAGAGTCGATAAATTCATTCAATGTCAACTTAATAATATACGTTATCATGAAAATATTCTATTAAATTCTTTCAAATCCCCTCATTTGATTAGCTAACAAAATGTAAAATGTTTTGTCAGTATATGGACCAAATATGGAGACCAACTATGATGGTCTCTTGAGCTTTGTTTTCTTTATTATGCTAATCTGTCACTTTTTCGACAATTAGTAAAGCATTTCTGACAAACGTGCTATACGTCCGATGGGTTGGTCTGTTGATAGTATATTACAAACCATCAAAACTCTGACCGGTCACCATCGGATATGACACCACTCCAACAGATTGGTGTGATAGGACGGTTATACCTCTGACAAAATTTCCTATCGGAATATACTGCCAATCTGTTAGAGTACCGACTGAAAAACTATCGCAAAGAAGATTTTTCGACAGATCTGTCACAAAGTAAAATTGTTGTTTGTGTTCCCAATTCTGATAGGTACAGATGTCGGAATACCAATGGTTGTCACTCCCGTCACTATTTCCAATGCAAAAATGGTGACAGACACGTGTCAAAAGTTTGACAAATAGGCATTGGAAATCTGACAAATGGTCGTCGAAATTTGGCCTCAAATGTACTAGTGTGATTATGCTCTTGGTGTAGTACTCATGTAACATGGACATCCCATTGCCTATCATAGTGAAATGTTTTTTGATATAGTACGTAGGTACCCCACCTATGACAAGGAATTGTATGCTATTGTTCAAGCCTACAAAAAATGGAAACATTATATAATGCGAAGGGAAACTATTATACATACAAACCATAAACCACTTCAATTCTTGCAAACACAAGGGAAGTTACACAGTCATAGATATCAAAGGTGGCCAGCTTATCTACAATAATTTCACCTCAACATTCGTCATAGAAAAGGAAGCAGTAACAAAGTGGCAAATTGTTTGAGTAGGCCTCCAATTGTAGGTTTGACAATGATGTTGGATTCATATGGTCATCAATCATTCAATTGGGAACAACTATATGATATTGGCCTTATTTTTTCTAACATCTATAGTAATTTGCTGGAAGGAAAAATTTTCTCTAATTTTCACTTGCAAGATGGGTTTCTTTGCCATGTTGGTCATATATGTGTACCCACCAAGGAACGGAAGAAAATGATATGGGAAGCTCACTAAAATTGTGTTGCAGGACATTTTGGTATTGGTAAGACTACTTCTATCCTTCAAAGTATTTCTATTGGCCAAAAATGAAGTGGGATATCATTTCATTTATACAAGCTTATGTAGCCTATGCAATTGCAAAGCCAAAAAATCATAATTTGGGTCTATATTTACTTTTATCTATTCTTGATAAGCCATGGCAGTCTATTTCAATGGATTTTACATATGGGCTTCCAACTACCAAATAGGGGCATGATTGTGTATATGTTGTAGTAGATAGGTTTTCTAAAATGGCTATCATGGTGGCATGTAAAAAGATGATTTCAATAGAAGAGACTTCCAAGCTATTTTTTGAACATGTTTTGGTTCATTTTGGTTTGCCAAAAATCATTATTTTTTATAGAGATAGCAGGTTCATCAAAAAAAATTGGTCTGCACTATGGGCTAAAATGGACACCAAGTTGACAAAGTTCACAACATTCCATCTCCAAATAGATGGGAAGATAGAAGTGGTGAATCAAATGATCATTCATATCTTACGGATCTATCATTCAAAAAATTCTCGCACATGGGATGAAAGCTTACCCTATGTGCAACACAGCTACAACCATCCACTTCATAGTACTACAAGGCATAGTCCATTTGAGGTTTTTCTTGGCTATCAGCCATTGGCACCTATGGATGTAGCACTACTAGTTCTACAATCTAATAGTCCATTGACTACTGACAAGGAGGTAGATAAAGAAGAAAAATTCATTAATAACATTAGACACCTACAACAAGAAGTTCATGAGAAATTGGAGCAGAGTAATTAGAAGTATAAGGAAAGGCATGATAAACATATAACTCCTCATCCGTTTCAGATTGGTGACAAGGTATGGTTACATCTTCATAAAGAGTGCCTTCACAGACCAAATAGGAAGATTTTTCCTCTTCATTATGGCCTATATACTATTGTGAAACAAGTTGGTGAGAATTATTTTGAGCTTAATCTGCCATCCTTTTTGGGACTGCATCCATTTTTCTATGTGGAATTGTTGAGCCCCTATTTTCCTCCTTTGTTGGAAATTTCCCAAGCTACAGAACACATCCAAGCTGCAGAGTTCAATCCATCTACTACTACTCTAGTCCAGTGTGACCATATTACTAAAGTCATTTCATAGACTCTAAGAAATCAGAACATTCCTCTTTATCGAGTGGTTCAAGTTGGTCAACATTCTCATCAAGGCAAGTGGTTAACTACAGAACAAATTGAAGAATAATTTCCTCATCTATTGTAGAAGATTAGTACAATGGGGCCCATTACCTCTCAAGGGGGGAGGAATGATCAGGATGGAATTGGGAAAATAGTGAAATCCAATTTTTCAATATTTTCTATGTTTTAGTAAAGTGCAATTTTGAAGGTCTTTGGGGCATTTGAAGGCCTGGAATAGAAAGTTGTGCCTTTTCCAAGAGGACCTATTTTTGTATATATTTTTTTATAATTTTTAATAGTTTTAATAGTTTATTTATAATAAACATTATGAGGACTCTTTATTTTATTTCCAAGGGATTCTAGTGACTCTTGGGATCCATTAGATTTGTATAAACTCCAATTTTGAATAGAATGGATCACTTTTTGGCTTGTAATTTTGTTCTTAATCTTCATAGTTTTTACATTGAACTTGACAATACTACAGGTATCACACCAAATATTGTAATCTAATTTCATAATTCAGATCAAAGCATAAGAATTCTAGGAAATAACTTTAGTAGTGCTATGTGGGGTTATTTCAAATATTTCTAGAAACAAATGCATGAGAGGGAAAGGATCTCAACCGGTGTTAAATGAAAATACAAGAAAGATATATGTTTTATTGTGGATATTGATATATGCATGATGTAGGTGGTACAACCAAGAACTTCTTGGGATCTACTGATGGGTTATGATGTATATGGTGATATCATATCACTCCATGATGATGATTTATTATCTAAACCAATTGATGCCAATGCTCTCAAGCTTGGAATCTATGAAGAAACCTATATGTAAATTCACTCATAGCTAATAGAACCAGTAATAGAGAGAAGAGTGAGAAAAAGAGTTGATGACCTAGCTAATAAGAGTGGCATTACCAAATAAATGATGGATAAGATAAGGAAGAATTTTATGAATGAAGAATATGGTACTTATGGTGTTGTTTCTAAATAAATCAAGGTGGAGGTTGTATCTTCTACAACCTGTAAGGCTACAAGAAGAGAAACTAGAAGTTCCATAGTGAAAAAGGAAACTCCTTCCCCTATAAAAAGAACACAATCAAAGATGAAAATAATAACTCAGCCTAAAGAATCATTAGTTAAGGAATAGGACAAGGAAAATGAGAAGACACCTGAGATTGAGTAGAGAACTTGCAAGAGAAAGAAGGGTGTAACTCATAGCTACAAAGAGTCAAAAAGAAAGAGTAAGAAGAAAGATACAGTAGAGGAAGACGAATCTAAAACTGAATTTGACAAAAGAGTAAGCCAAATTAATGGCCAATAGAAAAATATCAAATGATTTAGGCATGAAAATAGAGAAATCAATCAAACCAGTGACTAGGAGATCTAATACTATAGATAGAATAGTTGAAGAATTTAGATAATATGGAAGTATCACAAAGGTAAGTGGTCAGTATAATAAATTTAATGATGAGGATAAACTAAATATTGAAGAAGTTATTATATAAAACATGCACAAATCTTGTCGAGGGCCTGGTGAGTTACATAAAATGATATCTAATACATTATTCAAGAAGATTGATGCTAGGTGGAGGTATGCTCTGAAAGCTAATAGAGAAATATTGGAAAAATATTTGGTTGAGTTGGAACCTAAATTACTAGTTGAAGTAGTATAGAATACAATTGCATCCCTAAGGCCAAAATTTAGAAAAAGGAGTAGAGAATGTAGAATACTCATTGGTGAATCTCAAGAATTTTTTTATGAGACTCTTGATATCATGAAGAATGAATTGGAGAAAGAAGATGAATCGATGGATGATACTGAAGAGCAGAAACAAGAACAAGAGGCTACCATTAAAGAGGTAATAGTAGATGATCTTGTTACTAACGATAAAGTGATTGAAGGAATCATCAATGATATACCTTCTGATACTCCACAAAAAATTTCCTATTGTTTAAGTTGAAGATCTAAAAAGAGAAGAGTGTGCACATAAGGATCAGACAACAAAGGTTGAGGTACCTATTGTAACTACTACAGTTGAATAGAAGAAGGATGAAGTTATTGTAGAGGTTACAACTGGTGAATATAAAAAGAAAGATGAGACACATGAAGTGGATGTTGCAACACATTCATTGAAGAGAAAAGTGGACCTAGGTGGAAGTTTGAGTTACAAGATCAAGAGCAAGGCAATTGATATTCCTGGGGAAGAATTTGAAGATGAAATTAGTACTAAGGATTTTGAGGTCATACAACGACCTATTGATGTTACTAAAATGATTCCCAATGAACTGATGAGAATGTCAGAGATACTAAAGTTGAAAGATAAGAGGAGAAATCTTAGAGTTGAGAAGAAACAAGAACAATTACTTCTATTAGCCAGAGATATTATAGTAGATCTTGTACCTAAAGTTGACTATGATCCAAATACTACACTAATTGAGAAAATGGATACTTTGATAAGTTCTGTCACTAAGGAAATTACTAGTTTGGAGGAAGTTGTTGAGTATAGAGAAAAGGTGACTTATGAAAATAAGAGGATTGATAAGTTAATGGAGTCTATTGAATCAGATAAAGGGCTACTTACTGATCGAGTGAACAAGGTGAAGGGAAAATTGAAGGAAGTTGGTACTTTACATGCCAAATATTTTTATTTTTCTTTGTTTTCTTCGGATTTAGAGCTGGAAAGGACTGAATCTCAATATGTACTTAAGTCATTGAATTCTAGTTTTGATCTTGTTACACAGTCAGAAAACACTTATGGATCACAAGTGAGTATGGTTAATCATAAGTTGAAGACTATTCAAGTAGAACAAGACAAAAGGATAAGTATATTGTTGGAGCTGCAGAACTATTTTCTACCTACGGTAGATGTTATCCAACAAAATGTTAGAGAATCTAAGGTGACTCTTGGGTTACCTAATATGACCACTCTTGAATCTATGGAGGAGTTACAATGAATATTATACGTGAGAATATTCATGATATGGAGCACTTTTAGAAGTCATGGGAGAGTTCTTTGGAGTCATCCAAAGTCAATTTCATAGTGTTTTTGAAAGGCTATGATCAATAAGATGATTTTATTTTTGACATTCATTTTTGTACCTTTGCCATTTTTTTCAAAGGGGGAGTGATCATTGTAGTGAAAATGATCTATGGGGAGTAGATTGGTTATTTTCACTATGTCAAGTCATCAATTCCAAAGGGGGTGATTTTCAGCATTATGATGGATTTTTGGGTTGAGATGCATAGTAATGATGATTATGATTTTTTCATTGATATAAACTCTATCAATTCTATCGGATTTGTTATATAGGTTGCAGATATCGATTGACTAGATGTATAGGTAAAGGTAGAATATGTCAAGTTTATTTACCAGTGAACAGGAAGGTAGTAATAGAGAATATTTTGCATGGAAATCAAGATATATGACACTTTGGGAGGTAAAAATTTTCCTAGTGGTTTACCAAGGTTAGATAACTACAATTCTACAACAGTAACCATTAACTCAATGGTTTGGGTAAGTTAGTATTTTGGTGATATGATACGTGTGAACTGGTTGTGCTACCAATTAGTTTTTGATGATAAGATCATCAAGGTGGTTGATTTTTTAGCCGACATGTCAATATGTTTTTTTAATATATTTTGGGGATTCAATAGATATGATGTATGAATCCCTGTGTGATTATGGAAAATTGAAGGAAGTGTTCCAAGTATTGGAAACCATGAAAATAGCTCAGGTTATAGAATTTCACACCTTTGATGAGCCAGAATGGATAAGATATGTTCTTAATAGGATGCATGATCAGTTCATGTGGTTATATAAATCATACAAGATCACTAAGCAAGCATTGGAAGTTGTAACTGATTTCAATGCAAATGGAGTTCATGACCTAAGGACTATCAAGAAGGATATAGTGACAAAATTAATAGAATCATAGTGGGATAAGACATCCATGATAGTTAATGATATCAAAAATCCTAATGTCAAGTTCGCATCAATGATTTTAGAATATAAAGTGTATTATTCAAGAAGCGAAAAATATATTTATAGCACCATAATTCATATTGCTTACCAGATGATTAAAGAGAATGTTTAGTATGACATATGTGAAGCTCTAAGAGTGTAGATCTTATATAATTTAGAAAATATTAAGAAATATAAGAAGCATATATTCAAGTATGGATCACTGATTCTACATGTTTTCTTTTACTTTATGAACTTATTTCCTAGAATTAGCAACATTACATGGAAGAAGGATATACCGGTCGTAATTCATATCGAAGAATTCTATCTTATGAAAGAAAGAAAATCAATGACAAGCACCATGTGGGGGTGCTTTAAATATTTTCAAAAGGAAATGCAAAATAGATAAAGAATCCCTAAGGAGATTGTAGAGAAATATGAAGACACTATTTGTTTCATGGTGGAAATTGATGAATTCTCGGTGGAGGAAGTTGATCCAACAAGATATTGGTTCATGCCTATGGGATATGAAGTAGATCCTATTCTACTTGAATCATATGTGAAAGATATGTTAAATAAACTAATTGATCCTAAGGAGATGAGGAGAGGTACTAGGACAAAATCTTAAAAGTGCATCTTGAATTTAACAAACCTACAAGAGATTAGAGAGTGAGAAGAGAGGTGGAAATTGTGATAGCTAAATGTTGACCTCTAACTTAGCCATACACTTCAATGTAGTCATTGTTCACTAGATACACACAAGAATGAATGTGGGATCATTCATCCTGCATGCCTAGGTGATTCGACCTGTTGCCTCCTATCTAGGTAGGGTTCAGAATTGCTCTCAAAATCAAGAGTCCAGGAACCATAGACTAGCACTAGAATGGAGGATTTAATCTAGAAAGTAAATGCAATTATTCTAGAGATTATAAGAAGTGAAATTAATCTAAAAAAAATGTAAGAAAACTAATTTAAGATGAAATGCATGATTTTAAGCTAGAAGTGATATTAAAATGATATGCAAAATGAGCTTAGCTAAAGATTTTGAATGTAAACAACTTGAGATTAGATTGTGACATCACTTTGTTACTCAAAAGTTGCATCCCTTGAATGAGAAATAAGAATTCTTTTATAGAATTGTGGGTTCAATCGATGATTGAGATTGAATGAGATGAACGGTGGAGATTGAAGGAGAGTTTAGTTTAGAATAGCAAGTTTCCTATAGAGAGACAGTCAACTGTTTGCCTTTTGAGTGTGTGGAGTAGTTAACTGATTTGTTGCACTTTTGGATTTCCAGTTAACTCAAAGTTTCCTTTTCTGAACTGAAGAGAAGATTTTTGGAGAGAATATTTGATTAACTAAATACAATATTGCCTCATAAATGAGTTTTCTCAATTATTTGAATAATTAAATTCAATTATTGAAATGAGGATATTTATTTAAAAAACCAAATATTATTTAATTCCTTTTTTATGTATTTTAGCTAAAGAGGGTGGATTTAATTTAATTAAAGTGCTAGGACTTTGTAATTAAATTAATCAATCATAGGGTTTATTTATCCAATTATAGTCAATATTTAGGAAATAAATATGATATGTGATTGATGCAGATTTAAGGTTTTCTGCATTTGACACTAAGTCAAGTAGAGTTAATTAGAAGATAGAATTGCCTAGTACAATAGGACTTTGATGATTCATAAATTTGATAGAATGAGACTAAATGCAACAAAATTGATTAGGATATCAAGATGCCAATTTTGGGGTATTACATTTTTCCCCTCTTTGAATTGATGTGCGAGTAGCGCATTGATTTAAAGAATAGTCTGATGTGACAATTGATGAGATTTTTAGGATTATCTCCAGAATGAAGCTTAACCCTTGGAAGTCAAGGTTAGATTGCCAAGACACCAATCAGATCGAGTTGTAGAACCATCTCCAAAACAAAGCTTGATTCTCCGAAGTCTACGTTAGATTGTGAAGACATCTGTCAGATTACCACTTTTTGTAAGACTGTCCCCAGAATGAGGCTCAATATTTAGGAGTTAGGGTTAGATTGCCCCAATACCCATTAATTAAATGATAACTAGTGCATATTTTTAGGACTATCTCTAGAACGAAGCTTAGTCCTTTGAAATCTAGGTTAGATTTCCCAAATACTGATTAAAAAGAGCTTTCAAGAGCCATCTCCAAGCCGAAGCTTGACTTTTAGGGATCAAGGTTATATTTCCCCAATACCTAAAGATATTTCAAGAACCATCTCCAAAATGAAGCTTGATTCTCTAAAGTCTAGGTTAGATTCTGAAGACATCAGTTAGATTACCACTTTTTGTAAGACTGCCCCAGAATGAGGCTCAATCTTTATGACTCAGGGTTAGATTGCCCCAATACATGTCAATTGAATGATAACTAATGTATATTTTTAGGACTATCTCTAGAATGAAGCTCAGTCCTCCGAAATCTAGGTTAGATTCCTAGATACTAGTTAAAAAGAGCTTTCAAGAGCCAGCTCCAAGCTAAAGCTTGACTTTCAGGGATCGAGGTTAGATTGCCCCAATACCTAAAGAGATTTTGAGAACCATCTCTAGAATGAAGCTTGATCCCTAGTGATCTAAGTTAGATTTCTCAGATACCTAAAGATATTTTGAGAACCATCTCCAGAATGAAGCTTGATCCCCAGGGATCTTAGTTAGATTTCTTAGATACCTAAAGAGATTTTGAGAACCATCTCTTGAATGAAGCTTGATTCCTAGGGATCTGAGTTAGATTGCTTAGATACCTAAAGATATTTTGAGAACCATCTCCAAAATGAAGCTTGATTCCCAAGGATCTAAGTTAGATTGCTTAGATACCTAAAGAGATTTCAAGAACCATCTCCAAAATGAAGCTTGATTCCCAGGGATCTGAGTTAGATTGCTCAAATACCTAAAGAGATTTTGAGAAAAATGAAGCTTGATTCCCAGGGATCTGAGTTAGATTGCTCAAACACCTAAAGAGATTTTGAGAATCATCTCTAGAATGAAGCTTGATTCCCAAGAATCTGAGTTAGATTTCTTAGATCCCTAAAGAGATTTCGAGAACCATCTCTAGGAAGCTTGATTCTCAGGGATTTGAGTTAGATTGCTCAGATACCTAGTAGTATGATGACAAGATGCAAGGCACAAAGATTCCCCTAGTGATGAGGACTTTTGATTTAGATCAGATTGATTCAAGAATTGATTCGATGAGATTCAATGATGCAATCATCCTACCCCCTTGGGAGAGAAATTGAAAGATGACACATCATAAAGGTGATTGATAGTAATAGGTTGCAGATAGAGATAGAATCAGAGGTCTAGAAGAACTCAGAACATATACAAAAGAATCAAGAAGATTCAGAAGCGATCTAGAGAGGTTTGGAGGTTTAGTTGACCAAGTTTGACCAAGGTTGACCAAAGTTGACTAGAGTTAACTTTTGAGGAAGAAGTTGAAGATTTCGAGAAAATGATGATGAGATGTTATTTTGTCAAGAATACCACATCAAAAGGTCGACTGCACAAGCGTCCGATCATGGCAGTCCCAAAAAAATTTAAATGCAATTTTGAGCTATGTAGAGGTGTTAGATTTCAATTTTGATCCTAAAAACTTGTGTAGTTGTGACGAAGTTGGGATGTGAAGTGAGAACCCCTCATCATAAAAATCTAGGAGAATAAAATGAAGTGAGCATCGAACACTATCGCAATGCAAGCCTAGAATGAAAATGCAAGCCTAAGCTAGATGCAATTCCTAGGACTTTCTTGTTGGACCCATTAGATAGTTATCATCACAGATCTTTGGGTATGGGATGGTCATAGGATTTCATACAACCCTCATTGATATGGAAATCATGAGAATATGAATATGACATTAGTCTTAGATTTTTTGGAATGAGGTGTAAGCATTAAGGCACAAGAAGCCAGAATGACCAGAACACCTATTCCTTTTGATTTAGCAAGTAAACATAAGCACCAAAGCACAATTTCTAGGATGACCTAAATGTTTCTTGCATGAAAACACATCAGACACATGAGAGTTCCTTCTTTTGCTAAGTGATTGAAAAGTATACTGAGGATGCTCGTAGTGACCCATACGTTCACTTCACAAGACAAGCATAGAGATTTCACTTGTAGCAGGAAGAAGTCACTCAAATAGACAAGGAGAAGAACCAACCTCACCAAAGTTTCCATATAAAAGGACTCAAGGTACACATGGCCATATCACATGAGATAGAAGCTCTCATAGTGGACACCCCTCTTATATGGATCCTTTGGATCATTGAAACTAAACCAACAAATAGAAAGAAAAGAAAATGATCATGCCCCTAGTCTTCGCATCTCTTAGTCAAGGTAGATGTCTTTGAGTTGCTCAAGGAAGAATGATAAAGAAAAAAAAGACAAGCACACAAAATAAAATCTCAGCATGCTTCAGAGAGTTACAAATTCAGTTTCAGTTTAAGCGAATTGATGTCGAATCAGAAGTATACATCATAAGTGAGAAGTCTCAATAGGATGGCAACAGTAGACAGACACGGTGAGAACCACTGGTGACTAATGTGAGAGAGATCCTCAAGAAGAGATATCTTAGGGATAGTGAGGCATCAGTAGGAAGATGCAGTGAGAACCACTAGTGACTAATGTGAGAGAGATCCTCAAGAAGAGAGATCTAAGTATGAGTGAAGCATCAGTAAGCAGACACAGTGAGAACCACTGGTGAATGATACAAGGAAGATCCTCAAGGAGAGAGATCTTAGTGCGAATGAAGCATCAGTAGGAAGACACAGTGAGAACCACTGGTGACTAATGCAAGGAAGATCCTCAAGGAGAGAGATCTTAGTGCAAATGAAGCATCAGTAGGCAGACACAGTGAGAACCACTAGTGACTGATGTGAGAGAGAGATCCTCTAAAGTGATAGGATTGTGCCCCCTAGACTAGAAAGGTTTCCCCTAGAGTGTGACTAGTTTCAATCCATATAGATTCAAGCATAACCTCAAAGGTAACTAAGAGCAAGTACATGAGCTATCAAAATAAAGTAGGAAAATAAGGAAAGCACTATACAGAGCCAAGCAGTGATGCAATAGGTATAGCATTATAGAACAAGAGGTGCCTATTTACCAAGTTTTCACCAGGATAATAAATTTTTTCAAGACATTTTAAATTTTTTAGGATTTTTTTAGAATTGAGTATGTACATGGAGCATTTGGAAGATGTCTCAATTGTAGAATCATTTCAGATGCAGAGCGTTGATCAGTTCTTTGAGTTGTTCTCCTTCAGTAGTAGAGAGTTGATAGGTGCCAGACCCAAACACTGCAGTAACAATATACGTACCAAGCCAATTTGGTTCAAAATTTCCCTTCTAGATCTATTGTTGTTGATTCTTAGGGTTCTCTCTCAGGATGAGATCACCTACTTGGAAGTCTCTTGGTTTAGATTTCTTGTTGTAGCTCTTGGACATCCTCTTTTGATATGCTCAGAGATGATCAAACGCCACTTGTTGACATTCATCTAGTAGTTCTAGCTCTTTTAGCTGAGATATTCTATTGTCATCATCAGTGATGAGGCCCTTCAAAGAGACTCATAGAGTAGGAATCTCGAACTCAATTGGTATAGTAGTAGTCAACTTGAGAAATTTTAGGAGCAGGACGAGATGTTGTAGTGGTGATCAAGGGATCCGGCCAGTAGTGTCCAACTGGCGAGAGATCCATAGTCAAGGAAAGATCACTTAAGTGAGACCCACAAATATCCTCATGGGCACGTATTAACTCTTTTTCAAATTTCCCATGCTCTAAATGTTGAAGGAGAGTACATTCTATATTTCTCTTAGTCATGTCATTAGAAATGAGGAGATACTGATATGCACTTTTGGGAAAGGCAAGATGGAGTGAAGAGTATAAAGTATGAGAGGAAAGGATGGTGAAATGGAGGGAGGTGTGAGAATTTGGAAACTTAAATAGCAACTATTAATTTTCTTTTGATATCCAAGTCTCTATTTTGCTTGGGAATCCATATAGCTTCTGACCCTTCTTTTTCTTTTGAGATGCTTTTGATTGGAATTCTTGTAAGATGGATTTCAAGATCCTTTTATTTTTTTTCTTCTGACTATCTTTGTTTCTCTTTGAATAACTTTGTGGTCTTTTGAACTCTGTCTTCTTTTCTTTGTAGTCACATGTCGATTAGACAGGACATGGTGACCTTGAGAGATAAGTGGATTTTGATTTTTTTATGTTACAAATCCAAGTTACTTCCAAAGACTCAGGAATTATGGATGAATGAGGTTGATATGATTGGTTTAGATGGGGAGGTGGAATAGGAAGTGGACAAGCCACTTATCTCAAGGAAGAGAAGGGAAGAGAAGTCAATGGGATGGGCTCAAGTGAAAATATATCAGCAGCATCCTCATCATTCATGAATGAATCAAATAGATCAAGAAAGTTATCTTTCATAAAACATTGTCAATTGCAAGTTGTCCTAGAAGAGTCAGATAAGTTTAGAGGAGTATCATGTAAGTCAAACTGACATGGTTGATTCTAGGAGCTAGGTCCCTCTTAAGGTGGAAAGAGTGCATGAATTGGAACCATTTCAATTTTGGATTAGTCAATGTTGCATTAAGCCGTAATAGGATGGGGTCTTATGTACCCATGATTTTCTAGAGCAGCTAAAGTGAAGCTTGACGTAGATGGCCTAGGAGCCATAGGGATGATTTCCATAGAGGGGTGGAAGAGATCATCATCAGTTTCTTCATCTTGAGAGTTTGAACTTTCTCATCTTTCAAAGTTGGTAGGAGGAGCATATCGATGTACAACATCAACTTGTATTGTAATAGTAGCGTTAGATAAGGAATCCCACTCATTTTCCTTTGAGTTTGTCTCTACATTGTGATACTGCTTGATATAGTCAGATAGAGACATTGTAGGAGGTAAACCTTCTTCATCACCATCATCTGTTATAGGAGGAGTACTCTTAGTAGCAGGAGCTTGTTCAATATCAGAAGTAGTGGAGTAGTTTAAAATAGGCATACCCCAAGGCATATTCAAGATGTGGGAGATATCAGATAATGGCCCCCAATCAGGATCACTATTATGTGCAGTAGTTTGGATGGAACCTCCCTGGGTAGGATTGGGTTCTACCATCTTGCTAGCGGGCAAGTGTGTAGTGTGTATAGTCATGATTAAAGATATTCTGGAATGCACTCCCGGCGTAAGGTTGAATGACAGGAGAGAGAGATCGAGATGACCCCTCTCTAGATGTGGCTAATGAAGAGGAACATGAAGATCCTCTATAGAACTTAGATTGTATGACAGGTTGGGAATGAAATCTTCCTCAGTTGCAAGGTCTACCTCTACTTCATCTAGCAATGTGTAAGGGGAATACGTTGCTACTTCGAGTTGCAATAGTCATAGATAAAGATTGTGAAGTGAAAAAGAATTAGGACTTACACTTGGAACTCTATCTCTAAAAGAAAGAAAAGAGTGACAAAGGTGAAATATACCCAGCATGAGTCATTGAGAGTAAGGCTAGAACAGCCAAGAGATGACTATCGTAGATCAAGTAGATCAATAGAGAGAGAATAGAGAGACAAGGTGAGTTCAAGTGATTGTATCGTAGTTCTCAGCCTTAGACATCCAATTTCAAACTATGTATAAGTAGGAAGATGTTAGGAATGAATGTTGAAGCCTTTGGCAGTCATTCTATAGCAATGGTTGTTGCATTCATGACAATGATTCTCATTGATGTCAACACAGTGTTATTCTGGAGTTTAGCAGAGAAGCAGGCAGAGTTTTGTTTTGCGCACATGTTATATTGTAGATTGAGTTATGTGCAATTGATGGTATGTTCTTTTTTGTTTTATTAGCTTATGGTTAAGAGCACAAAAAGAAATTCATTTATTCATGAAAGTTATAAGCATTTTGGTGGAAGCAGTATTCTGGCAGTATTCCTGTGTAGCGATTTTTGGTAATCGAAGGATATATCCTAACCAGGATGGAATCTGATTATGTGTAGTTAAAGGGAAGTTTGAGACTCATTTTTGGTGATGTGGTTTATAGTGCAAACTTTGAGGTCACACGACTGGAAAGTTATTGTATCTAGAAGCTAACAGTTTTATGTAATTTTGATGTAGCATGTTGAAATTATTATTTTTTATTTGCATGCCGACTCATTTGTAATTACTTGAGTGTGGCATAAAGGAAGGAATGTTTTCCTTATTGAAAAGGGGATTGTAATAGTTGTAATATGAAGTTGTGAAAGTTGTGATGCAAATGTATGCATGAAGTGAAGAAAAGAGCTAATTCAATGATGAAGGAAGACTTGCGAAGTACAGAGATCTGGATTTTTGATCTTGTGTAGAAGAGAGTGTGGTTTTGGCACAGTGTGATGGAGGTAACATATTTCATATTATTCTCTTGAATAATCCTAAGATCTGTTGGACAGTGAGTTCAGAGATCTTGCCTTGAAGCTGTTTGGGCAGTGGGTCCTTCTGTCTTCCATAACTCCTAACAGGGTTAGAATCTTTTAACAGGGAGTCAAAATCTCCTAACAGAGATTCATATGTACTAAATATATTTCATAAGACTCCTAACAGGGTCCATCCTCTAACAAGGAACTTTCATATTAGTGCATCATTTTGTGGGCATCATTCCCACCGGGGTTTACTCTTTGATCAAGAGGTTCCCTAGTTAACATATCTTGTGTTATTGTGTCATTGTGTATGATTATCTTTCTATGGTTATTTACTACATTAATTATATGGTTTAAAGCTGTTGAAGTTGATATTGAAGTTAATGATGATAAATGGTTTAATTATCAAATAACTGATTCACCCCCCCCCCCTCTCAGTTATCTTGGTGGTCTTTACTTTCTAACAATTGGTATCAAAGCGACAAGTCCTTGAAAGAGAAGTTTAACAACTTAAGGAGATCTATGGTGAATTTTAGGAAAGAAAGCCCTAAGTTTGATGGAGTAAATTTTGACAGCTACAAAGAAAAGATGAAGACACATCTCTTGTGTTTAGGACTAGGTTATTGGTTGATTAAAAAGAATGAAAGGACTATAATTGAAGAAGACAATCTTGAAACAAGTTCTAAAGATGAGGTAGATCTATTTATGTGTAACATACTTGCAAGAGAAGCACTTTTATCAGCACTTCTGGAGAATGAATACAGTCAGGTAAAAGGATTAACTAGATCTCATGATATTTGGAAAGCTTTACATTCTACTTTTGAAGGTGATGAACATGCAAAGAAAGCTAGGTTACATAATTTGATTTGTGCATTTGAAGACATAAGAATGATGGAAGATGAATCTGTTAGAAGCTATATTGGTAGGATGTCAGAAATTGTTGCAAGAATAAATTCTTGTGGAGGTGAAAAGACAGAGAATGAATTAATATGGAAGATTTTGAGAACATTGACACTGGTATTCAGGTAGACTACACAAATGATTGAACAAGTGATACCTTGTACACCAAACTTTTCAAGACAGACTCTTCTTGGAAGATTGGAAGCATTAGAGATGAATTTGAGATTATCAAGAGAACTACCTAGAATGGAGATAGCATTCAGTGCTCTTAGCATCAGACCTACTTTGTCTAGAAGTACAAGTGTGAATGGAGATTATGCCAGTAGTAGCAGATCCAAATCTGATGAAGATAAGAAGATTGAAGAAGGTATTGCCTTGCTTGTGAAAAGAGAACCAGATGGTAAGAAAATCTTTAAATGTTGGACATGTCAAGAATATGGTCATTTTGCATCTAAGTGTCCTAAGAGAGTTAAGAAGTATAGAAACAATTTTAAGCCTAGAAGATCTAAAGAATGTTATTATGCAAATGATGAAGAAATTGAAGTAGGAATTGAAAGACATTTGAGTGACGATGATAATGATAACTTTGATGACATGGGATTTGTAGCAATTAAGGAAGAAAATTCTGAATCTGATATTAAAGAAGAAAAAGCCTTAGTTTCCAAAGTTGAAAAGAAACTTGATTGGATTATAGATAGTGGTTGTTCACATCATATGACTGGTGATAAAAGAAAATTCATAAAGTTTAACAATTATGATGGAGGAGTTGTTAGAGTTGGTAACAATGCACCTTGTTTGATTAAAGGTATAGGATCTATTACTCTTGATGGAAAGACTAATACTGATGATGTTTACTTTGTTGATGGATTGAAACATAATCTTTTGAGTGTTGGATAGTTAGTGGATAAAGGATATCAAGTTTGGTTTACTAAGAAAACTTGTGTGATTAAGGATAAAGATGGAAATCTAATTGGAACTGGATCTAGAACTAGAGGTAATGTATTCCAGTTGAACCCTACTGAGTTGACATGCTTGATGACTAAGATTGATGACAGTTGGTTGTGGCATAGAAGGTTTTGTCATATAAACTTTGATAATATTGTGAAAGTAAGTTCTACACTTGTATTAAGAGACTTACCTAAGATTATGAAGCCTACTAACATGATTTGCAAGGAATGTGTGATGGCTAAGTAGAAAAGGAGTTCATTTCCTATTAAGAAGTTCACATCTATAGAGAAGTTGGAGATTGTTCATACAGACTTGAGCGGTCCTACTAGGACTAGAGGATTCCATGGAGAAAGGTATTTTATGATTCTTGTTGATGATTTTACAAGAATGATGTGGATTGCATTTTTGAAAGAAAAATCTAAAGCATTTGATAAGTTTAAGGTCATGAAAAATAAAGTTGAGAATGAATCAGGAATGAGGATTAAATGTTTGAGATCCAATAGAGGTGGAGAATTTACATCTAAAGAGTTTAACACTTTTTGTGAAGTAAATGGTATTAAGAGACAGTTATCAGCCCCTAGAACACCTGAACAAAATGGTATTGCAAAAAGAAGGAACAGATCAGTGACTGAAGCGGCTAGAGCTATGTTATTTGAAGGTGATTTGGCAAAGACATTTTGGAGAGAAGCAGTGAATACAATAGTATATACAATGAACAGAGTACAAATCAGAGCAGACACAAACAAGACACCTTATGAATTGTGGTTTGGACATGCACCCTCAGTTAAGTATTTTAGAATTTTTGGAAGCAAACGTTATATTAAGAGAGATGATGATATAGGAAAGTTTGATCCTGGAAGTGATGAAGGAATTTTTCTTGGATATTCTTTGAAAAGCAAAGCATATAGATGTTACAATAAGAGAACTAAAACTATTGTTGAAAGTGCAAATGTAAAAGTTGATGAGAAGTTTAAAATTCATGAAAGAATGCTTGATTATGAATCTGATGAAGGAACTAACCCTCAGCCTAACATTGAAACTACTGAACAATTTTTTGAGACTAACAGTGAATTGTTGAATGAAAGTCAGTCTGAAGAAAATAGAGAAGAATCTACAGTTGAAGAAAGATCAGTGACTATGACACCTAACAAGTATATATCAAGACATCATCCTATTGAGCAAGTTATTGGAAGCTTGGATAAAGGAGTTATGACTAGAAAGAAGGTACATTTATGTTTGATTTCTCAAATTGAACCTAAGTCTACTAATGAAGCTTGTGAAGATGAACATTGGATTAAAGCTATGAAAGAAGAATTAGATCAGATTGAAAAGAACAAGACATGGGAATTGGTCTCTAGACCTAAAGACAAAAATTTGATTGGAACTAAATGGGTATTCAGGAACAAGATGAATGAACAAGGAGAAGTAATTAGAAACAAAGCAAGATTGGTATGTAAGGGATACTCACAGCAAGAAGGAATTGACTATGAAGAGACTTTTGCCCCTGTGGCAAGACTTGAAGCAGTAAGAATATTTTTGGCTTATGCAGCATTTAAGAAATTCAAAGTGTATCAGATGGATGTGAAGTTAGCATTTCTGAATGGTGAATTAGAAGAAGAAGTCTACATTGAGCAGCCTGAAGGTTTTCCTTTGACTCAAGAAGGAGACATGGTATGTAAACTAAAGAAAGCATTGTATGGACTAAAGCAAGCACCTAGAACTTGGTATGCTAGATTAGATAAGTATTTGTTAAAATTTGGATTTACAAAAGGAACAGTTGATAGTAACTTATACACAAAAGAAATGGAGAATGGATTGTTAGTTTTGGTTATTTTTGTTGATGACATTATTTTTGGAGGAGAAGATGAAGCTAGTGACAAATTTGTTGATGAAATGAAGACAGAATTTGAAATGAGTATGATTGGATAAATGAAATACTTTTTGGGATTAAAAATAACACAAAACAAAGATGGTATCTTTATAAGTCAGACAAAGTACTTGAATGATTTGTTGAAAAGATTCGGTATGGATAATTGTAAGCCAGTTGGAACACCTATGGTTACAGGACATAAACTATCTAGTAAAGATGAGACACCAGAAGTTGAGCAAAAGAAATACAGATCTATGATTGGTGGATTGTAGTACTTGACACACACTAGACCAGATATACAACATTCAGTTGGAATGGTAGCAAGATTTCAAGCTGAATCTAGAGAGTCACATTATGTAGCAGTAAAAAGGATATTGAGATATCTTAGAGGCATAATGGACTATGGACTATGGTATGAAAATTCTGATGATTTTACCCTATGTGCATATACTGACGCTAATTGGGGAGGTAGCGTTGATGACAAGAAAAGCACCAGTGGTGGAGCCTTTTTTCTTGGAGGAAGATTAGTTTCTTGGTTGAGCAAAAAGTAGAATTGTATCTCACAGAGTACAGCAGAAGTAGAATATGTAGCAGCAGCAAACAATTATAATCAGATAATTTGGATGAAGTAGATGTTGATGGACATTGGAATCAAGTTTGATGAGCCTATTGTCATATATTTTGACAATACAAGTATAGTTAGTATGTCTAAGAATCCAATTTTACATTCTAAAACAAAGCATATAGAGATCAAGTATCATGTTGTAAGAGAGAAAGTAGCTGAGAAAGAAGTCAGATTGGAGTACATAAGCAAAAAGGAGCAAATAGCAAATATATTTACTAAGCCTTTTCCTAAGGATACATTTGAGTATCTGAGAGGTATGCTTGGGGTTATGCCCCAACCTACTTTTGAGTAATGATGCAATTGGTTGCATCCGTCCAGTGGTTTATGGCCCTATCTATCTTCTAGATTGGATGTTGGTACTTCCTCTATGGGGGAGTATGTGTATCCGAGCTGAGTCATTGAGGACTCTTGTGAATGTATTTTTTGAATAGTGTCTTTTGACATTGAGCTATTGTTGACGTAGTGATAGAATTTTTGTCATTGATGTCAATGGGGGAGAGAATCATGAAAAACATTGAGGAACTACATTTGTTGGAGAGATTGAATAGGATAACAAAGCAAGATTTGATTGATGATGAGTAGTAGTGCAGTTGAGCAGCGTTGATTGGATTTTTGGAACATTGGATGTTTTTCATCTATGTTGCCATCAATGCCAATGGGGGAGATTGTTAGGAATGAATTTTGAAGCCTTTGGCAGTCATTCTGTAGTAGTGGTTGTCGCATTCATGACTATGATTGTCATTGATGTCAACACAGTGTTATTCTGGAGTTTAGTAGAGAAGCAGGCACAGTTTTGTTTTGTGCACATGTTATATTGCAAATTGAGTTATGTGCAATTGATGGTATGTTCTTTTTTTTATTATTATCCTATGGTTAAGAGTGCAAAAAGAAATTCATTTATTCATGAAAGTTATAAGCATTTTGGTGGAAGCAGTATTCTGGCAATATTCCTATGTAGTGGTTTTTGGTAATTGGAGGATATCTCCTAACCGGGATGGAATCTAATTCTACGTAGTTAAAGGGAATTTTGAGACTCATTTTTGGTGACATGGTTCATAGCACAAACTTTGAGGTCACACGATTGGAAAGTTATTGTATCTGGAAGCTGACAGTTTTATGTAATTTTGATGTAGCGTGTTGAAATTATTATTTTTTATTTGCATGCTGACTCATTTGTAATTACTTGAGTGTGGTATAAAGGAAGGAATATTTTCCTTGTTGAAAAGGGGATTTTAATAGTTGTAATATGAAGTTGTGAAAGTTGTGATGCAAATGTATGCATGAAGTGAAGAAAAGAGCTAATTCAATGATGAAGGAAGACTTGCGAAGTACAGAGATCTGGATTTCTGATCTTGTGTAGAAGAGAGTGCGGTTTTGGCATAGTGTGAAGGAGGTAAAATATTTCATATTATTCTATTGAATAATCCTAAGATCTATTGGATAGTGAGTTCAGAGATCTTGCCTTGAAGTTGTTTGGGCAGTGGGTCCTTCTGTCTTCCATAACTCCTAACAGGGTTAGAATCTTTTAACAGGGATTCTAAATCTCCTAACAGAGATTCATATGTACTAAATGTATTTCATAAGACTCCTAACAAGGTCCATCCTCTAACAAGGAACTTTCATATTAGTGCATTTTGTGGGCATCATTCCCACTGGGGTTTACTCTTTGATCAAGAGGTTCCCTAGTTAACATATCTTGTGTTATTGTGTCATTGTGTATGATTATCTTTCGATGGTTGGTTACTGCATTAATTATATGGTTTAAAGCTATTGAAGTTGATATTGAAGTTAATGATGATAAATGGTTTAATTATCAGATAATTGATTCACCCCCCCCCCTCTCAGTTATCTTGGCAGTCTTTACTTTCTAACAGAAGACATGCAGGCAGACCCTAAACAGGAATCAGACCAGGCAGAAAGACAACCAGTAGATGGGAAAAAGCTCATTGTTTTGACAAACTGTGGGATAGTTTCACGTGAGGAAATGCAGTCTTGCGCAAAGATATATTAGGCTCACGTGAGGATATGTCAGGCTCCTACGAAGAAATGTTGGATCAAACTGGAAAATAATAGAGGTCTCTGATAGAGCTGTTGTGAAACTTTGTGTGAGGATGTCAAATCCCACGCGAGAAAAGTGCACATGATGCAAAAGTTCACATAAGAAAGTGCACAGAACTAGGCGACAAAGTATAGAATCAGACAGTTTGGATTGATTTTTGAGACAGAATCAAGTTTCAAGACGTAGTGTGGGCTACTCTTTGATAGAATGCTTAGTTTACAGACTGATTCAGGATAGTTTAAGATCAACAAATCTATGTTTTAAGGTTTGAAATCAATCATTAACAAGCACAAAATTTTGGACTTTCAAGTAGTAGTGAAACAATCAGTAGTCGAAAATAGTTCTACCAAGGAAAAAGAAACTCGAAAGAATCATGGGAGTCTTGACAAGTTTTATCATGTTGGACAGTTTAAGACTCAAAACAAACACTCAGTTATCCCTACAAAGAAAATGGTAGAGAAGACAAAATATGTGCCTTACAACTTATGTGCATGCGTTCACCTCACACAGTTGTCTCACCCCCTAGAGGGTGCCCACATTTTTGGTGTTTCCAAGGACTCAATAATATATGTTCAAAGGTTACCATTGAAGCAAGGGCCAGTGTCATATACCACCTTCAAATGTCCAGGTGCATGCCTATGGTGAGAATATAAGGGAGAGATTCTTCCCCCTCCCTACGCAAAGATTATATCCCCTTTTAGAGATGAACCGGGTAGGAAACTAACTAAGAGAGTGTTTAATAGGATTCTATTCACATTAATCTCTAATGCCATCACAAGCAAGGATAGGGCCTCTCAGCCACACTGACACCTAAAAGTGTACACCCCCGCAAGCAGGGCTAGGAGTGGCACCGCTTAGTACAATAGACAGAGCTTTCTCAAGATGTTCAATGTCATGGATCAAGAGAAAGAAATTAACATGGCTTTGGAGTCTTTCACTCAATAAAGAAACTTTATTATAGTGAGGTGGAATCACTAGCAAAAGGTGTGTACTCACTTGGGTCATTCCCGAAGGTTCAACTTCCGATAGGCCCGCTAAAGGTGACTCAAACTTGGTTCAGATTCAAGGGTTTAATTTTTTGGTTCTCTCAAAGAGAGAAGAGAATAATCCTCTACCTCTGCACCTTACCCAAACACACTGGACATGTTCATCACCGAGCTAACTCCTCTTTCAACATATTCAAGAGCTTCTAGGTTTTTGGTTTTCTCAAAGAGGGAAGAGCATAATCCCCTCACTAATGAACGTGTCAATCAATTTGTTACCTTTCCTTTCTCCCCTAGGTATCTATCATGCTAGCAGTGTCTTGGTCTTGGATTCATCCATGGGTATCACTTCCATGTAATGAAGAGCCCATTACCCTATTCTGCTATCAAGACCCTTAAGAAATTTTAACAAGGCACTAATTAGACAATGTGAAGAAAGCAATAAAATAGACAGAATGTTTGAGTGGGTTTTAGATTTCTTTGACAAGCGTCTTGCAATCAAACTATCAATAAGTATGCATAGTCATATTTTTAGGAATCTTTGACAAACATCCTGTAGCCCACTATTAAGCTATATCAGAAAATAAAATCAAGAAAATACATAGAAACCAAGAAACGTCAGAAAATAGAAAGCAGAAAGTACAAAATTGCAAAATTTTATGTCTCTGGTGTCAAGTTTTGCGTGAGCAAATACTTAGACCTGCATGAGAAAGTGCCCTTATCGCACGAGGAAGTGCTAATACAAGTACAACTTCATGTGATATAGTGAGAAACTTCACGTGAGAATCCATACCAAAGATGTACGGGCGTACGGATAGAAAACAAAATTCATCAAAAAATGAAAAGAAGATGAGGCTAGAAATTGAAAATTCGGCCCCACAGTGGGCACCAGAAATGTGATAGCTAAATGTTGACCCCTAACTTAGCCATACACTTCAACATAATCATTGTTCACCAGATACACACAAGAATGAATGTGGGATCATTCATCCTACATGTCTGGGTGATTCAACCTATTGCCTCCTATCTAGGTAGGGTTCAGAATTTCTCTCAGAATCGAGAGTCCATCAACCATAGACTAGCACTAGAATGGAGGATTTAAACTAGAAACTAAAATGCAATTATTCTAGAGATGATAAGAAGTGAAATTAATCTAAAAACAATGTAAGCAAACTAATTTAAGATGAAATGCATGATATTAATCTAAGCATGATTTTAAGCTAGAAGTGATATTAAAATGATATGCAAAATGAGATTAGCTAAAGCTTTTGAATGAAAACAACTTGAGATTAGATTGCGACAGCACTTCGATACTCAAAAGTTGCATCCCTTGAATGAGAAATAAAAATTCTTTTATAGAATCTCAGGTTCAATCAACGGTCGAGATTGAATGAGATGAACAGTGGAGATTGAAGGAGAGTTCAGTTTAGAATAGAAAGTTTCCTATAGAGAGACAGTCAACTATTTGTCTTTTGAGTGTGTGGAGCAGTTAACTGATTTGTTGCACTTTTGGATTTCTAGTTAACTCAAAGTTTCCTTTTCTAAACTGAAGAGAAGATTTTTGGAGAGAATATTTGATTAAATAAATACAAGATTCCTCATAAATGATTTTTCTCAATTATTTGAATAATTAAATTCAATTATTGAAATGAGGATATTTATTTAAAAAACCAAATATTATTTAATTCCTTTTTTATGTGTTTTAGCTAAAGAGGATGGATTTAATTAATTAAAGTGCTAGGACTTTGTAATTAAATTAATCAATCATAGGGTTTATTTAGCCAATTATAGTCGATATTTATGAATTAAATATGATATGTGATTGATGCAGATTTAAGGTTTTCTCCATTTGACACTAAGTCAAGTAGAGTCAATTAGAAGACAGAATTGCCTAGTACAATAGGACTTTGATGATTTAGAAATTTGATAGAATGAGACTAAATGCAACAAAATTGGTTAGGATATCAAGATGCCAATTTTGGGGTATTAAAGAAAAAGGGGGTGAAAGGATGGGATTTAACAATGAGAAAATAGAAGAAGCAAGGAGGAAATATGAAGAGGAATAAATGAAGAAGGTTGAAGTAGAAGATCCTATTAATATTTATTGTGACTCTCCTCCAACATACATACATATCATATCACTATTTGGGAGAAGACAAACTAGAATTTCAGTGAAAACGTTAGTTAGTCCATTAGAAAAAAATCTAGTAATTGCAAACAAATTTGAGACTCGTAAGTCTCCTACACCAAAGATTACTAAACCTAAAAGAATGAAACTAAGGTTGTTTATAAATCTACAAGAAAAAGGGTCAAGAAAAAAAGAAAAAGAACATGTGAAGGAACCAAGGATGATGATAAGGTTGAAGCTACTAATTCAAATGATTTAGTGAAGAGATTGAGGACCAAAGGAGCTAAGGAGACCATAGTAATAAGTGGTAAAGAACCTGAGGATGATCTTGCAGCTAAGAAGCCTGATATTTTTACTGGTAAGACACATTTCACAAGAAGTAATGTGTTGAATAATATGATATTACATGGTATTTTAGCTCAATTGATTAGATACTACTATAGATATGATGAGAAAGAGAAGAGAAAAATAGAAGATGGAGTTATTGTATATTTCAACAAGTATAATATAGATTTGGTTGAGATCAAAGGAGACATCCCTAATCATCTATTTGATATCCTAGAAGAAAGAAGATCAATGGAACTAGAAGAGGTTTAGAGGATTAGAGAAATGACTTTGGTCAGATTATGTCAGGTAATTGTAAGAGAATAAATGAATATTATTCTTGAAGAAGCTAAGTAAGAATTGATGAGAATTTGGGGTAAACATGCTCATGATTGGGAAAATAGATGAAGTCATGGAGCAGACTGAAGAAGTAATCAAAATATTCTTGTTGCATAATCGGTATGATGCTCCATCTAAGGATAATAAGGAGGAGATATGTGTTGATCAAAATGAGCCACTTGATAGTATGGATACCTCATTTAAAATGACTAATGAATAACCAAATGTCTTTATCTCTGGTGTACCAATTACACTTTCATCTATGAAGGATGATGAGGAAGATATACCTAGAGTCATAAATATCAAGATGACAGTAACATAAGATAAATATATTTTAGTGAGGAGGAAGAAGAGGTAGAAAAAGACAATGCAGATAATCAGATAGATGATAGGTCAAAGGCAATAGATGTATATGCAAATATAGGTGAAGTTGAAGCAAAGAGGATAGTTGGTCAAATGGAAGATAAAGTGAGAGAAGAAAGGGATGAAAAGGGATAGAAGACTCTTGAGGGAGTTCATAAGATATCTCTAAAGGTCAAATTTTAGTAAGATGAGGATGCAAGAGACATTGTGGTGGTAGTGGCTAAATTCTTGGAAGAACATATCACTTAAATGGAGGATATGAAAATTACACAAGGTCTTATTCAATTGGACACTCTTATTTTGGTGCATTTGATGGGACTTTCTTTAGTTTCTCATGCCAAAGAAAAGGATAAAATCTTGAAGACCCATGAGAAGGATAAAAGACTATTATCTAGGGCATCAAAAGTTGTGACTATGATCATGTCGACCCACAAATCAGATCAAAATGAATCTTCATCAAGACATCTTGAAGGTTTTTTGGATGCATTTAATACTCATTTTGAATCTTTAGAGAGGTCTTCAATGGTGAAATTTTAGAATGAATTCAATGCAAGAAGATTTAATTAGTTGAACATAATGACTGCTAAGGATAAAATCTCATTGGGAGTTATTACTCAACAGTTTAAGGATGCTTTATCAGAAGGAGGTAAAATATATAAAGCTTGTATTAAATATCCTAAGTGTGTTTTTGATGTTGATAAAATCATAAAGGATAGTGAAGTAAAACTATTACAAATATCACAAGCATTTGATCCTTTGAAGGAATTACCCTCAGTCCATGCAGCTCAAGTGACATCACTAAATGAAAAAATCAAAACACTTGTCACTAAAAGAGATAGAGTAAAGGAAAGGGGATCAGTGAATTAATGAACTTAACTATCCCCAAGATTGATATTTTACTGAGAGGTCTGAAGGAAGAAGTTTCAACCCATGAATTTCCTAATGCACCTGATTTGGTTGAAGCATAAAGGTGTGCCTATGCAGCTTGTGCTCAAATCGATATTGTGGAGAGCATAAAGAAGAGTTGGGATACAAATTTTCCACTCCAAGAAGTAATTTCTCAGATGTATTCGAACTCTTGTAAGTATATTTTTCATACTTGTATATAGTGGTGAGTTATATAATATTTTGGTAGTCATTTCTTGAGGAGGACCCCAACCTTTTCCATTTATGTCAAAGGGGTAGAGAGGAGTGAAAAATGAGATATTCAGCTCAAGAGGACATAATTCTTGTTAGGGAGAAACCTTTTTAGGGTTTGGCACTTTGTTTGGACACTTAGTCATTTTTTACTAAGTGTTGACATCAATGCCAAAGCAGGAGATTGTTGGAAAGAGAATGTTGTAGATGGTTCATATTTTATCATTGATGGAAACTACACATGTTCTCTTGGCCACTTGTCAAATTTTGTGATTATTAAATGTCAGATTGATAATTTGGCTAAGTATGGTAGAACAAGAAAAATGTACGTGATTTGGTAAATGGATTGGTATGGACATCTACAGATGAATTTTGAGTTCCAAAGATAGATGAAGATTCTAAAAGGTATATACTATGTTATCTTATGATCAAACCTATTTATGTTATTATTTGTTTGACTTATGGAGTTATAAGTATCACATTTACAATGGAGTATGAAGAACATTGATAGTCAGTGGTTGGATCGATCAGCGATTGTAATAGATCGATGATCGAATCAATTTAATAGTTTTATTTGATGAAGCTGACATGGTAGAAGGTATTCATAGCATTTTTTGAGGTTAGCATGAATATTTGTGAATGGATTAGCCTAACACTTCAAACTTTATACTTTATGTTCTTCAAGCTGGCCAGTTAAGTTATTGTTGTGTAATTTTATGGGTTAAACAATGTACAAATTTGTACATAATCTAACCCAAAAAATTACACAACATTGATATAGATTGTGAAAATCTAATACATTTGAATTAAGTTATTGCTTTTTCAATTGGGTATGTAAGCTTAAGTTTTGTGGTAATTTGGTGATGCAATTGTGAAGGGATATAGAGAAAAGTATAGATTTGATATGTGGACATGTTGTATGTACAAAGAACCTAAATATAGAGGTTAGGTTGATCATTATGTACTATACCTACATGGAACTATTTCAGCATAGTTGATTCTATTTTTCAATTCACCATTTTGGATTGTAGTCCAGTCATTTTATATGGAAGTGAGCCTTTATATGTTATAATCTAAGCAGTCATCTCTAGGAAGTGTTCATGAATGAAAGTGCATTCCCCTAATGTACTATTGACCTTAACCGTGTTTTTATTTCTATAGAAGTAATTACTTGTGGGTTCCATCCCCACTATGGTTTCCTCTAACAAGGTTTCCACACAAAAATCATGGTGTCATAATGTTGTGGATGTTTTTTTTATGCTTCTATTATTTACTTTCAATTATATTTATTTTATGGTTGTGCAATTAGTTTAATAAGGTTGACAAGTTTAGAACATTGATTCACACACCCCCTCTCAATGTTCCTCAATTCTAACATAGGAATCAGATTGTACAATAAGATGAAGAGAGTGTGACTTCACCCATGGTAAATGTTACATCAGAGGTTGGAGAAAGCTTAATAGTTAGGAGAACATTTCTCAAGGTATCGGTTACCAAGGAACCCCCACAAATGAAGGAACTATTTAGAATCAATTACAAAGTGAAAGGTAAAGCATGTTAGGTAGTAGTATACTCAATTTATACTAATAATCTTGTAGCATTAGAGATGGTAGAGAAATTAAATTTGATAATAATCCCCACTCTTACTCATAACAAGTTTCATGGGTCAATAAGTGACAACAGGTGTTGTTGAATGAGAAATCTTGGGTGGAGTTCAATATTGGTGCCTACAAGGAAAACATCCTATATTACATCATCCCTATGGATGTATGCCACCTAATACTAGGTAGACCTTGGAAATTTTATAGGAAATCCAAGCATTATGGGGAGAAGAATACAAATGCCATTTTGAAATATGGAGTGACCTACTATATTCCACCTCTACAAGAAGATAGTAAGACTAATCATGAGGAACCTATTATTATGATGGTAAGAGAGAAGGATTTTTTTAATTCTTTTAAGGATGAAGGGGGGAATGGGTTTTATTTGATTTTTAAGCCAAAATAAAGATCATTTTTTAGTGCAAACAAAGTAGGATCCATTCCTAGTGAAGTCCAAACCTTGTTGGAAAAGTATAAGGGCATTGTAGTAGATGAATTACCTAGTTATCTACGTCTAATCAGAGATATCAATCACCATATTGACCTAATCCCTGGTGCTACATTTCCTAATAAATTTTCTTATAAGATGACCCCCACCCAAAATGAAGAGATAGCCAAACAAGTGCAAGAACTCTTGGAAAAAGGCCTAATTAGGTAAATTTAAGAGCTTGTGTAGTCTCTACCATGATATTCCTTAAGAAGGATGGTGGATGGATATTATGAACTAATTCAAGAGCCATAAATAGGATATCCATCAGATATAGTTTTCCTATACCAAGAAAGGAAGACCTCATGGATTGTCTAGGAGGAGCCTACTATTTTTCAAAATAGACTTGAAGAGAGAGTACCATAAAATTAGGATCAAGGAAGGGAATGAATAGAATAAAACTTTAAAGACTAATAAAGGCCTCTATGAGTTAATGGTGATGCCATTTGGGCTCTCTAATCCCCCTAGAACCTTTATGAAACTGGTGAATGAGGTATTGAATTCTTTCGTTGGAAAAAATTTTGTACTTTATGTAGATGAAATTCTAATTTTTAGCAGGTCCAAAGAGGAGCACTTGGAGCATCTTGACAGGGTCCTAAGAAGATTACATGAAGAAAATTTAATGATCAATTTGCAAAGTGAGAATTCATGAAGGAGGAGTTGATCTTTCTTGGATTTTTCATATCAAAGGGTAGTTTAAAAAAGGATCCATCAAAGGTTGAGTCCATTCTCACTTGGCCGACTGCTAAATTAGTAGCAGATGTGAGGAGTTATTGTGGCCTTGCAAGCTTCTACCAAAGGTTTATAATTAATTTCAATCACATTTGTGCACCCATCATTGATATAATCAGAGGAGGCAAAAGGGGTAAGTTTCTATGGACAAATGAAGAAAATGAAGGGTTTAAATACTTGAAAAGAAAGGTATCTCAACAAAGTATCCTTACACTTCCTGATTTCAATAAATTATTTAGAATAGAATCTAATGCTATGGTCAAGAAATAGGTGAAGTCCTAGGCCAAGAAAGGAAATTGGTTGCATTTTTTAGTGAAAAATTGAATTACACTAAGAGAAAATATTCTTCATATGACCTATAACTTTATGATATGGTTCAAGCCCTCAAAAAATGGAGGCATTACATGTTACTAAAGGATTTTTTTGTCTTTATTGATAACCATGCACTTAGTTTCTTGAATGGATAGAAATAATTGAATCATTGGCACATGAAGTGGGCTGAGTACTTACAGGCATACACATTCTCCATAAAGCACAAGAAGGGACAAGAAAATAAAGTTTCAAATTCCCTTAGTAGAAGAGCTATGTTGATACAAGAGATACAATTGAAAAGTGTGGGTATAGAGGCACTTAAAGATATGTATTAGGAAGATGATGATTTTAAAGAAGCATAAAATGTTTGTAGTCAGTTTTCTAATATATTTCACAATGAATTTTCTGATTTTGTGTTTCAAGATGGCTTACTTTTCAAGGTGGGTTAGGTATGTGTGCCCAATTTCTCTATGAGATAATATTTGATAAAGGAGAAGCATAGTGGGATTCTAAGAGGGCACTTTACCATTGATAAAACCTTGGAGAAGATTAAGACATCCTACTTTTGGCCTACAATGTAGATAGATGTCAGGAAGTATGTAGAGAATTCCACCATATGTCAAAGGGCTAAGGGAACTTCCTCAAATGCATGTATCTGTCAACTCCTTTCCACACTGAATAGGCCTTGGAAAATCATAAGTAAGGATTTTGTATTGGGATTGCCTAGAATAGAAAGAGGGAGGACCTTGTGGAAGAAATTGGGTACAAATATGTCCTATAGCTCTACATACCATCACCAAAAATATAGACAAATAGAGGTTGTTAATAGTTCATTGGGAACCTTATTGAGATTATTCACTAAGTAATATGGTTAGTCATGGGATCTCATATTACCTCAAGATGAATATGCATATAATGACTCCATAAATTGAAGTATAGGAAGAAGTCCTTTTGAAGTTGTATATGGTACGAACCCAAGGGGTGTTTATAAATCAATGGATTTGAAAGGTAAGGAATGTAGGAGTGAACAAGGGGAGTATTTTTCCATTGCAATAAGAGACATCCATCATCAAGTGAATGAGATTCTTCAAAAGAATGTGGAGAAGTACAAGGAGAAGGAAAATTTGAGAAAGAGAGATGCATAGTTCAAATTTTGTGACAAGGTACTTTCACATCTAAGAAAATAAATGCTACCTAAGGTCAATTATACAAATCTAATGATGAATAAAATTGGACCTTGTAAAATGGTCCATAAATTTGGGCAAAATGCATATGAAATAGAGTTACCTCCTCAGGTAGCTAAATCACCTATTTTTAATGTATTTTATCTGTATCCTTTCAAAGGATCTATGGATGTAGGTGGAGACATTGGTACAATAAGGATTGGAGATGAAGATTGGATTAAAGCTCTACCCCCAAGTCATCCCATGAAACTAGAGAGCATCTTGGACATAAACGAGGTCAAGAGGACAAGAAATAAGGTCTACAGTGAGTATTTGGTTAAATGGCATGGTCTACCTGATGAGGTGCCACATGGATGATAGAGGATGACATAAATCAGCATGGAACATCTATTCAAGACCTCATCTCAAATGGAACTTGATATTTCTCCTCTCTCGAGTGTATGGTGCAAGAGAACCTAGACAATTTCATGACTATTAAAGGATTTCTTGTAATTATTATCTTGTTTATAGTTTTTGGAATTATAATAAGGTCCTAATGACCAATTGTGACTATTCAAATCACTTTTGTTAGGCCTTGAGGCCATTAAGTCCACATATACACCTATAAGGTCCTTGTATGGTCAAATATGGTCAAAGTTACCAAAAGTACCAAATATGGGTGAAATTATTGTAATAAAGCTTATTTATCCATTTTAGCATGTTTAGAGTGATTTTGAGTTATTTTGGGGTGTAACAATATTCAAAAGTTGTCAACTTTTCAGTTTTTGTAAAGTTACAAAAAAAAGTTGTGATTTTGAATTAGAAAGGGGTCACAGTCACCTAAATCAAAAAATAGTTGAAGGAAATTATGAAAAAGGTTTTCATTTTTAAATAGCCTCTTTTGGTCGAGGCAGGGTTAATTGTAAGTTTTGGAGAGAATTTACAATAAAAATTCACTATTTCCTTCTCACTTGTGACTTCTTTCTTGCTATTAATTTGCTTGGTACTATCTTTCTTTCATTATTATATGTTCAAAATTGATATGGATCTCAGGTTGGGTGAGTCTTATTTATTTTGGGAGTGTTTTTACCATCTTTCACAGGGAGTGAATGAAGTTTGAAGCATTTTTGGAAAATTTATCTAGAAACCCCACTCCATAAGGTTTTTGACAGAAAATCTTCCATAGATCACATGTCCACTATGGGAAAATTGTACAAATGGGAGGAATGAGATATTTGAGTCCCCTCTACAATATTTTGGTGTTTTTAGAGTAGAAGACAGTGTCTAGAGGAACTAACTTGATGCCCTAGGGCTTGCATTTGGTATGTGACAGACCTAAATTCTTGACTATCAATGTAATTTACAAATATGGGATAAATTTGAGGGGTTTAGGCACCCAAAAGTGGTAGAAGTGTTGTTTTGGAGTGTGATGAAAACTTTTTGTGTCATTGGTTATGAAGTGGAATAGATATTTCAAGGATTTTCTTTGGAAATTAGGCCTAAGTGTGGCATTAAAATCAAGACAGACTTAATTTTGACCCATCTATTCCAAAACACCCCATTTTGGTTTTGAGATATATTTTGTATGTCCCAAATGGGTGTCTATATTAGAGTTAATTTTTTGTTTAAGTTCAATGGTCTATAATTTAATTGCCAAAAACCACCAAGATAGGGTTAGTAGACTTAGTAGTGCATATTAAAGTACCTTTGTTGATTGTCTTGAATCATTGCCAATTATTGTAATAGATTTTTTGAAGTCCCTTGATACTAAAAATAATCTAAGATAAATGATCCTATGGAATGGAGAGTTATTCCCTTTCATTTCTCCTTGTGACCTTGTAAGCAAGACCTCCTATCACATTTATGAATTGTCCTTGAAATCCTCCTTGAGTCACATCTTGTTTGTCCACTTGTAAATGCCTTGTTTGATTGTACTTTCATATTTGAGTTCCTCTAAATCATATCTCTAGTGACTTGCCTGCAATTTTATTAACTCTAGATGATGATGTTACTCTCTCCCAACTTTACACATACAATCCTAGAATGCTCTCTATGCATATTTATGATTTGCATACCACTTTGGCTCCCATAGTGAGAACAAGCATGTCATATCTATTTTAGAGCCACCTTAATTTGCAAATATTTTTTCCTTCCTCAACTATAGGGGTATTCATTATGGCCATCCTCGACTTCTGAAAGATCAAATATTGCACCAAGATCATATCTTTGATTTTATTCATGTAGTTAATTTGTTCTACAATAAACCCTAGTTAGGTTAGGTTTTTATTTCAAAGTTCAAATCTAAGTTATGTGTGACCTGTAAAACTAATTTTGAAACATATATTACAAGTTCTTTGCTAATTTCTCTTGCAGAAACTTATGTTCTGCAACTATTAATATTACCTTTCATCTTCATTAATTAAATACCCTATTTTACCTCTTCTCACATTTAGATATTTAGTGAAATTTATCTTGCCTATGTATTAGAATGTTTATTTTTCTCTATTTAAAAATTGTATGTTGTGATAAGCATGCTTAAAATTATTTTATTTTGAATGTTCCTTTTTTTTCAACATCTAATAAGTCCTAACCTTTGTGTGTGTATTTGGAAGCTAATAAAAATATAGATCTATGTATGCTTTGGGGTATTTTTTATGTCCATTTATTTACAAGCAATGGAAACAATCTCTATCTTGGTGTATCACCTCCTTACATTTTATGCATTCCTTTATCCCTTTTCCTCTATGTGTTTATAGAGTAGATTGAGAAGTGGGTTTTAAGGTATTGGGTTGGGTTAATTCTTACACACTAATCAGAAAATAATTAAACCTTCTTTGGGAATTCAATCCTACTTAACAAGGTCCTACACTCTAAGGTTGTTTGCATGTTTTGTAAGGTTTTTTGGGGTTCAAACACCAAACAAGGGTGCAAAATTTTATGACAACAAGAACCAATGATATCAAGAGGAATGGAGAGAGTAAAGTTCATAGATATATACCCCAACATATATCTTATTGTAATATTTATACCCGAAAGGACAAAGAAAGGTAATTCAAAAAATGTAGAAGTTAATCAAAATAGTAAATTTCTCTTACATTAATCATCCACAAAGAGTAATCATACACATATAAATGGACCAGAAACAACATCATCATAGTATATTATCAATCTCCAAAATGAAGGACACAGTATCTTCTTGTAAAAAATACATCACATCATCATCTCTATCTATATTCATCTCTCTTACATGATATTCTATCTTCCAAATATAAATTACAATTATTGTATATACACTTCCCAAGATGGGATATTATTCCTTGATTCAATTGAATGTCAAGTTATGTTCCACAAGCCTAAGACAACTTTATTCTTGGACCTTTCTCTTCTAACAAGAATGAAGTGAAAAACTAGTGTGGTACAATCTGGTCTACTCTAGAGACTTAGATTAGCACACTCAAGAATACCCAAGGAGAAGTTGATAAGTTGTATCAATTTTGATTACTATGGCCAACTCTATAAGGATCCTTTAAAACTAAAATGGATCAACTTAAAGTTAGAATTCTCCAACTTGTACATAGTGGGATGCCTTCAAAGGCTTGTCTAGAATAGAAAGGGTAGAAACCAAAGGCCTACATGATCAATATCAACAAGCATAGGAACAAAAGGATAAATCCTATAGAAACTATGGGGAATTGGGGTATTTTGTCAACCTCAACTTAGCACATATTACTAGCACAATACAAGATTATAAGAAAATTCTCAAGAACATACAAATTACAATGCACTGATGGAAGCATAAAACTAGTAGGTAAAATTACATATCCACAAAAATCAATTGAAGATGTGAAAGAATAGTGGGATGATAACTTCAAATCACTCAAAATAGTTACAAAGATATACTTACATAGTCATGTTGTGACGTAGTGCCAAGGAGGAATAATCCTCAAAGGAGAAGCTCGACCTTGTAGCTAAGAGTAACACAGGGAAGCAACAACACAAATATGGAGAGAGAATGCATGATCCAATGTATTTATTCAGAGATTAAACAACATACATGCTGATTTGTTAGACCTTCCCAAGTATGGCCATATACAATGAAATGAATCTCAAATCCTAATCTCGATTCGCCAAAGTCTCAGATCTAGGTTCTATGATCCAACGGAACTTACTTCTCAAGATATATCAAGTTATTACATATAGGAAACACCTCTATAGGTCAGCCAAGAGAGATTTACACTCCCCAAGAAGGAAACATGTACAACAAATAGGTCTAACCCAAAAATGAATCAAAGATCCACAAAATGAAACAACAAGATGTGGGATCATAGGAAATGATCTATGAGAAATCCATGAACTACATGCTACAATCACAATGATCAAAATCCAAAGATCAATGACCAAACATCGAATCTCTAAATGGGTCCAAGTAATGAACATGTTACCCATAGACATAAAATGAATCATATCTTGAACAAGCATGAACAATAGGAGGTGTGATCATAGGAAGATAATCCCTGATAGGTCCAATAAGAATTTAAGATTGCACATACTATCTTGAATAAATGATGATCAACCAACATAATCTCTCCAACTGAAAAAGAAGAAAAAATTAACAAATAACTATTTTTGGTTGATGCAATATTTCCATGAGCCCAAGATGATTTTGTATTAGACACCTGGGGTTAATAAAATTGATGCTCTAAATCAGAGCTGATGTACAACATAAGAATAATTGAAATGATCCAAATCAGATTGAGAAATCTAAGTAGTGTACTCAACCGGTCTACTCTTCCACTTAACCAAGTACTCCATGTAATCATTTTCCCTTGGACTCCTCCCAATCCTTCTATCCAAGACCTTCTCAATTTCATCTATCTACTTCTTAGAATATTTTTATTTATGTCTATCTTATCATCTGACTCTTAGTACTCATACAAATATTCAATGTTGAATGTAGGTGATATATCCATGTCAACAGGTAACTCAACCTCAAAAGCATTGCCACTATCAAATTTCTTCAATATCTTACAAGGCCCAAACTTCTTCATCTTTATCTTATTGTAGGTTCTAGAAGGAAATATTCCCTTCTTTAAATGAGTCGTAACTTCATCACCAACCAAAAAATTCTTATGTCTCCTAGATCGGTCAATTGTATCCTTATATTTATGATAACTATGTTCCAAATTATACTTCACCTAATCATGCAAAGTCTTCATGAATTCAGCATATCCCTCTGCTTCAGCACTTCTCTTCTCCTCTAGGCCAAGATCTTTCAAATCTGATATTCCTTTAGGATGCATTCTAGTAGCAATCTCAAAGGGTGTTTTACCTATGCTCCAATTCACTAAATTGTTAAATGAAAACTCTTCTTGTCCCAAAACCAAATCGCAAATACCAGGTTTATCTCCAAAAATACATCTTAAAAAATTACCCAAACTCCTATTCACAACTTCTATTGTCCATCGGTTTGTGGATGAAATGTATAACTAAACTAAAAATCTTTACCCATCCTCTTCCAAAGTATCTTCCAAAATTATCCCACAAACTTATTATCTCGGTTAGAAATAATAGTCTTAGGAAACCTATGCAATCTCACAACTTATCTAAAGAATAGATCAATTATATGAACAACATCTGATCTTTTCTTATAAGGAATGAAATGTGACATCCTTGAAAATCTTTCTACCACAACAAATATAGTATCATTACCTCTTTGTGTCTTTGGTAAGCCAAGAACAAAATCCATGATAATGTCTTCCCAAGGTCTACTAGGAACAGGTAAAGGTGTGTATAACCTTGTATTTTGACTTACTCCCTTAGAAAATGGACAAATTCTACAACTTCTCAAAAAAATTTGAACATCCTTATACAATTGAGGCCAAAATTATTTCTCCTTAACCAAACTCACTATTTTATCAATGCTAAAATGACATGCAAGTTATCCACTATGTTTCTCCTTGATTATATTTTTCTTCATTAATCCTCTTGGTATACATAATTGAATGCCTTTAAAGGACATATCTTCTTAAATGAAGTAATCAATCCACTTACTCTAATTATCTATGATCATTTCCTTACATTCTTTTGAAGTATCTACAAAATGAGAGTCAGTTTCATACAACTCATCAAAACCAAGTACCTCAACTCTCATCTCAATCAATAAAATTCTTCTTCTTCTCAATGCATTTTCAACCCTATTCAACAACCCACTTCTATTCTTCAACACAAAAGTAAAATCCTACTAGTATTCAACCCACTTCATATGTCTCTGATTAAACTTATTCTGACTACCCAAATACTGTATGTTAGGAACAATAGTCCACCAACACAACTAAGAGAGGGGGTGAATCAATTGTGAGATAGAATATTACACTTTAAACTTTATAAACCAAAACACTTATTTAGAATATCAACACAATGAATACAACACCATAACACAATATTTTTTCATCGAGGAAACCCTGTTAAAGGTAAAAACCCAATGGGAATTAGCACCCAGAAATGATGTACTAAAAGTATAGTATCCCTACTAAAATATTTATCCATGTTATGAGCTTATTAATGCATATAGTACATATTCCCTATTAAAGGACAAACCCTATTAGGGGTCAAGATAAAGAAATGGTAGGCTCACTAACCAAGCACACTGCCTAAAGAAGGTTAAATCCACCTTCAGGAATCACTACCTGAAATACAATTGTATAGAAGATATACAATCTAATGAACTGTCTACTAGAAAATGTCTTTTGTTGATCAGTTCCAATCAAGCTCCTCAATCACAACCTCTTCTCTACATCCAACAGACTTCACAAATACAAGCTCGCAGCTTACACACACGCACCACACTTTATTCTCCAAAAACAACTCTTCTTTATACCCTATTACAATAATTAATTAGGTCGAACAATTAAGACGTCCCTAATGAACAAATAATTAAATAGACCCTTGTTAAGATACATATGGTACCTTACACAAGTATATAATAGTTACAATACATCAAATACACTCTAGGATCTGAAATCCATGTTCGCCATCTTCACAACACGTTACACATCTCTAGTCGACTCCAAATAGGTCTTCAAAAGACCACACACTTCATTTGATGTCATGGTGAACATAGAAACTCCATAATCACAAATAATATTCTCTAATATGTCTTATATCATGCCTTAAGCTTGCATGTCATAAATCATGCTTGCATAAGAGTTATCTCAGAAATACAAAGCCTAACTCTGTCACTCTCCATTGTAACAGTCTAGTAACTAGTCTTCATTAAAAAAATTATAACTCATTCCATCTAAAATATTAAGCCAAGAGACCTTAGACATAAGATCACAGCTCATCCTTGTTCATATTCCTATCTTCTCATGCTCTGAAATAGTCATACATTATCTGTACACTTTTGTCAGTCATCCATATATCACTATTAACCAATCTGTCTACCTTCTTCTAAAATATATATTGATAGAAATGAAAAACAATGAAAGTCAACACATATTATATAACCAATTCTAAAAATCTCCCCCTTTGGAATTGATGACAACATATGATAAAATCCATCAACCCAAAAGTAAAACTTTCTCAGTGTCCACTTTACAATTCTTCTCAATATCCTCCCATAAAATAGTAGGGATTCTCAATATCCTCTCCCCTAAAATAGTAGGGATTTTCACTAAATCTCTCCCCCTTTGACATCAATGGAAAAGGGTTTCGTTATCAAATCTCTCTTTATCTCATCTTAGGTGCAAGATCACACAAATGCGCTTTGTTCTATTCATATGATCACTCCCCCTGAGGAGTAGATCCAAGCATCAAGTCCAAAAGTGATATAGTTATGAAAACCATTGGACTGATGCATTCTTACATCAATTAATTCTCACAAGGAGGGGCTCTCACCCCTATCATACCTCTGAGATATTCAAAGGTATCTTTTGGAAAAGGTTTTGTAAATATATCTACTATTTATTCCTATGTTGATATACTCCAATCTGATCTCTTTCTCTACTACATTGTCTCTTAATAAATGATACTTTATTCATATATGATTTCTTTTAGAATGCATAACTAGATTCTTTGACATATTCATTGTGCTAGTGTTATCACAATGTATAACCACAGGTTCTTCAAAATTATTCCAATGTCTTTCATCATCTGCTTCATCCAAATAATTTGAGTACAATTTATAGCAGTAGCAACATATTTTGATTCAGCAATAAAATGAGCTATGCAGTCCTTACCGAGCTACAGACATTACCGAGCATCAGAGAACTATTTACCAAGTGAAAGTAAGTTGAGAAATATTGAGGAAGTGAAATTGATTAATGATCAGAGGATTTGTATGGGCTTAGCATAGATCTGAATAGTTGTAATTGAGTTGTATTTGAATCAGAACAGTATATCAATTTAACCATTGATTTAGAAAATCTCTTAACCGAGTGGACTTAACAGTCTTATGTTCTACCCTATGACATTCATTGAATGTAAAGTGTTATTTTGTTGACCCCATAGTGAATGCTGGTCAAAAGTTAACTATTAGTGATAAATCCTCTAACCAGGTCACACCTAACAGTGTGCATTGTAACCTTTAACAGGATTGGCTCTTCACTGAGCTCACTTTAGAAGAGTGAATTATTTTGGGTTACTGGTCCTAGGTAGTTTTTCCCTTAGTAGGGTTTCCATGTTAAATCATTGTGTTATGTGTTATTTGTTATGATTTTTTTTCTATCATACTTTACATACTGCATAGTTGATTTATTCGGTAATCACAGTTGGATAATTACTGGTAATCATTAAACTGAACAGACAGATTGATATTTTATGTTACCGAGCTGCATAATTTGTTGGAATTGTTTTGTAAGGTACATCTTTGTATTTGGGACTATAGGATAACTGATCTAATTGATTCACCCCCACCCCCCCCCCCCCCCCCCCCTTGCTCTCATTTATTCTAACAATTGGTATCAAAGCATATTGGTTTCTAGGAAGAAAGTTTTAAGGACTTGAGCAGAAGATTACAAGATGTATAGGAGGGAAGTGTCAAAGCTGAACAAATACAACTTTACTACATGGCAAAGCTAGATGAGGCTTCACATATCTAGAATTG
Source organism: Chamaecyparis obtusa (assembly GCA_027943335.1). Lineage (NCBI taxonomy): Eukaryota > Viridiplantae > Streptophyta > Pinopsida > Cupressales > Cupressaceae > Chamaecyparis > Chamaecyparis obtusa. The sequence goes on along the minus strand of BSBK01007967.1, from coordinate 594,051 downwards.
GAGAATCTTCTATACCTTTACTTGACAATGGCTACTTACAACTGAATGTTGGACCTTTGACTCTTGATTAGTTGAGAGACCAACATGAACACAATATTACTATGATAGAGATTGGTGCTACTCTATCTAAAGCTGAATTAAAGGATGTCAAGGATTGCACTACAATGAATCAAATGTGGGATAAAATTGCTCTAGTTTATGGTGGTGATGTGAATGTGATGAGAGCCAGAGCTGAAAGCTTGAGAGGAAAATTTGATGACATGAAGATGAAGGAAGGAGATAACATTACACAATTCACAAACCAAATCAAAGAGGTAGTAAATTCTATCTGAGGAGCTGGAGGTATCATTTCTGATGATACAGTGGTAAGTAAGATACTGAGAACCTTGTTTCCTGTCCATGCAATCAGAATATCTACTATTCATGAAATGAGGTCTACACCTAATAGCACTCTTACTCTTGATAGTCTGATTGGAAAGTTAACAACTTTTGAGCTGAATAATTTTGACAATAGTGTTGTACCAAGTGTTGAGTCTTCTTTTATGTCATCTCTTAAGATTGGTAAATCTAGCAGTAAGCATAATAAAAGGAATGAAAGTGATAGTAATATTGATGATGAGCTTGATGAGATTGAAGCACTTATGGCCTGGAGACTGCAGAAAGGTAAAGGTAGATATAAGTGGAAGTTACCTTTAGCTTGTTTTAATTGTAAAGAGGTTGGCCATATTGCTACTAGATGTCCTAATAAGAAAGAGGAAGATAAAGACAATGATTGATCTGGTGATGGAAGATATGGAAGAAGGAATAATAGAGGAAACTAACACTATAACAAAGACAATTGAGATACAAAGATAAGGGCAAAAAGGCATGTTACCTTGTTGGAGAAGATGAAACTGACACTGACACTGATGATGATATTGAGGTAGTATTTGTTGCAATGAAAGATGATTTAGAAGAGGAGGAAAGGTATGTAGAAACAACACTTATTTCTAAAGTTAGTAAGAATGATACTTGGATCAATGATAGTGGTTGTACACATCACATGACTGGTGATGAAGATAAGTTTGATCATCTTGAGCATTATAGTGGAGGATCAATGAAAATGGGAAATGATACACTTTGCATGGTTAAAGGAAAAGGATCTATTCTATTGAATGATAAAATTAGATGTGATAATGCTCATTGGATAAAAGGACTTAATTATAATTTGTTGAGTGTAGCATAGCTGAATAACTTAGGTCACTAAGTTGCATTTGAAAGCAAGAAGGTGAAAATATATGATGAAAATGTAAAGCTTGTCAAAATAGGAAGACAATCAAAAGGTACTTTATTTTATCTTGACAATGTTGAAACTTCTTGTTTACTGGTGAAAAATGAAGATGCATGGCTATGGCATAAGAAGTTATGTCATTTAAATTTTGATAACATGATTAAGATTAGTAGAAAGAGAAAAATTAGAGGATTTCCTAGTCTAACCAAACCTGATCATGTTATGTGCCATCAATGTCAGAAAGGAAAGATGACCAAATCTAGTTTTGAAAGTAAGGACTATTCATCTAAAGGAATTTTGGAGTTGGTTCACACTGACTTATGTGGTCCTATGAGAAATCAAAGCTACTATGGTGACAGATACTTTATTTTGTTCATTGATGACTATACTAGATTGATGACAGTTATGTTCTTGAAAGAAAAATCTGAGGCATTCAAACTGTTTAAATGGTATAAGGCTAAAGTTGAAAAAGAAACTGGAAAAGAATTGAAATACTTAAGGTCTGATAGAGGAGGTGAGTTTGTTTCTAATGAATTCACTAACTTTTGTAATGACCATGGTATTAAAAGGCAGGTTTCTGCACCTAGAACACCGCAGTAGAATGGAATTGTTGAAAGGAGAAACCGATCTATTATTGATTGTGCTAGAACATTGATGATTGAGAAAAATATTACATAGATGTAATAGAGAGAGGTAGTTAGCACAATAGTGTACTTCTTGAACCAAGTTCAAATGAAGAAAGACACAAACAAGACACCTTATGAGTTATGGTTTGGATACACACTGAGTGTAACTTATTTCAGGAGCTTTGGTAGTAAGTGTTATAATATGAAAGATGATAGGAATGGTAAATTTGACTGTAAAGGTGATGAAGGAATATTCTTGGGATATTCTACTAAGAGTAAAGCTTAAAAATGTTTGAACAAGGCTACTAATAAGATGATAGAAAGTGCTAATGTTAGAGTTGATGAGGTTTGGTGATAATAATGATGAAGAAAGCATGAAGGAACCGAAAGACTATGGTAGGTTTACTTATGTTGAAGATCTAGATTATCTACTGAAGCCATAGGTTGAGTCTACCGAGCATCAGGAAAATGCTACCAAGATTCAACACATGCAAACCAAGAATCAGGAAAAAGCTACCGAGCATGAAAATGAACCTGAATCAAATGATGAGCAGAGAAGAGATCAAGTGCTAGCAAGATTTTTTAGAAGACACCATCTAGAGAATCAAATCATTGGAGATAAGAAAGTTGGCATGCTGACCCAAAGTAAGTTAAGACATAAGACATGCTTAGTTTATGAGTTTGAACCTAGGAATGTTAGGGATGCACTTGAAAATAAGGAATGGATCAATGCTATGAATGAGGAAATTGAAAAAATCAAAAAGAAAAAGACATGGACATTAGTGCCTAGATTGAAAGATAAAAATGTTATTGATACTAAGTGGATTTTCAGGAATAAGTTGAATGAAAATGGAGAGGTCACTAGGAATAAGGCAAGACTTGTTTGCAAGGGATATGCACAAGAAGAAGGTATTGATTATGGTGAAACCTTTGCACATATTGCTAGACTGGAAGGAGTATGCATATGACTTTCATATGCTGCACATAAGGGATTCAAAGTATATCAAATGGATGTGAAATCAGCTTTTCTGAATGGAATTCTTGAGGAGGAGGTTTACATAGAACAACCGAAAGGGTTTGTTGATCAGAATCAGAAAGACATGGTATGTATACTGTAAAAAGCTTTATATGGATTGAATCAAGCACCGAGGGCATGGTATGAAAGACTACATACTTATCATATAAGTATTGGTTTTGTAAGAACTATTGAAAATAGTAACTTGTACATGAAAGGAGGATCTGATTATAATATTTTGATTTTTGAGATATTTGTTGATGATATAATCTTTGGAGGATAAGATCTAATTTGCAAATCTTTTGCTGATGACATGAGAAAGGAATTTGAGATGTCTATGTTTGGAGAGATTAAATTATTTCTAGGTTTGCAAGTTATACAACAGAAAGATGAGATTTTCATCACTCAATAATTAAAATACATGAAAGAAGTGTTGAAAACTTTTGGCATGAAACATGCTAAACCAGTGGGAACATCGATGGTAACTAGATGTAAATTGACAAAGGATGATGAATCTACAGAGGTAAATCAAACATTGTACCAATCTATGATTGGTAAACTGATGTATGTTGTACACAGTAAGCCTGATATTGCACATGCAGTGGGGATTGTGGCTAGATTTTCTACCAATCCTAAAGATTCACATATGGTTGTAGTGAAAAGAATTTTGAGATACCTGAAGAAGATAGAAGACTATGGATTATGGTACACTTTTGAAGGAAAATTTGAACTTAGAGTTTACACTGATGTAGATTGGGCTGGAAACATAGATGACCAAAAGAGCACAACCGGTGGAGCATTCTTTTTAGGGGAAAGGCTTGTGACTTGGATTAGAAAGAAACAAGCATGCATTTCTCAATCTAATGCTGAAGCAGAGTATGTTGCTACTGCTACAAATTGTTCAAATATTGCTTGGATTGGACAAGTTTTGGAAGGAATAAATGAGGTAATCACTTACCCGGTGATTATATATTATGACAACACTAGTGCTATAAATATTTCTAAGAATCCTGTGATGCATTCAAAGACACAGCATATATCTATTAATTATCACTACTTAAGGGAACAAGTTCAAGAGAAGCAGGTAAAACTAGAATTTCTAACGTCTAAGGAACAACTTACTGATATCTTTACTAAACCCCTACCGAAGGACACATTTGAATATTTGAGGACTAGACTTGGGTCCATCCCCTGTCTACCAGTCACTGAGGTGATCTGGAGGTTGCATCAACCTATACTTATCAAAAGATCATTCATGTTGATGCACATAGCTCACACTTTGGATTTTTTGTCTAACATTGTGAAAGATTGTAGAACTAGAACATAAATTTGTTTATCTGTACACTGAAGGTGTATGCACCCTAAAATGGTCACCTAGACTTTGGGCCCCCATTCATTAATTTATCAATTTCCTGAATCAATGCTTTGCAATATTTTCAATTTAAATCAATTTTCTTAATCAAATCGTAATAAATTTGATTATTTTAATATTTCCTAAGGTTTGATCATTTTATCCTAAGCCTCATTTAATTAAAGAAAACTTCCCTTTTAATTAAATAAATCATCTTACTAAAATAAAATTTCTCTTTTAATAAAATCCTCACTTAAATCTCTCTTTGTGTTGAAAAATGAAATAAAATAAATAAAAATCCCTTTTTCTCTCCACTTTGAATGCACATACTTTTAAGTGGTGGGCATTTTTCATCATTTTGCCTCTTAAAGAATCTTGAGCACATGGATCAACCAAGATTTAATCTCCACCATTGCTCATTTCTTTTTGCCTCTTAATCTTGACCGTTCAAGATTCTTTATAAGGAGCCCTCTCCTTCTCATTTAGATAATAGAAGACTTTTGTATTGTTATGCTGCAGGTTTGGAGAGCAACTTTGAAAAAGATTCTTGAGCACTTGAGCTTGGATATTGCAACTTCTCTTTTCTTGTCTTTTTCTCTCATGCCCCATGGAAATCCATTTAGATTAATCTTGCACGTACATATTAGCTTAGATTCATATTTCTTTTCATAGAATAATCTTGCATAAGCATTTCTTTTCATAGATTAGTTTTTTTTTATGCATTGTTATCATATAGAATAGCTTTAATTTTCATTTGCATGCATACTTGATGACCATGGAGATTAGCATTCTTTCTTTTTCTCTTTGAATCTCTCATTTTATGGTGTACTTGCATGGGCACAAACTAGGTCCAATCTGAGGGCCTTTATCATAAACCCCTTGCACTCCATGAATAGAGAGCTATGAATCATCATTTGAGACCTCATTCTTGAGAAATCTTGGATATAATGACTCATAGAAGTGTGTCAATATTTTAGCACACATTTTTGGTGCCCACCGTGGGGCAAAAAATTCTATTTCTTGCCTCATATGATTTTCGTGCGTTGTCTGTACTTCCATGTGTCTCTGTTATGGATCCTCGCGTGAAGTTTCTCACTATATCACGTGAAGTTTTGCTGGTATTAGCATTTTTGTGCACAACAAAGGCATTTTCTTGTGCAGGTCTATGTACTTTCTCATGTGGGCCTATGTACTTTCTCATGTGAGCCTATGTACTTTCTCACGCAAGCCTGTGTACTTTCTCACGTGGCACTGTGTATTGTCTCACATGAAATTTTGATAGCAGAGACCTAAATTTCCAAATTTTCTAGTTTTGCTTACTATTTTTTGACATTTAATGCTTGTTGTGATTGTTTCCCTAATTCTGATTACTGAGGTAGCATAGCATTGGATTGCAGATCTTTGGACCTAAGGTGAGTTGCTATAATCTCTATAACATTTGGATTTTGGGCATAAAATGAATCTCTCATGTGTCTAGCTTGAGTGTTTATTGCTTTCATAGATCACACTTCAATTTTGGCCTCTAAAAAGAACATAGATTCACTTTCTTGCATATGTGTTTCACATAGTAATTAGGCCCTATGAACACTATTTATGGCATTCTCGAGAGAGTGGGTTTCTTGCAAAGCTCTTCTTGATGATAGAACCCCTTGTAGGTAGGGAGGATATTGTCACTATCTCACGGTCTTACTTGGTTTAGTCTTCAACATTGATCGGTATGTTCTCTCTTGGTCCCACTTAGAGAGCTCGGTAGACATTGTTTTTGACATCATGAACCTTGGTGAAGTGGTTTCAATCTTAGCGTGTCAATGAATCTATTTGCTATGTTTGGGTGAAGTAAAGAGGCTAGAGGATTATGCTCTACTCCCTTTTTGGGTAGTACCAGAAACTCAGATCCTTGAATCTAAACCAAGTCCCCATGTGGTCCTTTTTATGAGTCACCTTGTTAGAAAGGGTTAACCATAGTGGACACTCCCTTTGTTGGGTCAACCACATGGATAGAACCTCAAGCGGTAATAGCCATTTTCATCATGGTAGCAACAACTGCTATACAAATGTCCTTGTGGAAGAAATCTACACGGGTGTAGTTTCTTGTTGGGCTGTCAGATCTCCTCAGCATCTCTGATTGATTAAATTCTCAGAATGTGTCAAAACCCCGGTGCACCTAGATTGGAGTTCACCCTCTTGAGATTGCAAAAGTTGTAGAGTCGAACCATTTCTAAGAACCATAGTGCAACCAAATTTTTACTTGCTAGGACTATGTGCATGATTGCAAAAACATTTTGAGAACATACACAAGTAGAATATTTAAGGAGTAGCATACTAAGTCACTATGCTTGTTCATGTGCAAGGTTGCTTTGTCCCTTGCTCATTGTTTGAAGACATTGTTTACTTGAACTCCTTGATTGATGTCTTACATTCTTGATCAATGATAAAAAAAAATATGTTGATACATCTAGTTGATCTTTTAAAATAAACAAAAAATTGAGTTCCTGAGTTTACAACTTGTTGTCAAGTGGCCTGATCCTATTTTGTCACCTAGCTCTGTGCACATTCTCGTGCAAGCCTAGAATTTTCTCGCACAAGATTTCACTTTCTTGCGTGATCCCTAGCATCTTTTCACACCAAACTACATTCCCTCGTGTGACACTATCCCCTAGACTGTCAAAATAGTGAGTTGATACTTGTCCTTTTCAATTTTCCTTGGTCAATCTCGATTACAATAGGTCACCTACCTCACTGTTGGAAGCCTATTTTCACCTTGGGTTCCTATGTCTTGACCTCTTGGACTAGTATTCTTTGATTTCACAAGTGACCTTTCTTGGAATCGGTTAGTAAGAGATCACACCTTGTTGAGAAAGTGAGCCTTTAGATTCTTTGATAACACTCTTGGAGAGTTTTAGCAATCTCTTGTCCAATTCACTTCCATCCAAAATCAAATTCAATCAACTATAACTTTGGTAAATTCTATCTTATCATCTCTCTTTTGGACAATTGAGTGCTTTTACTATCCTCATTTGGTACCAACATTTCTTAGGGTCATCTTATCATCTAGGGTCTTTTCTTTCATGTTGATTACAACAAGACATCAAGTAAATCAAGGAAAATGACCTCAAGTAGTCTTTGACCAATTACCCTTAGTTCAAACTCACCAAAAATGTAAGGGAAAAGAGCCTATCTTTGATTAATCCCCTAGGAATACCTCAGAAGCTTGGCTTGATCCCAAGAGTAATCTTAGCGAGTTGAGCACATCCTTAGCACCTTCTCATTCAGATATGGATATGAGTTACACAATGACTCAAAGGGAGAGGGAAGAAAGGGATAAAAGTCTTGACATATTGGAAAGGCATAGAGATAACATTCTGTTTGGTAGTTCCTCTAATGAAAATTGACCATTTTCTCCTCTTATCTCAACCAGATATTTGGATGCTCACCAAAGGACTGAAAGGGAAATGAAGAAGTTCTATCAAGAAGAGAAATCAAAACATGACATTCGAGACGATGAACCTTATGATACTCATGTGAATGTAGCATATACCAATGACTTGTTTAAACATTCAAGACCAAGTTCACCACTCCAAACAACTTCAAGATACACAAGTGAAAGACTTAAGAGGATTGAGCATGAAAAGAAATCCTTCCTAGATGAACAAGCTGCAAAGGAAGAGAAGTTTAGACTCCTAGAGTCAAAAAGACAAGCCTTATTGGAAATAGAAAGGATAGCTGCACAAGAAGAGAAAGATAGACTCTTGGCTCAACAACTCAATGATCAATACAACAACATGTGTGTTGGTGGTGGAAACAACTCTCCTCCATCCACTCCTCCTAAGACTCCATGAAGTATAAAGTATTCAAGATCACCTTCACAATCTCCTAGCCCTAGAGGAATAAGAGCTCCACAATATGATCATTATAGGAGACAAACACCTCCTAGGAACTCAAAACAACCTTCTCAACATGCTCACCATGGTTCACAATATGGGGGAAGTAGCTCAAGTCTTGACCTCGACTCCCAATATTTCATGAAGATACAACAAGAACCACTCTTCCAACAGTATGTGGAGAGATACTTGGAGCAAAACAAAGACAAGTTCCTAGAGAGTTTAATCAAAAAAGGTGCTAAAGTCCCTTACAACTTTGATGTGGAAAGAAAGATCAAGAAGCAAGGTCCATCTTAGGATGAGAAGATCAAACAACTTTAGAGTATGATGGAAAAGATGCTGGCACCCAAGAGCTCATTCAATCTTCACTCAATTTGTCCAAATCCTTTTAACAAGAGTGTGAGCATGAAAGACTTTCCTAGAAAAGTTGATATCCCCCAATATGACAAGTATGACGGTAATGGAGATCCACATGATCATTTGCATCAGTTTTATATTATGAGTTTTGAGCTCCATCAAGATGACTTGTACATCATGAGATTGTTCCCAAGGAGTCTTAAGGGTCAAGCAATGGAATGGTTTACCAACATAACTCCCCCCGTCAAGACTTTCAAAGAGCTTGTCCATAGATTTGTCCAACACTTTGCATACAATCTTTCAAGATCTGTCACCATGTTGGACTTATGCAACTTAAAGCAACATCAAGGGAAATCCTTTGTCACTTTCTTGCAAAGATGGAGATGACAATGCTCTCACTACTCTAGGACCATTCATGAAGATGAGAAGATTGACATCCTTATTAGCAACTTGGTTCCTGAAATGCGGTATGAAGTTAGGAAAATGGTATTTGATTCCTTTGACACCATGGTTGAAACCACATGTAGGATTGAGGATGTTTTGAAAGAACAAGAAATTTTGGCCAACAACAAAAACAACAACAATGGTCAAAATAACAACTCTAATAAGGATAAAGGGAAAAACTCGCATTGGAATAGGAACAAACAAATGGTCAATGATGGAGTTGTGGACTCTTCTCAACCTAAGGATCAAGTTGTTCTTCACTTGTCTAGTGTTGTTCAAGCTATGAAGCTCAATTCATCTAACCAACAAGAATACAAGCCAAGATATCAAGATAAGCCTAAGAAAGAGAGGTGACAGTTTTTGAAACTTGGTGATTCATATGAGGATGTCTTCAAAACACTCATTGAAAAAAACCTTGTGCATCCTCAAGATCTTGCAAAGCATCATATACCTAATGTTAAGCCACATTGGTGGGATGAGAAAGCCTTCTACAAATTTCATAATGGCATTGGACATAATATTGAAAACTATTGGAAACTTAAGCATATCATCCAAGATCTCATTGAGAATGGAAAACTTCAAATAGATGGGTTGAACACCAATGCTGATCATAAGGCTTTCAAAGAACCTTTGCCCAAGTATGAGAAGGGGAAAACCTCTAAACCTAAGAATGGCAAGGCTGAGATCAATTACACTTACATAGTTGCAGAGAATGTTGTCAACATGCTTGAAGTTGTGGAAGAAAATGTCAATATGATGAGAAATAAAGATCCCTATGGTTATGATCTAAACATGGACTCTCCTCCTATCTTTGATGAAGAACTTGTTGTGGTGCTAAGGGGTCCCAACTTTAGAATGTCATCCCAAGCTCTTAATGTTTTCACATGAAGTCAAGGTCCTGTTGTCATTAGAGGACCTAGTTCAAGTCAACCCAGTAAACCAAAGCAAGTGGCATCCAAGAATGTCACCTCAAAACTAGCAGTTAATCCCAAAATGAGTTATAATCTTGTTGACCAATTGCAGAGAACCCTAGCTCAAATTTTAATCTTTGAGCTCTTAGAGTTATCCCTGAGACACAAGCAAATCCTTGAGGATGCCTTGCGCACAGCAAATGTCCCTAACAACTTAGATGTCGATCAATTCCAAAACATGGTTAATCATATTGCTAGCCCTCATTACCTTACTTTTTTAGAGGATGATGATAAAGCTTTGAGCCACCCACACAATCTCACCCTTCATATTCAAGTCATGATCCACAAAACCCATGTCAGGTGTGTGTTGATAGATGGGGGTGCTGGGCTTGATATTTATTCTTTGAGTCTTTTGAAGATATTGGGTTATTTTGAACAAGTTATAGATACTAGAAAGAAGATCACTATCAAAGCCTATGATGAGGTAGAAAGAAGTTCCAAAGGGTTGGCCATCCTTCCTGTTAGGATTGGCCCTATTGAGAAGGATATTTTGTTTCAAATTTTTGATGTTGGTCCCCTTGCGTAAAATATCTTACTTGGTAGACCATGGATTCATGATATGCAAGCAGTGTCATCTACCTACCATCAGTGTGTTAAGTTCCCCTCCAATGGAGTATAAATTTGTATACCTGGGGATAGCAAATTATCTGTCAACTCAATTTCAACAAGTACTCATGCTCCCCTCAATAGAGAAGTGGGAGATTTCAATGCAATCTTAACAGAATGCAAAGACAAATTCAAGTCAGTAGACCTTGGTGTAGGGGGGTATCAACTTAACTCTTTTACAAAGCTTCCAATTTCACCTAAGTCTTATGGCAAGCCTTCACAAGAAGTGAGACCTTCCTCTTCATCTATGACTTTATTTGGCACATTTGTAGAGTCCTCAGTGCCTATTCAAGATGAGAAAGAAGAGGTGGTTGTTAAATACTAGATCTATAGAGAAGATAAATACATGCACAATGAGAACTTCTCTCCCTCTCCTAAGGCTTATGGAAGAGGGCATACTTTTTTCAAGCAGATGGTCTATCCTGGACATGGCCCTCTTAGTCACAGATTGGATGCTAGATCTGAACCTCTTAATCATGCTATTTTTGGATGCAAGTCTAAGAAGACAGTTGGCCTAGCATTTGTGAATCATAAAAAGAACACTACTCCTATCCTTGATGAGTCAGATAGTGAAGATGAACTGAAATACATGCCTAATTTGACAAATCAGCAAGATATGTGTGAATATTGGGTCCCTTCCACTAATCTCCTTTAGGGAGATTTAGATAGTCCAGTTACTCATACGATAGTTGCAACCTTAGAACAAGAAGAATCAGATGTAGAAGATCCCATCAGAGAACGTCAACATAAGAATATTATTCATCTGATGGAGAGAGATATTACCCTTGAAGATGTTAGAACTTCCACATCAAGATGTCCCAAACTGATGCAGGAGCATCCTGGGTGTAAGAGCAATCTTGCATCACCCAAAAATATTTCTATTTTTGTATTCAATAAGGGCTATCTTGTGCAGAGCTGATATTTATGCAAACTTTCTATTTTTAGTAAGTTGGTCATCTGATCTCAGAATGTTCTGATTTCTTCCCTGGAGGTTCATTTTGGTCATATCAACCTGCCAGTAAAGTTTCATTGACAGATCAAGTCTAGATTTGTAGATATTGAAGATTTTTGGTATTGGCAATAGGGTACAAAAACTTTGAACTCAGTTTTGAAGGCTTTAGAGGCCCCGGATGAGGTCAAAAATTTGGGTGACAAGCGCTTGCACAAGTTAGGCCTCTAAAGCACTTTGTGGAGTTTTTGGAATGGGGTCATAATAGTCAATTGGGTCAACTGATGATGACTTATAGTCTTCGGAAGTTGGGTCACCTGAAATGGCGGAAAATGATTTTCCTTCAAAAAAAAATTTTGGGTTTCAAAAGTTATTTTGAGCCAACTTTGATGTAATAAATTGTAAAATAAAATAATTCTAAGTTTAGTCGGCCTTGTTGGCTAAAAATTCTGGAACCTTCCCAGGCGGTGCAAAATTGCCTATATAAGGAAGGTTGTAGTGTTGTCTTAGGCAATTCGGGACAGTTCTGGGTAGTAGATTTGGGTATTGATTCAAGGCTTTGTCCTAAAGATTATTGTAAGGGAATTCCCATGTGGCTTTGCATATTGTAATTCTGAAAGTTTGTAATTCCACATTTGTGGAGATAATAAGAAGCCCATTTTCTGTTCTTGTGTATTTTTGTTGTTTTTCTATTTTTATTATGTGTTTGTGGTATTAAAGGGAGCACCCTTCATCAAGTGGTATCAGAGCAGGACTTCCTAAGTGTGTAAATAGATCACCAACTATGAGGCAGTTTGCACCAAGACCGTGGTTAGGGTTTCAGCATGCAACGTGAAAATGCCTCCACAAAGGGAACATGGCGGAAGAGCTGGTGTTGTAACACCTAAGGTTAGAGCACTCCAAAGACAAGTGCGAGCATTGCAAGAAGAGATTCACAGAGGAATGAATCTTAATGTCAGACATGAAAGTGAGGATGAAGCTGAAGAAGGAAATGATGATCAAGAAGAAGGCAAAATTTTGAATCAAGAAGAAGAAAGGCTTTTTCGAGCCATTTCCAAGATCGAGAAAAGACCTAAGATCGAGATTCCTACATTTTCAAGAAATCTTAACCTAGAAGAATTGATCGACTAGATCAATGAATGTGAAGAATATTTTGAGTATGAAGATATTGAGGACCCTGATAGGGTCAAATTCGTGAAGGCTAGACTGAAAGGTCATGCAAAGATCTGGTGGCAAGAGATTCAATTGGAATGAAATAGAAGAGGGAAAGATAAAATCACAAGATGGGATCAGATGGTGGATAAATTGAAGTGACAGTTCATTCCTGTTGATTATGAGCTTGACCTATTAAAGAAGATGCAAATTTTGAAGCAAGCAGGAAGATCTATTCAGGAGTATACAGAGGATTTTTATCAAATCCTCATCAGAACCAGCCATGCGAAAGCTGATAAGGATAAATTTTCCCATTACCTTAATGGGTTAAGGTCGAGCATTCAAGAGGAGCTGAATTTGGTTCAAATGAAAAATATTGAAGAGGCATACCAGTTTGCCCTAAAAGTAGAGGAAAAGCTAAACAAGAAGTTCAAGAGCAGACAAAATGGAAGAGGTCATGGGGGACGATCTGGTGGATGGTCATATGGAGGTAGAAATGAAGATCTGAAAAAGAAGGATGAGGCTAGTAGCAGTCAGAATCAATGAGGAAACAATTCCAATCATTTCCAAGATCAAAATAATAGAGATCAGAGAGGAAGAGGAAGAGGACAAGCATCAAGAAGAGGAGGCTTCCATGGAACATGTTTTCACTGTGGAGAAGAAGGTCATAGGGAATTTGAATGTCCTCAACACCAAGGAAGGATAGATAGGAGGAATGAAGGCCAGGCCAGAGTTGTATATGTTGATGAGGATGCCAGATCATCACATTCTGAAGATGCTGAAAGAGGAGAAATGTTGATTAACAGAAAAGTCCTACCGAGTGGTGAGAATGAACCTGAGCAAAGGAGGAGCCTGTTTCGCACTAGATGCAAGTGTGAGGGTAAGTGTTGTGATGTAATTATTGATAATGGAAGCACTAAAAATTTGGTGTCAGAAGAGATGGTGAAAAAGTTGAAGCTCAAGAGACAGAAACACCCACATCCATACCGGATTGCTTGGGTGCAGGATGACCACAAGGTCATGGTCAATGAACAATGCCTAGTGAAGTTCAAGATTGGCGAATACCATGATGAGGTACTGTGTGATATCATATCTATGGATGCATGTCATATGTTGTTAGGTAGACCATGGTAGTTTGACACATGTGTTGTACATGATGGTCGTGCAAATATCTATTCCCTGACAAAGGATGGAGTGCAATATAAGCTAAAGCCATTGAATGACATAGAAGAAAAGGTATGTGGTAGTGCAAGAATAACTTTTTTTGATGGAAAAAAATTCCTAGATGGTATGAGGCATGATCATGTGTTTTTTGCTTTAATTCCAAAAGCTGGTAAAGAGGAAGTAGAAGATGTGCCTCTAGAAGTTGCAGATTTGTTGAGTGAGTTTCAAGATATTGTATCTGATAATGTGACTGATGGATTACCACCAATCAGGAAGATCAGTCATAGATGGACTTGATCCCAGGAGCAAGTTTTCCAAATAAGGCAGCACACAAAATGACACCTACAAAAAGTGAGGAGTTGAACAGACAAGTACATGAGTTGTTGCAAAAAGGATTGATCTGTGAGAGTCTAAGTCCCTTTTTTGTACCAGCAGTGTTAGCACCAAAGAAGAATGGAGAGTGGAGGATGTGTATAGATTCTAGAGCAATAAATAAGATCACAATCAAGTACAAGTTTCCATTGCCATGAATGGATGATATTATGGATTGTTTGAGTGGAGTTGTGTATTTCTCAAAAATAGATCTGAAGAGTGGATATCATCAGATTCGAATCAGAGAAGGAGATGAATGGACGACTACCTTCAAGACAAAGGAAGGACTATATGAGTGGTTAGTTTTTGCAGAGTTGTACATTTGTTTTGAAACACAGGAGTGGAAAGTCTAACAGGGTTGCAGATGCTCTTAGCAGAAGGCAACTATTGCTGAAAAAAATGCAGATTGAAGTCGTTGGGTTCAAGGAACTCAAAAATTTGTATCCAGAGGATCCTGATTTTGGTGAAGCTTCAAAAGCTTGTAAAGAACCTATTACTCTAGACAGAATGAAGTGGCTAGATTTTATCATCCAGGATGATGTGCTATTTAGAGGGAGTCAGTTGTGCATTCCATGAAGTTCTATGAGGGAGAATTTCATCAAGGAGAAGCATAGAAGAGGATTGGCTGGATATTTTGGTCATGATAAAACCCTTGCTTTGGTTAGTTAGAATTATTATTGGCCACGGTTGTAGCAAGATATCAAGAAGTTTGTACAGAGTTGTAGAGTATGTCAGATGGTGAAAGGAGTGAAGTAGAATACAGGGTTATATCATCCATTACCTGTACCAGAGAAGCCTTGGGAGGATATCAGTATGGACTTTGTTCTTGGATTGTCGAGGACTCAGCAGGGACATGATTTAATTTTTGTAGTGGTTAACAGATTTTCAAAGATGGCACATTTAATTCCCTATAAGAAGACTAATGATGTTGTTCTTATAGCAGAATCATTTTTTAGAGAAGTAGTGAGACTACATGGTTTTCCAAAGACCATAGTTTCAGATTGAGACACCAAGTTTGTAGGCTATTTCTAGAGAACATTGTGGAAGAAGCTAAAGATAGATTTGAAATTTAGTTCATCACATCATCCACAGACTGTTAGACAAACAGAGGTGGTGAATAGGAGTTTGGGAAATTTGCTGAGATGTTTGGTTGGAGATAAGCCGACAAGATGGGATTTGATTTTACCACAGGCAGAATTTGCATACAATAATTTTGTCAACAGGAATACTGGTAAATCACCATTCCAGATTGTATATGGAAATAGTCCTAGAAATGCATCTGAGTTGAGGAAGATAGATAATGGAGAAATAAGTAGTGCTGAAGCTAAGGATTTTGCAGAACATTTGAAGAACATCCATGAGGAGGTGAGGAAGCACATTACCAAGATGAACATATAGTATAAGGCTAAGGCAGATGAAAAAAGGAGTCATAAGTAATTTTAGGCTGGAGATGAAGTCATGGTTCATTTGTTGAAGGAGCGATTTCCAGTTGGTACACATAACAAATTAAAAATGAAGAAGTTTGGGCCATGTAAGATACTGAAGAAGCATGATTTAGGAAATGCAGATGAGGTAGAGTTGCCTACTGAGCTGAATATTTCACCAGTATTTAATATTTTAGATTTGACAAAGTATCACGAGGGAGGTGTTGAAGATGACATCACAGCAACGCAGTGGAGTATTCCAGCAACTAGTTCAGATACCAAGGAGATTGAGGATATATTGGATAGTCGTGTTGGCAAAAGTACAAGGAATAGGACATATGAAGAATATCTAGTCAAATGGAAAGGATGTCCTGTTGAAGATTCATCATGGTTGTCAAGGGAGGAGGTTAACCATCTTGGTTTTCCTCTTCACACCTAAGTCGTGATAGGGTGACTTCTCAAATTACCTCAGGTGTCTGATGCAGGAGCATCCTGGGTGTAAGAGCAATATTGCATCACCCAAAAATATTTCTATTTTTGTATTCAATAAGGGCTATCTTGTGTAGAGCTTCTATTTATGGAAACTTTCTATTTTTAGTAAGTTGGTCATCTGATCTTAGAATGTTCTGATTTCTTCCCTGGAGGTTCATTTTGGTCATATCAGCCTGCCAGTAAAGTTTCATTGATAGATCAAGTCTAGCTTTGTAGATATTGAAGATTTTCGATATTGGCAATAGGGTATAGAAACTTTGAACTCATTTTTGAAGGCTTTAGAGGCCTTGGATGAGGTCAAAAATTTGGAAGATAGGTTCTTGCGTGATGTAAGCCTCCAGAGCGCTTCGTGGCATTTTTGGAATGGGGTCATAATAGTCAATCGGGTCAACTGGCGATGACTTATGGTCTTCGGAAGTTGGGTCACCTGAAATGGCAGAAAATGATTTTCCTTCAAAATTTCTATTTGGATTTCAAAAGTTATTTTGAGCTGACTTTGATGTAATAAATTGTAAAATAAAATAATTCTAAGTTTGGTCAGCCTTGTTGGCTAAAAATTCTAGAACCTTCCTAGGCGGTGTAAAATTGCCTATATAAGGAAGGTTGTAGTGTTGTCTTAGGCAGTTCAGGACAATTTTGGGTAGTAGATCTGGATATTGATTCGAGGTTTTATCCTATAGAATATTGTAAGGGAATTCCCATGTGGCTTTGCATATTGCAATTCTGAAAGTTTGTAATTCCACGTTTATGGAGATAATAAGAAGCCCATTTTTTGTTCTTGCATATTTTTGTTGTTTTTCTATCTCTGTTATGTGTTTGTGGTATTAATGGGATCACCCTTCATCACAAACCTTCAGGGTGTAAGCAGCCTAGTCGGGATTTAGAAACAAATTCACATGAGTATGAATGGGACTCTCTCTCGGATCCTTCTATAGTTGACATGAATATTGATGGCATCCACACTTATAGTTCTCAACCTAAAGTAGCTAATGAGTCACATGTAGGATTAGAGGATTTGAACCCACGTGTTTCCTTAGTGGATGATTCTTCTCTTGTTAGGATGAATCCTGATTTGGGTAGCTTAGAAGGATACTTGACGGACTATGACTCTTCGGTCACCATAGATAATATCATTTGCATTCATAACCTTGAACCAACCATTGACTTACCTCTTGATCATCCTAACCTCATTGATTGGTCCCAATTCTATCAACAACCTAAGCTATTAACATTCCAAAATGATTATGAGATAACATATTACTTGAATGCCATTGAACCCGTAGTCTCTTCCACCAGTGAACCGGCTACCAGCATGACAGAGCCAGACATCAAGTACCTTAGTCACAAAATAAAAAGAAAAGAAAAATATAATAAGAGTTCTGATGGCAAAAACCACTATGTGGTAGTGTCAGAACCAAAAAAAGTAAAAATAAATGATGTATCCA
The DNA here is from genome assembly GCA_027943335.1 of Chamaecyparis obtusa. Lineage (NCBI taxonomy): Eukaryota > Viridiplantae > Streptophyta > Pinopsida > Cupressales > Cupressaceae > Chamaecyparis > Chamaecyparis obtusa. The sequence goes on along the minus strand of BSBK01007967.1, from coordinate 576,532 downwards.
AGGGTGAAAACCTCTTTGAAGTGCCTAAGGATGAGGTACTTGATCTTCTCCCTAGCTACTTTCAAGACAGATCTTCAGTTCTTGTTGAGCCAACACAAGTAGTTAATTTAGGTACAAATGAGGCTCCCCAGATAGTACATTTGGCTCAGTGCTTGTTACCACAAGAAAAAGAAGCTTACACTAAGTTCTTACAGAAAAAGAAGGCCAATTTTGCTTGGACTTACTTAGATATGCTAGGATTGGACACTAATCTTATCATGCATCACTTGTCCATAGCTCTAGGTGTAAAATCAGTCAAATAGAAATTAAGAAAGATGCATCCTCACATAGCTCTCCTAGTCAAAGCAGAATTAGAAAAACTCCTTGGTGCAGGATTCATAAGAGTTGTTGACTATGTTGAATGGATATCAAACATTGTACCAGTTTCCAAACATGACAAATCCATTCAAATTTGCATAGATTTTAGAGATGTCAATAGAGCATGCCCAAATAATGATTTTCCACTTCCCAACATAGATATGATAGTGGACATGACTGCGGGTTATGAGATTTATTCCTTGATGGATGGTTTTTCTGGATACAATCAGATTAAGATAGCTCCTAAAGATCAAGAAAAGACTACATTCACTTGTGCATGGGGTACCTATTGTTGGAACATTATGCCTTTTGGATTAAAAAATGTAGGAGCCACCTATCAACGAGCTATGACAACCATTTTTCATGACATGATGCATAAAAACATGGAAGATTATGTGGATGACACTTTGGCCAAGTCTACGAAAAGAGACACACACTTGATGATTTAGAAGTCATTCTAGATCGCATGGAACAATTTTAATTAACATTAAATCCTAAAAAGTGTGCATTTGGTGTCACCTCTGGAAAACTACTAGAATTCATCATTTTAGCAAAAGGAATAGAGGTAGACCCTGAAAAAGTCCAAGCAATCATGGATATGCCACCTCCTAAAAACATTAGTCAAATGAGGAGTCTTCAAGGACTTCTTCAATCCATAAGGAGGTTCATTTCACAGCTGGCAAATAGAGCTCAACCTTTTAACAAGAACTTACACAAAGGAGTCAAATGTGTTTGGAATGAGGATTGTCAAAAGAGCATGGACCAAATCAAGAAATACTTGGCAAATCCTCCCATTTTAATGCCTCCTATCCCAAGGAAACCACTTATTCTATACATTTCAGTGATGGAATCTTCCTTGGGGGCATTACTAGCTCAACTTGATGAACATGGGAAAGAAAGAGAAATATACTACATCAGTCATACTCTTGTTTCATATGAGGTTAACTACACCAGTATTGAAAAGGCTTGCCTTGTAGTTGTGTTTGCTTCCCAAAAGTTGTGACATTACATGCTTGCGCACACAATACTCCTCATAGCAAAAATTGATCCACTCAAGTATCTACTCAATAAGGCTTCCCTCATAGGTAGACTTGCTAAATAGATGATGATCCTTTCATAATTTGACATAGAGTACATTGAGCGTAAAGCAATCAAAGGACAAGCCATAGCAAATCAATTGGTTGATTTCCCAATTCAAGATAGTGCACCTATTCAAGTTGACTTCCCAGATGAGCATCTCATGTATATGACTAAAAGAACATGGAAGATGTTCTTTGATGGATCCTTTATGCAAAATGGTTCAAGAGCTGGTCTATTGTTTGTTTCTCCTCATGGGTACACGATTCCTAAGTCTTACAAGTTATTGTTCCCATGTATGAACAACATTGTTGAGTATGAAGCTTTAAAAAATGGACTTAAAATGGCCATAGAATGGAGAATCACAGAGTTACACATCTATGGGGATTCACAACTGATAATCAACCAAGTCAATGAACAATATCAAACAAAAGATGAGAAACTAGTACCTTATAAGAATATGGTTGATTCCTTGAAATGGTACTTCACATTTGTCACATTCCAGCAAATTCCTAGAGTAGAAAACAAAGCAACTGATGCTATGGCCACACTTGCTTCACTCCTTCAGTTAGAGCAACATGAATCCAGATTTGAATTCCTAGTGGAAGAGTTGCATCACCCTATCTATGACTCCCAAGAAAGCCATGTAATTTGTACCCTTGTTGGTCGTGAGTCATCCTGTCATGGTTCCATTTACTCATACCTTCATGATGGCATTATCCCTGAAACCTTTAACCGATCTGAATGAAGAAAGCTTACTTGATACCCTTATCTCTGGTGATTTATATAGGAGGGTTCTAGATGGAACACTTCTTAGATGCTTAGAAAAGGAAGAATCTGACCAAGTGTTAGTTGACATTCATGAGGGCATCTGTAGAGGACATTCCAATGGTCTTTCCATGGCCCGAAGGTTTCTTAGGGTGAGGTACTGTTGGCCTATGATCCAGATTGATGCAGTAGCTTTTGCAAAGTCATGTGAAAAGTGTCAAAAACATGGTAACCTAGTACATGCTCTAGGTAGGGAGCTCATTCATTCTATATCTCATTGGCCATTTCAATGTTGGGCCTTTGATCTTGTTGGGTAGATTCATCCCAACTCATCAAGTGGACACAAGTTTATTATCACTGCTACTGATTACTTCACTAAATGGGTAGAAGTTGTTCCACTTTCTATTGCCTCGAGCAAGACAATCTCTCTATTCATTCTGAATCATATCATCTGTCGATATGGAGTGCCTTCTGAGATTATCACTGACAATGGAGGTCAGTTCAAAAATAAGGACCTTAAGCAACTCTGCAAGAAATTCAAGATTAAACAAAATTGGTCCTCCAATTACTTTCCACAAGGAAATGGTCAAGCAAAGGCATCAAACAAAACCATTCTTAAAATCCTACATAGAACAGTTCATAAGAATGGTAGAGATTGGCATTTACAGATAAATCTAGCTTTATGGGCTTATAGAATGAGTATTGGTACTCCTACTGGGGCTACTCCTTTTGCCCTTACATATGGTGTTGAAGTAGTGTTACCTTTAGAGGTTGAGATTCCTTCACTTAGAGTCTCCCTCAAAGGTCTAGTTATAGATGAAGACTACCATGCCATGAGACTTCAAGAGTTAGAACTTCTAGATGAGAAACATCAAGCATCATTTGACCATATGAGGGTTTATCAAAAGCACATGTCCAAGGCATTCAACAAAAAGGTTCACCCTAGAGAATTCCAAGTGGGAGATCTTGTCCTACGTGAAAATCCCAAGAATCAACAGCATAGAGATCAAAAGGGAAAATTTGAACCTAATTGGCTTGGACCTTACATCATTACAACATCTTTTGAGACAAGTGCTTATTTATTATCTATTGAAGAGGGAGAGCAACTCCCTGATCTTATCAATGTCTTGCACCTAAAGAAGTTCTATCCCTAATGCCCATTCTGTCTGGGGGTATCCTTTGTACATACTTATTGATCCTAAAAAAATCCAAAAAATGGTATATTGTCAAAAATTGTAAAAATTGGAAAATATCCTGAAAAAATGATCATCTTAGTGAAAACCTAGCAATAGGCAGTTTGATGTATCTAAAAAAAGTTATATATTCCAAAAAATCAAAAAATTCAAAAATTCAAAAAAAATAGAAAAAGTGCCTTGGTGAAAACCTGGAAACAGGCGCCTTGGTAGAAAAAATATTTAAAAATGTAAAAAGTCCTGAAATAAAAAAAATTTAAAATCCAAGTGGTGAAAACCTAGAAACGGGCACTACTTGAGGCCTTTGCACCCTTTGTTTCTCAGCACACATCCTCGACCCTTAGCCTTTCTCCATCCTGCCTTCTCCTTGTTGCCTTGGTTTGGAATTGGTCTATGTCTTTTTCTAGGGGGCATAACTGTGTTAACTTTGGTCTCTTGGATGCGTTAGTCTTTAGGACACCTCACAAACTATGTTTTTCAACACAACCCCTGGCGTCGAGTATTTTTCAACACTTATCAATTTGGTCTTACCTAGTTTTTTCATGTGATCTTACCTACTTGCAAGCATTCAATCCTTATCCTTAGAACTCAGTATCAGTGAACACACTTAAATTTTTAAACATAACACTTAATGCTTGAGCTATGTCATGATCTTTTCTTTGTGTGTTGATTGTTATTGATTTTTGTTGAGTTTTCTTGTCTAATAAGTCTCTCCGGGATGCATAGCTAGAGGACTTGGGGAATGGGGCATGTTTTTATTTGCTTTCTGCTTGTGGGTGCGGTCATGAACCTCTTGAGTATCTCTTGTTGTTCCCTTGAAACACTTAGGAGATTTGAGGCATCATCCTTGACTATTTTTGCACAACTATTCTTGTGGTTATCCTGGCAATTGTGGCTTTATGCGAGCATGGTTTTGCTATATTAAATTGGGTAAGCTAACATTGAATTCATCTTGACCTTTATGTCTTTGATGCTTATGTTAGAATCTTTCCACATTCCAATCCGATATACATCACATTCATATCTTCATAGTTGTCCTTGTGACTAGTGATGATTGTGTGATTTTTCGATGTCTGTTAATAATGGCCCAATGATGAAAATAAGTTCCTTAACATTCTCTAATGAATGATGAAAACAAAAATCATATGTTATAGTTTCTCTATTGCAAGTACACCTTTTCATTTTCATGTAGCTTGCATTGTTAGACTTCACGTTAATTTGCATTTTTAGGCTGCATTATGTGTTTGAGAGGTTTTCCTTCATCTTTCTTTTGGACTTTTAATCAACTATGGTCACGTTTTGATCTTCATTTCCTTTTCTTCTTTCGTTATCTCAATCGAATTTCCTATCTTAAACAGTTGATTGATTTTGAGGCATCCTCTTTCTTGAGGCAAATTCTCTTCCTTCTCTCCATTTCTTTTCACCTCTTCCAAACTTCTATCTCCCATTCACTTTCACCCCACTTCTTTTCTTCTGGTTCAACCTTGGGGCATAATCTTTCATGCTTAATGATCTACCTTGGTTATGTGATCCTTATATCTTTCATCTTACATCAAGAACCTTATCTTTAGTTTGATTTGATCAAATTTATCAATTTACTATTTCTCCTCTATCTCATTTCAATTTCGATCATGAGGGGGCAGTACATATCAAACTTCAATCCTTGATTCAGCTTTATCAAACCTATCAATTAAACCTTTCTTGAGACTTGACAATTACCTATTTACAGGGGTGTTGGCCTTATCTTTTTCAATCAGCTTATCTTTGTCCTAATGTGTTCCCGTCCGTCGATCACACGTCTGAGTTGTTTTGTGATCCCAAATCGATCTCACATTTCAACTTCATTCTTTGACTACATGTGTTCCCATGAAGATCACGCATTAGTCAAAGAGGGGAAAAAGTATGCACCCTAAAATGGTCACCTAGACTTTGGGCCCTTATTCATTAATTTATCAATTTCCTGAATCAATGCTTTGCAATATTTTCAATTTAAATCAATTTTCTTGATCAAATCGTAATTAATTTAATTATTTTAATATTTCCTAAGGTTTGATCATTTTATCCTAAGCCTCATTTAATTAAAAGAAAACTTCCCTTTTAATTAAATAAATCATCTTATTAAAATAAAATTCCTCTTTTAATAAAACCATCACTTAAATCTCTCTTTGTGTTGAAAAAGGAAATAAAATAAATAAAAATCCCTTTTTCTCTCCACTTTGAATGCACATATTTTTAAGTGGTGGGCCTTTTTCATCCTTTTGCCTCTTAAAGAATCTTGAGCACATGGATCAACCAAGATTTAATCTCCACCATTGCTCATTTCTTATTGCCTCTTAATCTTGACCATTCAAGATTCTTTATAAGGAGCCCTCTCCTTCTCATTTAGATAATAGAAGATTTTTGTATTGTTATGCTGCAGGTTTGGAGAGCAACTTTGGAGAAGATTCTTGAGCACTTGAGCTTGGATATTACAACTTCTTTTTTCTTGTCTTCTTCTCTCATGCCCCATGGAAATCCATTTAGATTAATCTTGCACTTTCATATTAGCTTAGATTAATATTTCCTTTCATAGAATAATCTTGCATAAGCATTTCCTTTCATAGATTAGTTTGCTTTTATGCATTGTTATCATATAGAATAGCTTTCATTTTTATTTGCATGCATACTTGATGATCATGGAGATTAGCATTCTTTCTTTTCCTCTTTGAATCTCTCATTTTATGGTGTACTTGCATGGACACAAACTAGGTCTAATCTGAGGGCCTTCATCATAAACCCCTTGCACTCCATGAATAGAAAGCTATGAGTCATCATTTGAGACCTCATTCTTGAGCAATCTTGGATATAATGACTCATATAAGTGTGTCAACATTTTAGCACACAGAAGGTACCTGATACGAACTGAACAACAGAGAAATACTTGGCTATTGAAGAGTTGTTTGTATATTTTCTTTGGTATTGTTGTCAAAGGGAGAGAATATCAGAAGCGACTGCATATGAAAAGTTGAAAAGTTGCATGAGAGAAGTTCAGAGAGAATGAATATGGAAAATCAGTTAGTGAGAACATAAACAGAGAGAGATTGAAGAAAGGAGAGACTTGAATATTTGTTGCTGAGAACAAAGGGAATCTGAGAACTGAAAAGATCAAAACCATAGGGAGAGTCTGCACATGTAATGTTGTTATGTTTTGTAATGATTAAACATATTAAATATCAAGCTAGGGAGAGTTTACTGAGGTACAGCATTTACTTATATAGTTGTAGAATACATGTTTGGTATATGTATGGCATATTTTCACATTGCTTGTGTTGCCATCAATGTCAAAGGGAGAGATTGATGAACTACAACTGATTGAATATCTGAATGAACTAAAGAAAAAGTGATTAGAGATCACCAAACTACTGAAATGATATGTAAGATGATTAAATCAGTCAATATGTTGTCATTGATGTCAACTAGTTTTGACAGTACTCATCATGTTAGTTGCAAACATATGAACATATGTTGAAGGAAGAAAAGATGAAGAACTGAGATATCTACATGAGGAAAAGATGGATATGACAGATAAGGATAAGGTAAACATTGGGTAACTTATTAATGAGTCTATGGTTTTATATTGTTGACTTGAGCATGTTACATTAATCTATTATGAAGAAGAGATTTGAAATTGAACAAGTCAATGTGGTCAGTAATTGAAGATTTTTGTATACACCGAGCCAATGCACTATATACCGAGTGACAGTATTAACTGAGCTAGTTAGCTAGTTATCACCGATGCATTTCTATATCAACCGAGTATGGATGAAAACATTAAATGCTAAGAATAGCTGACTGAATCTGATGAGTTGGAAATTGTTACAATTTTGAGGTTAAGGATAAAGTTTGTTATGAGATCCATGGCTGACAAAATTTGGAGATGATCTAAAGGATGAGATTGAAACATGTTATGGACACATCTTCTGAGAGAGGTTTAAGCAGCAAAATGGATGAAGGAGATTAAGTGGAAAAATCTAATGGCTGATATGAAAATAATTTACTTGTCTATATAAGAGATATGAGTTTCATTATTGAAACATGCCAGAAAGAAGAAGACTGCAGAGATTTCATGTGAAGACTGTATTCATGCATGCCTGATCAAACTAGTTATTGAAAGAACTGAGCTACAGACATTACCGAGCATCAGAGAACTATTTACCAAGTGAAAGTAAGTTGAGAAATATTGAGGAAGTGAAATTGATTAATGATCAGAGGATTTGTATGGGCTTAGCATAGATCTGAATATTTGCAATTGAGTTGCATTTGAATCAGATCAGTACTGTATTAGTTTAACCATTAATTCAGAAAATCTCTTAACCGAGTGGACTTAACACTCTTATGTTCTACCCTATGACATTCATTGAATGTAAAGTGTTATCTTGTTGACCCCATAGTGAATACTGGTCAAAATTTAACTGTTAGTGATAAATCTTCTAACCAGGTCACACCTAACAGTGTGCGTTGTAACCTTTAACAGTGTTGTCTCTTCACCGAGCTCACTTTAGAAGAGTGAATTATTTTGGGTTACCGGTCCCAGGTGGTTTTTCCCTTAGCAGGGTTTCCACGTTAAATCATTGTGTTATGTGTTATTTTTTATGATTGTTTTTCTATCATACTTTACATACTGCATAGTTGATTTAGTCAGTAATCACAGTTGGATAATTACTGGTAATTGATAAACTAAACAAAGAGATTGACATTTTATGTTACCGAGCTGCATAATTTGTTGGAATTGTTTTGTAAGGTACATCTTTGTATTTGGGACTGTAGGATAACTAATCTAACTGATTCACCCCCCCCCTCTTAGTTATTCTAACATAGGTGTCAAAGATCTAAGAGTCTTTACAATCACTTCCTCTTCACTATAGGTGCCTCCAAAATTTCTAATGCCATTAAAAACCTTTGTAACCCTCTATACATACACTCTATCATTTTCATCATCTCTCATTCTCAAAGTCTCCATATTTGTCTTCCAATTCTACAGCTTCACATTTTTAGTAAATCTGTCTCCTTTATATAGTGCTTCCAATCATGACCAAATTTTGTGTGTTGAATCTAAGTCCTTAACCTCAATAAATTCACCTTCAGAGAGCACACTAATCAATGCTTCCCTTGCAACCATGTTATAGGAGAACATCTTCTTCTCCTCATCAGTAGAATTGTCCAATTCATCTTCAATCTTGATCTTCTCTTCTTTCTTTGTTACATCTAGTAGTCAATACCCAAACACAATAGATGTGTTATCATCTTGTTCTTCCAACTATCAAAATTATCAGGATCAAACTTTGGACTTTCCTTCCTATAGAATTCCATCTCCAAGATCACCTCAAGTTATTAATCTTTGTCTCCGAAGACCAAAATCTTTGATACCGATTGTTACGAATAATAGTCCTCCAACACAACTAAGAGGGGGGCTGAATCAGTTGTGAGATAGAATATTACACTTTAAACTTTATAAACCAAAACACTTATTAATAATATCAATGCAATGAATACAACACCATAACACAATATTTTTTTGTCGAGGAAAACCTATTAAAGCTAAAACCCCAATGGGAATTAGCACCCATAGATGATGTACTAAAAGTATAGTATCCCTACTAAAAGATTTAGTCTTGTTAGGAGCTTATTAATGCATACAGTACATAGTTCTTGTTAAAGGACAGACCCTCTTAGGATTCAAGAGAAAGAAATGGTAGGCTCCTTGTGAAGACACACTTCCTAAAGAAGGTTAAATCCACCTTTAGGACTCACTATCTGAATATAATTGTATAGAAGATATACAATCCAATGAACTATTTTATAGCAATTGTCTTTATTTAATCAACTCCAATGAAGCTCTTCAATCACAACCTCTTCTCTACATCTAGTAGACTTCACAAATATAATCTTGTAGCTTACACACACACACACAACACACTTTATTCTCTAAAAATAACTCTTCTTTATACCCTATTACAATAATTAATTAGGTCATCCAATTAAGACATCCCCAATGAACAAATAATTAAATAGACCCTTGCTAAGATACATATGGTACCTTACACAAGTATGCAATACTTATAATACATCAAATACACTCTAGGGTATGAAGTCCATGCTCGCCATCTTCACAATACATTACACATCTCTAATCGGCTCCAAATAGGTCTTTGCAAGACCATACACTTCAACTGATGTCATCATGAACACAACAACTCCATAATCACAAATAATAGTCTCCAATATGTCTTCTATCATGCCTTAAGCTTGTAGTTCACAAATCATGCTCACATAAGAGTTATCTCAGAAATATAGAGACTAACTATGTCACTGTCCACTGCAAGAGTCCATTAACCATTCTTCACTAAAACAATTGTAACTCATTCCATCTACAATATTAAGCTGAGAAACCTTAGACATAAGAACACAACTCATCCTTGTTCATATTCATATCTTTGCATGCTCTAAAGCAATCATACAATATCCATATATACTTATGTCATTCATCCATATATCACTATTAACTAGTGTGTTTGCCTTCTTCTAAAACATATGTTGAATGAAATGACAAACAATGAGAGTCAACACATATTACATAACTAATTCAAATACTGTAATGCTTTATGATTGGTATACAACAAAAATTCCTTAGGCATCAAATAATGTCTCCATTTATTCAAATCTTGAATAATAGCATAAAATTCTTGATCATAGACTGAATACTTCATCTTGGCATCATTCAATTTCTCACTTTAAAAATAAACAAGTTTACCTTCTTGACTCAATACTACTCTGATTACACTTCCACTTGCATCACAATCAACTTGAAATACTTTAGAGAGATCGGGTAAATCTAGTACTAATAATTTAGCTACCTTCTTCGTCAAGGTCTCAAAACTTCTTTCAACTCCATGTGTCCACTTGAAATATTTCTTGTCTCCTCTCATTGTCTTTTTCATAGTATTAAAAATAGAACTAAAATTCCTTATGAACTTTCGGTAGAAACTTGCTAATTCATGAAAAGATCTAACTTCACTAACATTCTTAGGTGTAGGCCATTCCAAAATTTCTCTAAATTTCTTAGGATCCATCTTCAAACCTTTAGTTGAAATCAGAAACCCCAAGTACACTATCTCTTCCTTCATGAAAGAACATTTCTTCAAGATAATCAACAACTTTTCCTCTTTCAATTTATGAAATACTTGTCTCAGATGCAACAAATGATCTTCCTTACTCTTACTGAATATTAGAATTTCATCCAAGTAAACAATCACAAACTTACCCAATAATTTTTAAGACCTCATTCATCAACCTCATAAAAGTACTAGGTTATTTAGTCAAACCAAAAGGAATAACCAACCATTCATACACACCTTCCTTTATCTTGAAATTAGTCTTCCAATCATCTCCTTCTCTTATTATAATCTGATGATAGCCACTCTTCAAATTAATATTGGTAAAGTACTTTTCTCCACTCAAAAAATCCATGATATCATCCATCCTAAGTAAGGGAAACCAGTATTTCACTGTGATCCTATTTATATCTCTTGAATATGTACACATCCTCCATTGTCAACTCTTCTTAGGTGCCAACACAGCTAGTACTACACATAGTCTTAAACTTTATCTGATCAAACCCTTCTAAAATAATTATTGAACTTGTCTATTCAATTCTTCATTCTCTGTATGTGTCAACCGTTGAGGTGCCTTATTAGGTAAACTAGCTCCTGGTATCAGATCCATGAAATGATAGATGCTTCTAATAGGAGGTGACCCATCAGGTACATTATCTAAAATAATATCTTGAAATTCTATCTAAAATTCTTTAACCTCCGATGGTGAATCATCCTCTATCTTCACAATTGGTTTATTAAGAATCAAAGCATAGCACACATCATTCTTCTTCAAACCATTATTTACAATTTTCCTTCAACCAAGAAAACTCTAACAGTAGTGTAATTCTCATTCTTATGTTCTTCTACCAGAGGTAACAAACATTTTTTCTTCCCATTAGCCATAATAGTATACCTATTCAATCTACCATCATGTATAACTTGTCTAACATACTACCATGGTCTACCCAACAAGATGTGACAACAATCCATTGGTATAATATCACAAAGAACTTCATGATAATTTCTAATCTTAAATTTCACAAGACATTGTTCACATACCAAAATGTTATGCTCATCCTTGATCAAAGCAATCTAATACGGCTTAGGATTCTTCATCCTCAGTAACTGCAACTTTGTAACAAACTCTTTTGATGCCAAACTTTTTGAACTTCCATGGTCAATGATCACCTTGCAACACTTTCCAACAACTTTACTTATGGTTTTGAATAAGCCTCTCCTTAGAGGGTCCTCATTAGTTCCTTCATTCCACAAAGATCTGCTAATCATCAAGTTTTCACCACCTTTCAGTTTATTCATTGAATCAGGTGAATCTTCCTATACAAGTACATTCTTTCAAATTCTACCAACCTTATTACATTCAAATTCCATATGTTCTTCTTCACTACACTTGAAACAAGTCTTCTTAAACTAGGATGTGTCTTCTCTCTTATGATCATTACCTCTAGGGTAACTACCTCTTGAATAACCTCCTCTTCCTTGGTATGAAATTTCTCCTTTCCATTATGATTTACCTCTATCTTGATTTTTTTTTATCCTGGTCAGATGTACTACTTTCTCCATAAGATCTACCTCTTCCTATATAAAATCTACCACCTCTACCTCTATGCCTTTTCTCATGCCTTTTGTTTAGCTTCTCTTCTTTCTTTAATGAAAATTGATAGGCTTCTTCAATGCTACTCATCTTGACCAAACTAATTTTCTCTTGTATAGAAGTTCTCAACCCATTTAGGTACCTTGCAATTATTTCAACTTCATCATGCATATGTCCAAATCTGATATCCAATCTATATAATTATTCAGTATACTCTTTCATAGTGGTGTCCCTTTATTTCAAATCTCATATTCTTCTCAACAAACTAACTTGATAATCACCTGGTAAGAATTTACCCTTCAATTTGTTTACTATCTTATCTCATACCTTGGTCTTTTCTTTTTCTTTTCTCAATAAATCAAGCTACACAGATTCCCACCAAAAAGATGCATGTCTTTTCAATTTTGTACCAGAAATCTTCACCTTCTTATCTACAGGTGTTCCTTCATATTCAAAATATTTCTTAGTTTCAGAGATCTATTCCAACAATTCATCTGAATCCAACTTTCCATTATATTCAAGAGGATTGAAATGTGGTTTAGTATTAACACTTGTTAAAGCTCTCAAGAATCTTTCTTCACCTTGTTCAAGAACAGGGGCTTGTTTATCTCCTTCTACTTCTTTGGCTTCATCTTCACTAACATCTTCAATAGGTCTTCCTCTTCTTTGGGCTATCTCAATAGCTTCAATCCTAGAAAAAAATTGTCTCAACATATCCATCATAGCAAGATTAGCATCTCTCCTTCTATTAACCATTTTTGCAACCATCTAAAATTGTAGGCCAGATCACAATATACCAACCTACACTAATTCAACTAGGGCTTGCTAAAAACAAAACCTTTCTCTGATATGACCTGATGTAGTTCTACGAATGGAGAATTCCCAAAGGAGAAGCACAACCTCATGGCTAAGAGTAACACAAGGAAGCAACAACACAAATCTAGAGAGAGAATGCATAATCCAATGTATTCATTCAAAGATCAAACAATATACATGTCAAGTTATCAAGACTTCTTGGTTATGATTATATACAATGAAATGAATCTTAGATCCTAATTCTAATCTTCCAAAGTCTCAGATCTAGGCTCTCCAAACCAACAGAACTTACTTTTCAAGATACATCAAGTTATTACATATAGGAAATGCCTATGTAGGTCAGCCAAGAGAGAATTACATTCCCCAAGAAGGAAATGTGTACAACAAATAGATCTGACCAAAAATGAGTCAAAGATCCACAAAATAAAATAACAAGATGTGTGATCATAGGAAATGATCCATAAGAAACCCACTAACCACATGCTATAATCACAATGGTCGAAAGTCAAAGACCATTGACCACACATCGAATCTCTAAATAGGTAGAAATCAACGAACATGTTACCCATGGACAGAAAATGAATCATATCTCAAATAACCACAAACAATAGGAGGTGTGATCATAGGAAGATGATCCTTGATAGGTCTAGAATAATAATGTACGATCGCACATGCTATCTCGAATAAATGATGATCAGCCAACATAATCTCTCCAATCGAAAAAGAAGAAAAAAATAACAAGGAACTATTTTTGGTTGATGCAAGATTGCCATGAACCTAAGATTCTCTCGCATCATGTTGACTTGAGGACAAGTCAAGGATTTCAAAAGGGGGTGATGTGGGCAAAAAAAAATGAAGGAATATCAGTCTAGAGATTCATAATAGTTAACCAAAAATAAATTTTTGAAATAGGAGCATAGAAAGATATAATGTATTCTTGGCATATTACCTAAGGGTCATGTCATGTATTGTAACTATAAAGTGATAGTAATATATATTCACCAATAGTAGTTCAATAGAGAAGGTATAATATAAAGAGATTTAATATATAAGGACATGTAAGGAATGTAATAAAT